>JARFJB010001326.1:1325000-1747500 GCA_036346205.1 Vesta saturnalis
TAATGACGAGACTATCAATAATGTTCGATATCCAGATGACCCAATATTGTTTGCAAGCGACATCAACGATTTACAACGTCTATTTACAAAACTAAATGAAACTTGGGTGTGGTAAATACTATCACAAAAAGAGTAAGTCAATATAAATACCTTGGGGCATGGATGGCGCAAAAAGGAGATCAAACACTTGAAGTTAAGACAAGAATTGAAACAGTAAGGTTGTTCTTGTAGCACTAAAGAATTATGTTACCATGATGTTAGTATCGAACTGAGGATGCATATACTGCAATGTGTTGTTGTATGGAGTAGAGTCGTGGACTCTGAAGAAAACCACTTGAACAAATTACAGGCATTTGAAATGTGGTGTTATTAAAGCATATGGCGCATACCCTGGACTGATAGAATCACCAATCTAGAAGTACTAACAAAAATGAACAAAGAATGCGAAATTGTGGACACAATAAAAAAGAAAAAATGGAATACTAGCGCACGTAGTGCGAGGGTCCAAAACCGTCTGCTACAGCTGATAATACAAGGAAAATAAAGGAAAGCGAACTGTTGGTCTTTCAAAAATATCATGGTTGAAGAATCTGAGAGACTGGTTTGGCTACAGTAGTATCGAACTTTTCGAGCTGCTACAGATAAAATCCGAATAATGATGGTGATAACCAACCTCTGTTAAATGAGATGGACTAGAAGAATCATGGGTAAGCATTTTAAAAACTATAACTTCTATTTTTATTTTTAGGTTCTCGTACTGAATAACTAAGGTACTGGTTATAAATAATTATACAAAAAAATAATTTATCATTGAATATAAATATATTTTAAAAATATAAACCTTGTATAATGCTTTAATACAGAATAATAAATTTACATGATTTCTAATAAACTTAGTTTTTTTAAACCTTTCAATACAAATATTTAAAATGTGAAATGAAAATAAAACATTTCTTAGTTTCTATTGAATAAATTGTAATAATAACAATTTTATACGCAATTTTCATTTTTTTATTTTGTGAAATGACCTTTGGTGTAGTTGTGCATCTATCCATTACCTGTTACTTAGTTACAAGATGTAAATAGACATCTTCACATTTAGTTTTTCCCAGAACTAGTTCTTACAATCATTCAAAATAAAAAATTTTTGTAATTTTTAATAAACTCAGTTTTTTAGTTTTCAATGTAAACATTTAAAATTTATACCAGAAATAAAACATCTGTTTTACGAACTAAAATAATGTTGGTAACTGTTCTACTTTATAAAAAATTTTTGCTTTTTTTTTATTTTGGTCAAATAATTTTTGATGTAAAACTTTACATCTGTCCATTTTCTGTTGCTTAGTACAGGATAGGTTTTTTTAAGGCATTCTTCACATTTAGTTTTTCCTGGAATATTTCCTAGTTTAATACTCGATTTAAAAAATTCCAAAACGGCTTCACTCTCTAAAGGTGACCATGCAGTCTTCCTAACAACTTCTTTAATTTTTTTATTTTTAGTTTTTTTTTAATTATTTTCAGATATATTTATGTAATAAGAATTCTTATTTGAACCATCACTAATTAAATCAGACTCTGGAGGTGGCTCATCATCAACCTGTGTTTCATGGTCATCCATTTCCATCTGCGGTAAATCTATCGAAAAAAATCTTGTTAAAACAAATATAATTTATATTCTACAATTTTGAGAACACATTAATACCGTATAAAAATGTTCGTCTTAAAACACCAATTGAATTATTAAAACATTACCTGATAATTCAATTTCATTTAACTTCTTTCCTGAAAATTTGTTAGCTTCTCCATTGTCAACTGCCATTAGCAATCTGCTCACCTTGGCAATTCCACCGTACTTTCATGAAGACGATAGAAATCTCTATGAATGCGGACATCATGCCCCAAATGGCTGGCAAGCCAATCGGTTTCGTTTTCTGTAAGGTTTATAATTTGTGTTACTGTAACCACATACTTTCGCAGTTTTGTTCCATTTATATTTTCTGGTGATTGCAGCTGTGCAAGTTCACAGCATCTTCTAAGACAATCGTGTCCCCTCATGTATTCTACAGACGGTCCATTTCTAGCAAATACATATGGATTTTTTTTTGATATACCGGCAACAGTTCTTGTCTTTAATAGCAGATCTATTGCTAATTTCATGTCAGGCGTTAACAACACTGGGACACGTCTTCCTCGTTTTCCTGGAATTTCCACTATAGAAAAATGATCAGCAAGTTTTTTTTCAAAATGAGTCATTGCTTGTTTGATTCCTCTGTGGTCTGTTCAGACCACATAGGTCTCATTGCGTAATGGTCAAGAGTCATTCGAGCCGTTTCTCCGGACCTCCTTTTATTAAATATTATTATTCTACTTAAAGTCAAAGATGCAAAAAAAGACCAGTTTGTAGTACATGGTTGATTTGTTCCTTCTATCTCCAGTTTTAATTGATTCATTTCCGTTGTTAAATATTGATTAAGTTTTATTAGGTCACCAGTAATTGGTAGCAGTTGCGTGCAATTGAATTTTCTACTATGTAATGTGTTTAGTGCATTGGATGATACTCTAATGTTCCATTCAATATCCATTAAAGAAAGAAAGGATTCCAATTCTCTATTACGTCGCATATCACCTTTTCGCAGTGCACACCCTCTTTCATAGCAAGCACATTTTTTTAAGGAATGTCCTAATTTTAGTGCAAGTGAGGGAATTCTAAAATTTGGCCTAGCTGCTACAGTTTCTGTACATATACAAAGTGCTTTTGTTGCTTGCACGATGCAGTCAAAATTCTGTGGTTTTAAAACGTCACTTAGGGAATGCAACGACAATTTTTTTTTAATTTCTATTAATAATCTGCCAATTTGACGCATTGATTGCCTGATCAACTCTGATTGGGTAATACTGTATTTTTCGTACATCATAAAGCCATGTCTTAAGATGAGAGAATCCTCTTTACAAATTTTTGTAATTTCATCTTCTCGCATTTTGACAACGATATTTCCAAAAAATTCAGTAGAAATTTCTTTTCCAAATATTGCAGCAAGCATAGAGTTGCTTTCACTAATCGGTTTTCTATTTTCAATTACTTTTGAGTTTTCATTGCATCTTTTGATATGATGAGAAATATTTTTTTTCAGCATAAAACCCAAGCAATCAGGGCATGGTCCATAGTCAAAATAAGAGTACTTAGCTCTTTCAAGTGGAGTAGGTCTCCTTAATAAAATAAGTTCTCCCTTTTTAAGTTGTAACACTTCACAGTTATGATAAAAATTACCCTCTCGCATTAATTTTCTAAATTCATGTCTTCGGAACTAGAATTTTTAGGCAACGCCAAAATTTTAGCCACTGCTGTGTCATTCCAATGCATAGAGATAAAATGCCTTGATAAATTAACAACTATTTTTGACATATGTAACAACAGTAACGTTTATTTCTGATACGCTTTCCAGTCTTCTCATTCCTTTTGAACAGAAAATTTGTATATCATTTTCAATGCTAGAAGTTACAGATTCTTCAACGATTTTGTATCTTCTTGTTCATTAATATAAGCACTTTGTTGTAATATTCTGTTATTCTTATTACTATCATTTTTTAATAAGGTGCAGTTTTAATTTTATGAGAGTTATGTAATCTGTTTTCTTTTGTAATTTATTTTGTTTGTATTTCTTTGGTTCCTTAAGTGAGTTATTTGAAACTAAACACCTTTTCTGAAACAATTTGTCTGCCCAACTCAGATCTGTTGATTTGGAGGATTCGGAACTGGAGGAATAACTACTTTCGGTAGGCGGAATGTATTCATCTGCACTTCCACTAGAAAAAGGGTCTGATAATGAGGAGTCATTGCCAAAAGTTCTTCACTCAATAATGTAGAATTGGTTACAGTAGTGCTGCATGTTTCTTCGGTAACATTCATTTTAATCTGTCGTATTGCTGTAGTATTTAAATTTTGTCCTGGTTTTAGATAAGTGTTAGGTATAAGACAATCACTTATCTCTTTTTGTTGTGCCAGGGCAACCAGTTTTTTGCCTCTTGATTCCATTTGTGCTGTAAATATATACCAGATTACAAAACTGTATTAACTTTATCACTTACTATTGTTTATTACTAAAAGATTAATGTGGAATAAGAACCATAGTTGTTTAGTACAAACTCATAACAGTATTTAAATGTGAATTATTAAAACTTTTAATGTACATATAGTAAAGATTACCTCGAGTGGGACCTGAGGATAACCTCTACTTTACTAAAGTAGTTCTTAGTAACTGAGCTATCGAGGGAGCTAGTTCCACTCGATCCAATCCTAAACTGTATGTACCTTACTAGTTTGATGTTATAAATTGAATCCAGTGGAACTAGCTCCCTCGATAGCTCAGTTGGCAACAGTCCTACTCTAGCAAAGTAGTGGTCGTGGGTTCAAGTCCCACTCGAAGCAATCTTTCACTGTATGTGCATTAAAAGTTCTAATAATTCACATATAATACTGTTACGTCAATGTCATTAATTGAACTTAGATTTGATAAATTATATTCTCTTTAATTTTCAGTTGTTTAGTGTTACACCACATATTTCTAAATACACTAATTTTGAACCAAATGATTTATGCAAAAATCAAACTTGGTGTACGTATATAATTACATTAGGAAAATGCATGAGTGCATGGTAAATATGCTATAAATTAGGCTTTTTCATTTTTGAGGTTAAGTTTGCTGCATCAAATGAGTCGGTTACTATTGATATTTTCAGTTATTTTTTAACAATTTTATTAGTTTTAAGCCCAATTAGGTTAACTTAACTGTCCCCTAGTAACATACTGCAAGTAACATTAGATCATTACCTATCAAATAAATGTTTACCTACTGGTTAACGTTAATAATGAAACATGAAAGTAATAAACAGTTTAACAGGAAGATTGAATACTATGTAAATAGAAATTTCTTACAGAATCCCTAAACTCTTTTTCAAATCATCAAGTTTACCTATGTGAAAATGGGTAGATACCTAGTTGGGGTTATCAAACAGACCACTGGTATGCAAAGGGTAGTCTAGAGACAAAACACATTGGTTTTAATACGAACACTCACAATTAAAAAATTGCAATTTTGCTCGTATTGGCTCTTCAATTTGTTTGTAACTAATTTTCTACCTGATTTGAACTTGCTCTAAAATATACAAACAAACAAAATAGTTAAAATAATCTTTTAGTAAAGTAGAAACAGTACTTACCTTTATACACTGACATAAAGCAACACCTACTTATTTAACGATGCACAATTTCGCGTACCCACTATGGAACCCTAATGACAATGCAATTCAAGCGTAACAAATATTACAGTTCGACATTTCAAAAATAAATAGAAAAGGATACAAACTGACACCACTAATATACAAGTGTGTACAGAAGATGATTAATACAGGGGGCGCTGTGATACACTCAAGTTATTGACGCCATAAATATTAGTGTGCGCACTAACGTGCTGTAAACGAAATTACGGAAACTTACACTCGAAAAATACCGGAAAGGTACGAATCAGTTGAAAATGTTTCAAACAAGACAAAAAAACGATTATTATTCTGGTATACGCGTGTATGTATACCACAAGTGTAACGTAAGCCACAAATACTTATGCAACAAAGCTCCACAACAACAACACACACACACACACACACACACACAACACACACACACACACACACACACACACACACACACACACACACACACACACACACACACACACACACACACACACACACACACACACACACACACACACACACACACACACACACACACACACACACACACACACACACACACACACACACACACACACACACACACACACACAGACTTTAAATTTTTTTTAATGGCTTTTTTATCGATAACTTTAATGATTCAAACATATCGCGCACACTCGCACACAGACACACAATCAGACACGAAATTGTTTTTTCTAAAAATATGTTTTTCGTTTTGTTTAGGCCACAAAAATCTCGAGATATGTAAAAAAAAGGTGTGTGAAAATTAAAACCGATTACATAGCTTTCTCTTTATACGTACGTATATGAGAAAGCAATAACTGATCAATAAGGTAATTATTCAATTCAAAATGAAAATACGTCACACAAAATAAATAAGCACGATCGATAAAGTCCTAAAATTTAATATACGTCAACATCGGAGGTCGTAATACCCAAACAAATAAAATAAACTAGCTTACCTTTATCGCAAATCAGATAAAACGGTGACTTCTTAAATCTTATCTTTAAATGCACTTATATCAACCAGACCAAAATGACTAATTATCTCTTAAAGAATTAACTCTCAAATTATTACGTTCAAGCTTTCATTTAAAAAACACTTAAAAGTTGCCACTGTAAAATTGTGTAAATCAACAGTGTCTTTTAAAATTCCGTACAAACGTAACTAATAATAGCGTTGTGAGAAAAGAATAAAGTTACACAATATGTACGCTTAAAGAAGTAATATCAAAGTTATAAACACTATTCATCTATTAAAATAAAATTACACATAAAAGATAATCAACACTTGGTGTATTGAAGCAGCCGAAACAATAAAACACTCAATTTCATATAATTTAAACAATGAACGGGTTCATCGGTTGCAAGCTCCGGGTTCCCACAATAACCTATAGTGAGTATCTTGATTTTAAATACACTTTTCTGAAGATCAATGATGTCGAAGATTTAGAATTTTAACATTTTGTCATACGTAAATTCGGTAAAATATAAGCAAAACAAAATACGGATAAATACAACCTGAAATATATATTTATATGTGGGTAAATACACTTTGTAAACTAAAACGTCTGAAGGACCATTAAATCATATGATGAGCAGGAAGCATATTCATCCGTCTAAATAAGTACAAATAAACACTTTATTAAGGCCACAAAAGTAAACTCGCTACCTTCACTTGCACCAAAAATAATCAATCGAAATTGTCCTCTCCTTTTCACAACGATATAACGGCAATAGACCTTTTCGATATTTAATCGATGTAGACCAATAACGGCAAATCTCTAAACCAAATAGGTTCCACCCTACTTAAACAACCCTTTCGCCTACACACGGTGAAAGCCGTAAGCCACAACTTGCCACTTCTACATCTCAATAAGGACTCGTATGCATCTTTCAGTTTCAGCCACCATGAATTTGATCGCAATTAACGAATTATACACTCATTACTTTAAATTTTAACCCGCTCCAATAGCAAAAGACACATCGGCAAACGAACAGAATATTACCTCAAAAAAACAGTCCACTCTGTACAAGATCCCACGGTACCATATCAATGTAACCAGATATTTTTCGTGAATCAAACCCTTCCGATACTGAACCTCAAAACACCTACATAGACTCCAAACTCTTTGGTTGTAGATTAAACATTTATCTAACTAACCCGCCGAACTGTCGCCGACGCTTCAAATCGCAAATTACGTTTCCGATAATACTGTGAACCCAAAGTAACAATTTTTCAATAACGGTATTTTTTAATTCTACCAACTATACTTATCGATTAAATACAAATACTAGGAATAACCTTACTTACACAAAAATATTACCCTAAACTCCTTTACCTTATATACAAAATCAACGCGTGGAAATGGATCGTAATTTTACAAGACTTTAATTTAATAATGGAAACAAACCGAACTATTCACTGTTCACAGAAATGGAAACTAAATACTACTTCAATTTGCAACAAATCCAAACATCTTCAAAAAACAAAAATAATGATGAAATTCAAGCTTCCAAAATTTGTAATCTAAAATGTCCAATTTTAATGATCCTGATGTCAGATAACACTTGCTTTTTAAAAAAAATAACTATTTTCAATGATGGTAAATTATAAAAGAAAAATGTTAACAGAAGCCTAAGACGGAGACTGTGGTGATATGGAAACGATAGATAAATTGGGTCGCCTATCTAGGTGTTCAGTACTTGATCCAGGTGATATCAGTGGAAATGTTGATAACACATGGGTCTTTAAAGATCAGATACATGCTGCAGAAATACAAGAATCTTTTTAATTTTTGTAAACAATTGTTAGAAAGATGAACCTATAGATACGTACCTATTTGTGAGAAACCTTTGAAGTTTTAGGAAAAAAAGAATAAATAAAACAAAAGAATTTTTAAAAACAATTGCTCTGTTAGTAATCAGAAAATTGAACAAAACTTAATATTCAAAAAAATTTAAAACAATTACCGATACTGCAATTGAAGAAAACACAATTCATTTTAGAGTTAAATAATCACAAAAATACATATCGGTATAAAAAATCATAACTATAACTCAAACATTTCTACTTAAAATAATTTATCTAAATTAGGAATTGAACAAAAAATGTAGATGGAAAAAGGTAATTTAATTGAACTACCCTAAGTTTAAACTTAAAAACAAACCCTAATCGGAAAACAAAACAATTTACTTAGGAAAGGCAAGGAAAACGCTGTAACGCAAGTTAATGCTTCAGTGCTAAACTACCATATACCTAAAATCTTATAACAGAAGTAAAAAACTTCTACAAAAGTAAAAATAATTTGGTTCTATACATTTCCTCATAATTGCTTCTGTAAGGAGAGCTTGTAATTTTGCTTTCAATTCCATTACAGGCACGGATGAACAAATTTATAGGGTATTACATTTTTTGGCAAATATTTTGTAATTCATTGCTATTCTTTAAGGGTTCTCCTTCTCAAAGAATACACAGCTGTTATAATTCTAACTCACAATCATAACGATGCACAATATACGAGGATTCCCTTTTACATGTTTGCAATAAATGTTACCACAAATAAGACTATACATTCAAATTAGTCATTACCATTTTTTCTGTTTTTCGTCTTGGTTAATCTTACAAAATTTAATGACAGAAAAATTGTGCTAAAATAACTATAAGCTTACTAAACATTTTTTTAATTAAGTTGGAAGATGAATGTTAATGTTGATATAATTGGTACTATATGACATACTTATGCATGTACACAGTGTCCCATTTTCGATCTAATTTGAGGGTTATCTCTGTTCCTGTAAAGGATAGAAGGTTGCGGTTTTCGGCTCACTGTGCTACTTTTTTGTGAAATGAAAGAATCCGCAAACAAAACTTCTCAGCTTTCTTTGTTTCTGTGATTTGAATTTTTGATTTACCCCTTGTATCTCAGTTACCTTTCAAGACATTGGAGAACTAAAAACTACATCTAGTAGGGCTTTTTATATAGAATTCAGAAACGTATTTATTAAAATTTTAAATTTTGTGATTTTCGTGTAACGAAGTTTTATTTTTTAAATGGGACACGCTGTATATTTTATTGTCATGTTGTTGGACTTTTCAAAAATATACACGTTTATATTTTTAGTTTAAATTAAAGGCAATATTTGCATTTTAGGAAAGTATAACTGTATTTTAATAGACCAAGATAAAACAAAGCACAATATTTGTTTGCTGTAACTCATTTGTCATTATTACAGTGGATGGCCAAATTATTAGTTACATGTGCATAAATTACATTATGATCAGTTTGAAGTTGTATAACATTTTAAAGTAGTGAGAATTTATACTTTTATTGGTTATTTTAGGTAAATTAGTTATTTATTAAAAATAACTTCTTATTTGAGAAAAAGTACAATACACGATATTTATAGAACAATCTTAATATTTAGTGGAACCTTCTTTGGCGTTAATTACAGCTTGAACCCTTTTTGGCATGCACTAAATGCATTTTTTAACATTTTCTTCCAATTCTTCATCATGATGCCAAACTTTAATCAATGCTCTCCATTGGGTTCAAGCCTGGCAAATTGCCTGGCCAAAGCACAACTTTCATTCGTTTCATCTCTAAGAAAGTTGTTACTGACTTAGCTTCATGACAAGGAGCGGAACCATGCAGAATAGTGCATTCAGAAGTATCTTCGCCGAAAAAATGAAGGTTTATCCATCATTAGTTTGATGTGAGACTCATTTGAGAAATAAACCTTGAACAAAACGGAAATATTAGTTTAATGGAACACAAGGATATCAAATATTACTGAAACAACCAATATTCACCTTTTGCCATCTGTAAACATCATTTCTAGATGATTTTTAGCCCATGCCAAACGTTTTAACTTCATGGCTGTAGTCAGTGTTGGTTTCTTCGTTGACCTGCAACATTTGAGCCCCATTTCTACAAGATGACGCCTGACCGTTCTAGCATAAATAGTAACGCCGCTTTAATTTATGATTCTCGTCAACTCTTTCGTACATTTTCTCCTGTTTTCCAGGCAAATGTCACGATTTGTCGTTCGTCTCGAGGTGTAGTGATTCTTTTTTGTCCACATAAAGGTACTTTTCTATCAAGTTTAGTCTTTAATCGATTCACTGTCACCACATTAACATTTATAATTGAAGCAATCTTTCTTTGGGAATGATTTGAATGCCTCAATAATGCAGAAATTTCTGAAATCTTGTCTGGGGGAATATCTTTGGCTTTTCCCATTTTTGACAAGTGTTGGAAATATTTATACTTTAATACACTATATTTATACAAAATATCACTAATTATACTATATTAACGTTATTTCAAAAGTCTTAGGTCCAAAAGATCCACTTAAAACCAATATTTACTATTCAAAATAACATGACCGTAAAATGTAATGTTTGACATTTCACAGAAGATTGACATACAACTACAACATATATACAGGGTCGCTGTTACAGATAGAACCAAAGCTGTAGTGCTTACACAGTTCAACATACAAAACCCATAATTTCCGAATTGAAACTAAATGTATTTGCACATATTTTTGCATAACAAAATTTTTTTTTAATTAAAAAATTTTAATCATAGCCGCCATCTTGATTTTTAAATAGCAACATAGGTCATGTGATATATCATTTGAAAGGGTTTAACACCCTGATTACAAAAATGTATCATCACACATGGAGTCTAAACACAACAGATAGGACATTACAAACGTGTTTCTAATAGGCAGCATAAGAGGCCATGAATGTGATACAAGATGTCAATATAACAACTTTGTGTCGAGAATTATGTATGCTTATGTAAACTTAAACTATTTTATTGAAGCAATATAACAATTTAATGTAAACCCTACGTTAGTTTTACATTTATCAAAAAATGATTTATAAACAAAATAAATTTATAATTAAAGTAAACATACCATCTATGTAACTATTTACCGAATAATTTATAAACAAAATAAATTTATAATTAAACTAAAACAAAATCTACGTAACACAAAGTTGTTATATTGACATCTTGTGTCACATTCACAGTCTCCTATGCTTCCTATTAGTAAATGTTTGCAATGTTCTTCCTGGTGTGTTTAGACGCCATGTGTGATACATTTTTGTCATCAGGGTAGTAAACCCTTTCAAATGGTATATTACATGAACTATGTTGCTATTAAAAACAATCGAGATGGAAATTTTTAATTAAAAAAATATATTTTGTGCAAAAATATGCGCAAATAATTTAGTTTCAATTCCGAAATTTTGAGTTTTGTATATTGAACCGTTTAAGCACTAGAGCTTTGGTTCCATCATTAACAGTGACTCTGTATGTAATACATTCATATGATCGAAACACTCGTTACAACTTCACTCTAATGCCATTTATCAGTGTTGCCACTGCAAGAAATGTTAAACAGTATTACCAGAATTAAAATTATCAAAACATATGACCCAATAAATAAACTTATATGTGCTTTAAGGGAAGTATGTTCATATCTTACCCATGTTAATTTCCCAAACATTCGGAACATGGGTTCTTAAGAACATATGAGATATGACCATGGTTTTTATGTTATTTTATTCCTCAATGAAATGTACCGGGCGTCAACGAGACCATGTACCAGGCCCTCATTTTTTTATGTTTAATAATATTTTATTGAAATTTAAAGCATGTATGTAAAAGCCTGTGGAATTTTTAACTAAATCAAAGTTTTAATATCACTTCCGGTTTGACTGCAAGTGTCCTTGATTTTCTTATTCCAGGTAGCACCCTGTATATTTTTTTCCATATTATGATTTGTCTTGACGTTCTGAGTGCAACGATGTTTGATAAGTCCATATTTGATTTCAAAATGGCGGTATATGGGCCATTTTAGCATTTTCGAAAAGTTGGCCATGAAAAATCAACGGATTTACAAAAAAAAGTGTTTGAATCATGAAAACGTAAGAATGAATTGTTATTGACTTGTAAATGAACATACTAACCATTTATTATGTTTTTAAAGTTATTTTAAATGTCAATAATCTTTTTTCGTTTTTTTCTTAATAAAACAAGCCCTATTTTTTCTTAAATAATTTTGAAGATTACTACTTATTCTTCAATGTTATGAAAAAATAAATTAAAATTTTTTCATTTGTGAATATGTTGTGAGGATTTATTGTAAGAAACTCACCACGTTTGTCTAAATTGTCTATCAAATATTAAAATTATAAGTAGGCTGTGGAAATAAAGTACTTATAAATGAAAGGCTTAAAACAATGAGATATCGATTAACAACGATTTAATCAGTAAATAAAATATGCTACAAGGGAATATTTCACACCACCCAAGTTGTTTTTCGAAATTACAAACATAAAGTACTACTGTAGGTATGTTTTACCTCTGAAAAATTGTCATATCATTTAGCGTTACACCTATTACATTTTATTTATATCTACGTTGAATTTCAAAAAGTCGTTAATGACAATAAATGGATTTACAGTAAATTAAAAAAATAGTAAATTTTCAAATACAAAATTGTTTTAAACTAAACCATATTTCTAACATTTAATTATAATTGAATTACATAAATTTTATTATAACAAATGTTCAATGTGTTCAATGTGTAAAGACCAACAACGATTAAATTATAAATAAGTACAAAAAATATTTAATACCACATAAGTTGCCTTTGAAAATGAAAAATGATACTCCTATAAATTTTTCGCTTGGGTATCGTAATTGAAAATACGTAAATAAAACAGACGAAATCGTAGTTACCTTTAGAAACAATTGAAATTCGTAACTTAAATCACAGTTCATATTGCTTAGTAAATGATATAATAGAAACGTATTTCGAATTTTTTTATGTTTACAGTATTTGGTGTTAGTTTTTCTTGTTTTAAATTTTTGTCATTCGTATTTTGCAATTTCTTATTAACAAGCTAATTCTAATTTATAAAAGATGTATACGCAGAATGAAAAAGTTGACATGATATTAATTTTTGGCGAATGTAGCAAGAATTCCAGAGCTGCTGCTAAACTTTATACTGAGCGTTATCCAGATAGAAGACATCCTTCTCAAAATTACTTTTTAAGATTGGAAGCACAGTCGAGGAACATAAATATGCAAGTGGATGATGAACAAGAATCATTTATTGTTAATGAAGTCATTGAAATAAATGTTCTAGCTCTTGTAGAACTGTCTCGCTTAGACAAATCGGCCAATAACTACAAATCAGTCACGGATCTGCAAGAAAAATTAAAAAAAAAATACCACTACAAATCATTGAAGTACAAATTAAATCAACAACTATATGAAAATGATTTTCAAAGAAGATTAAGTTTTTGTAATTTTGTTGTTAATAATATAAGGAATAACAACAACTTTTCTCGCAATATTTTATTTTCCGATGGGTCAAGATTTATAAATGCAGGTTTATTCAACATACAAATTAGAAGATACTTGGCTCAACAAAATCACAGGTTATTTTTTGAAGGAAATCCGCAAATTAAATTTGGATTCAATGTTTGGCTGGGGATGGTAAATAATTTACAATTACCTCCTATAATTTTTGATGGTTCATTAACTTCCGAAAAGGTACCTTAATTTTTTGGAAAACCACATTATGACTTTTAAAATAACTTGCCCATGGAAGAAAAAATGTCTTATATTTCCAACAAGATGGTGCCCCACCTCATAATTCTATTATAGTTAGAAACTATTTAAATGAGACATTCTAAAATCGTTGGATTGGCACAAATGGACCATTAAGGTGGCCGCCTAGATCGCCTGACTTGACACCTCTAGATTTTCATATTTGGGCATTTTTGAAAGAACGTGTTTATGCAGCATGATCAAATACTAGAGAGGAATTGGAAAATCGTGTGAGAGTAGCTATTAATGAAATAACCCCACACCAGTTGAATAATTGTATTATAGAATTTGTTAGAAGGATTAATTTATGTATAAATGCGGAGGGTCAACACATTGAACATTTGTTATAATAAAATTTATGTAATTCAATTATAATTAAATGTTAGAAATATGGCTTAGTTTAAAACAATTTTGCATTTGAAAATTTTCTATTTTTTTAATTTACTGTAAATCCATTTATTGTCATTAACAAGTTTTTGAAATTCGATGTAGATATAAATAAAATGTTGTAATAGGTGTAATGCTAAATGATATGACAATTTTTCAGAGGAAAAATTTTACCTGGTACTTTATGTTTGTAATTTCGAAAAACAACTTTAATTATAATTTATTAGAATATTGTGGTAGCAATAAAAAACACCAGTAGCCTTGTTGTGTTGGAATAAACAGTTTTAATTATAATGTAAAAAACGCACATGTTAACATTTTAACTAACAATAGAAGGAACCGATAGTGACTAAAATAACATAACGGTTAGGCACAGTAATACATACGTACATAGGCGTACTAAAGAACAGTGATGTACATGATACTTAATTCCGTTAACAATACATTATTTCTAACATAATTGAATTACATTAATAAGAATAATTGACGACTAATGTCAAAATAGAAATTTCATAGGTGACTTATGTTATTGAAAAATTCTTTAACAAAATTGAATTTAACTTTTAATTTTAGCGCCATGTGTTTAACTGAAATCATTATTGTTGCTACTATAAAGATTTTTTTATTAATTCAAAAAATTTAAAAGGTGTGTCATTTAAAACTTAAAAGTTGATACCACGTGACTAAAAATTGATAACTAAAATTTGTATTTGATATTATTATTTAAAAGATTTGGTTTACTAAACTGAACCTAGAAATGTTGAACAACTAAAAACTCGAATTAGAGAAGCTTGTCAAACATTAACACCAGATACGATTAGAGCTGCTTGTACTAGGTCCCTTACAGAAAGATTTGAGAAATGCAT
This sequence comes from Vesta saturnalis, assembly GCA_036346205.1. Taxonomy (NCBI): domain Eukaryota; kingdom Metazoa; phylum Arthropoda; class Insecta; order Coleoptera; family Lampyridae; genus Vesta; species Vesta saturnalis. Next base: position 1,340,144 of record JARFJB010001326.1, read on the forward strand.
CATTGCTGGAGGGTTACAATTCGAACATTTAATGTAATGTATTCGATTTCTTCTTAGAGCTGTTCATCACCAGATAGGGACAACTAAATTCTGCTAGAGCGGCGATACTGTAAATATAAATTGTTTCTGTTACCTGAACTATTTGAGACCGCCCACCAAACAATAAGCAGCTTAATTTCTATAGCCTCGGGATAATTTGTATTTTGAAGTAATTTAAGAATTTTAGTATTTGCCCATGTGCTTCTTCGAAATAAATTACGACTAGGTACCTATAATAATATAAGTATTATTTAATTTACAAATTTAAACATTAGGTAAAATGATTAAATTACACAACATATACTGTAATTTTGATATCGGTTCTCGAAATGAGTCTCCACAAGCGTGAGTCGTGCTTTTTACATAACTTAGGCAATGACATACAGATCAAATTATGTAAAATCATTTTACATATTCTTTCTGTAATGTTACGTAAAACTATGGTTGGTTACAAAATTACCAATGATAAATTATGTACTTTTACAATGTAGGTTTTTTCAGTGTATAGATTCATTCACATAATGGAAGAGCTTTGTAACAAGCAAAGAAAAGTAAATTTTATACTATCTATAAATGTTTACAGTCATAATGAATTTTATTGAATTCAAGTTTTTAATTCAACTTGGCTTCAAAATTTACAAATAGTTTTATTATCTAAATATATAATCATTATGTACAATATGTATAAATAATAAAAAAAATGTTATTTGTTATGATTCTTAACTTCCTCTGCGTCTATTTTAGCTTGGGTATTGCACTGCAGATCTCGAGCGGTCATACCACGCGGAATTCGCCCATCATCGACAATTTCCGGCAACATGAAATTCGTTACATTTTTAATTTTGGTAACATAACCCGTTCCCAGAGATCTCCATCTTTTTTTATCTTTCCACTGAATAATCCATTGTCCCAGGCCCGAGATCCCAGGACGGCTGTGTGATATTGCTGCTGCATACGCCCTTGCTGTATAAGATAGCCGTTTCGAAAAATTGATGCGTCTTCCTCCTGTGCATTTAGCTACTAGCGGTATATATCTGAAATCACAATACCATGATTGCATGTAAAATATTTTACTAAAAATTACCTTTCCGCGTATAATATTTTAATAATTTCTACCAAAAAATCGCCCCCAATGATAGAAATTGTATCTTCTTCAACCGCATCTTTTCTTTGGCAGAATGTTACCCTAATATGCATGATTGCTATTTTTTAACACTTACTTTACTATACTGTTATATTCACAACATGTTTATAAGTTAGCAATTATTACCTGCAACTTGTATGTCGTCCAAACACGTGATATGGCGCATTTAGAATGTCTGTTTAATTTTCTTGAATTAAATGAATATATGTCAATTGTTGTATCATATCTCGGTTGTTATAAAAGATAGAAACTTGCGGATGTCGCGAACCTTTGTACTTTTATAAAACCTAAGATGGCGTAATCAGATTTTTGTAACTGTTTAGTTTGGGAGATACAGGGCGATTTTGAAAATGTGTCGTTTTGGACCACTCGATATCTCGGTTATCTTTAAAGATATAAAAAAGATTTAAACGCTATCTTATACATTTTTTTACGCCAAGTTCAGTGGCGTGCTCAATTTTTTTTTCGGGGGTACCGTTTTTCAGATATGGGCCAAACATATAATTTTTTAAATGGGACACCCTGTATTTTTTAAGCTCAATAAATCCCATTTTTTTTTTCATTTCAGTGATATATATCACTTGCCACTTTTTTTTTTATAAACCATATTGATCGTAAACATTTTAAAATATAACGACATATGGTTCTTAACTGAAACATTCTATATATTTTTTAATTAATTTTATCAATACAGTTACTTACTTACACAACATATTTAGCTTACAACTTTTGGAACTTTATTATCTTACAACGAAATTAAACTAAACAACTTAAACTTAAATATTAAAAACAACACTATATTCTAAATTGTTCAAAATGGTTCCCATTTTCTTCTACACATTTTTGGCAAACCTTAAATATTCTATTTAAAGCACTTAATATATATAAGGGTTTATTTTGTAAATTCCTAAGGGTCTCGTGTGTAGCATTTTGTAATTGAAGGAGGGTATCATACCTCTTTGAATAAATTTCGTTTTGAATATGCCCCCATAAAAAAAGTCTAAAATGGACAAGTAAGATACACATGATTTTATTATTTTATTTATTTAAATCTAATATACAAAATACAAATACATATAATAATAACCTGTATAATTATTGTTGTTACGTTTTTTTCACTACTAATACCTAATAATTAAACAGAAATAAAAGTCAATACATTAATAATTAGTAAATATAGCAAGTGCTGGATCAATATATGACTTTTATAGAATTGCAATACAATTTATTAAACTTAAAATATATATAGGGTGTTCCATTTAAGAATCATATGTCGTTATATTTTAAAATGTTTAAAAAAATGAAAAGTGGCAAGTGATATATATCACTGAAATGAGAAAAAAAAAGGGATTTATTGAGCTTAAAAAATACAAGGTGCCTCATTAAAAAAATTATAAGTTTGGCCCATATCTTAAAAACGGTACACCCGAAAAAAAAATTGAGCACGCCACTGAACTTGGCGTAAAAAAATGTATAAGATAGCGTTTAAATCTTTTTGATATCTTTAAAGATAACCGAGATATCAAGGGGGTCCAAAACGACACACTTTTCAAAATCGCCCTGTATCTCCCATACTAAAACAGTTACAAAAAATCTGATTACGCCATCTTAAGTTTTATAAAAAAGGATCGCGACAACCACAATTTTCTATCTTTTATAACAACCGAGATACCCCGCAATTACAACGAATTTGGGACACCCGGTACAACAGTATATATAATAACAAAGTACAATAATTAAGTTTTATTCATTTACTTACTTTCGTTTTCTGATGAATTTTCTCATGATCGTTGGTCTATTACTTTTTTTTAATTCTTGTATAAGATTTTCGTTTTACCATCACAATGGTTAAGCAACTAAACTTGCACTAAACAACACTAGAGCGTACTTTATTTATTGCAAATTTAAAATATTAATATTCAAATTCAGGTACAAAGTAAAGTTATCATTTAAGTAATGAAACATGTTATTGGCGAATTGATTTGTGGGCGGTCCTAAAAATGGAAGGCGGGATTTTATATTTGCAAATTTAATTATACAGGCCTAGCAACTTTACCTTCATTAGAAAATGTATACAGTTTGTATGTGAATGATTAAATTTAATATATCTACAACTTCTCAATTTTAAATTCGTAATTTTAAAAGTTTTAGGTAATTTATGTGCAATTGAAAATTCTCAAATTATTTCAAAAAGAAAGGTCCCACAATATTGTTAATTTTGAGTTTCGTGAAAAAACGAAATTGACAAGTTGCCTGTGGTGATATTATAAATTTCAAGCAATATTCTCTATTTTAAATATTAACGGCTCTACCTACACCTGTCAAAAATAGCATTTTTCTTACATTTCATATCATATATTTCCGAAAATAATTTTTTTTCTTAATTTTGATTTCACTGTAGCAGTACAGAAGAGAAACTTAATTAACTACTAAACTGACGTCAATTTTCGACACAAAAAAATATATTGATGAACACCCTTAAGGTGCTATTGCTAGAAATCATAATAAATTCGTATGTTAAAGTTTAGTTTATTCCTTATTTAAATCTCTAACCGTTCAACAAAATAAACAGGCTATTCCATTTACCACTGAGAAAGTAATAAAAGGTGACCAAAAGTCAAGTAACTGAAATAAGAGTATTGGCCGCGGTATATCAATCTCGATTTATGAAATTACGTGGACCGGTAACTTTAATGCCCTGTAACTTACGTATCTTTCACTTTAGACCAAAAGCAATTAGTTTGCTGAAATCAGTTTTTAAATAGAACCTAAAAATCTAAAAATATACAGGGTGTGTCATTTAACCTTTGAAAGTGACTAAAAATGACGTCAACTCAAACGTGTTGCTCGTGATTTTACAGCCCTTCTTGTCTTTTATGAATTCTCCGAATTTCAATTATTTATCTCTTACCGTTTCGGAGATATAGACTATGAAACTTCGTGGACCACCCTGTGTGTGTGGTGTGGTGTGTTGTGTGTGCGTGCGTGCGTGTGTGCGCGCGCGCGTGTGTGTGTATACGGTGTCCAGAAAATAGTGGAAAACCACACGTGGCGATCTTCCATGGACTATTTTGAGTAAAAAATCCTAATACAAAAATGCTCTAAACCACTTCATAGAGCCACACAAAGTCCTATTTCATTTAATTCTCATTTCACTCCAGTAATTAACTATTTAAACTTCTATAAAAGTGCATTTTTTTTTGTAAATTAGGACGTTTGTCAACACTGTAAATTTAAAAGTTTTGACAATTATGGCTCGCGAATTGTCAGATTTTCAGTGTCATCAGTACCGTACTCGTTTTCACATTGTGATTATCGTTTGTGTGTTCTTGTTTTTCGTTTCTTTGTTAAAGCAAGCGTTTCGTTAAAGTGAATTCAGTACAACTGAGTATGCTGATATGTATTTTGTGTTTGGCTTCTGTGATGGAAATGCTAATAATGATATGAATTACTCTTAAGTACAACTCTGTATTTTAATAATTAATAGCGTCAATTTAATATATCGATTTGTTTGCGTTTTATTTAGTTACACATGACTACATCATGCCTGTGTAATTCTGTGTTGCCAAATGTACACATTCTTTGTGTTGCTCCTGATGGACTCTGAAGCCATGTACTAAAATTAAAAGTGAAAATAGAATTTTATTAAAGAATTTTTCAATAGCTTAGTCACCTATCAAATTTCTATTTTGACATTGTCAATTATTCCTATTAGTTGCCGTATTTATTAAGTGCTAAAATATTACTAGTTGTCTTATGAAGCGGTAAAATATTTAAAGTAAAATGGCAAATTTATTCACAAACGATGAGTATATGGATATAATGCTTATTTATGGCGAATGTCAAACTAATAGCAGAAATTCGCGAGAGCTGTATAGTCAACGTTATCCTAAGTGTGTAATACCACATTTTCCTACGTCGAAAAAAAGTTAAGGAATACCTCGGGAAAAACCAATTCGAAATGAAGTAAATGTTATTAATGTGTTAGCTTACGTGCACGCTAATCCTCATGTATCCAAGAGGTGTCTCGCTCAAGAATTAGGGATAAGTAAAACAAGCATTATTTCATGTATCCAAGAGGTGTCTCGCTCAAGAATTAGGGATAAGTAAAACAAGCATTTTAAGAATACTGCATAGCAACAAATATTATCCATATAAAATACACTTAGTGCAAGGTTTACAACCAACAGATCCTGATAGGCGGTTAAGTTTCATTTCTGAAGTGGCGGTGAAATTTGAAGAAAAGCTTATTTTTTAAATAACATCCTGTGAAGTGAGGAGAGTCGATTCCAAAATAGTGGTGTAGTAAATCGACATAATTGTCATTATTGGTCATCCGAAAATCCACGTTGGATGAAGGAAACAAATTTTCAAACAGTGTGGGGTATTAACGTATGGTGCGGAGCATTTTTATGAGGATACCTTGACTGGAGATCGGTTTCTACATTTTTTAATAAATATCTTGCCTCAATTACTGGAAGACTTTCCACTACAAGAGATTGAATGTGCAAGATGGAGCCTCTCGTCACTTACCCACAAAGTTAGGGAATATCTTTCACAAGTATTTCCAAACCGTTGGATTGGGAGGAGGGGACCCATTGAATACCCTGCGCGTTCCCCCGATCTTACCTCGTTAGATTTTTTTATTTGGGGATATTTAAAAGATTTGATTTACCAAACCGAACCTAGAAATGTAGAACAACTAAAAAGTCGAATTAGAGAAGCTTGTCAAAAACACCAGATATGGTTAAAGCTGCTTGTACTGGGACGCTTCCAGAAAGATTTGAGAAATGCATCACTGCTGGAGGGTTACAATTCGAATATTTAATGTAATGTATTCGATTTCTTCTTAAGGTAATATTGTTAGAAATCATAATAAATTCGTGTGTTAAAGTTTAGTTTATTCCTTATTTAAATCTAACCATTTAACAAAATAAGATCTTTATAGTTTATCAATCTCGATTTGCGTGGATCGGTAACTTTAATGCCCTGTAACTTACATATCGTTACTTTAGACCAAAAGTAATTAGTTTGCTGAAATCAGCTTTTTAAATAAAATCTAAAAATATACAGGATGTGTCATTTAACCTTTAAAAGTTGATACCACGTGACTAAAAATGACGTCATCAACCCAAACGGCTTGTTTCATTTCTTTTAAATTCTGCAGCACTCCTACTTATTGCAAGGCCATAATAAATTTGCATCACATTTATAGTGGCATTAATGAGGCGAGCACGACCTCAATAGATTTTCCATCCGAAAGTTCTTTTTGCCAAGTTTGGATTTCAATTTTCTAGGATGAGTCCTCATAGGCTTTTGGATGTACCCAACACATTCAAGTTTTTCTACAGATATTGTAGGGCCATATGGTATAGCTTCAACAATGGTTGGATATGACGCACTATCCCAATCTCCTAGGTAGTATAAGTACCGTACATTGTTCTAACCTCCATCCCCCCGATAACTTCTGAATAGTTGGCTATACAATCAGCATTATGTTCATTTTGTAGTCTCTGTTTACATCTACAATATTTTGAAAACATTCTTACATCTATAACCTTGCCTGTATTGGCTGCTATTGCGGATACAACCGCGTTCAACGATGTAAAGCCTATAAGTTACCATGAGCCGTTACAAATTACCGTCAAATCTCTTTCACCATCATTTCATTTTGTTCAACTGCATCGTTCATAAAAGTAGTGCATGCCTCTTTAGCAGCAGTGCAGAATAGGTTGGTATAGTACTTGAAAGCGGGAGGTTTGGGTAGGTTCATCAGCTCACAGAAGATTTTGGCTGCTTCTTCACCTTTACCTATACACCTAAAAGCGTAGGCTGCCCGAACATTAATTTCTGAATGCTTTCTCGGTAAAACTGGAGGTCGATACTTGATATGAACAGCCATTACAGGGTATTATAATACTTACCCTTAGGCCTATCCGGGGCCCAGTCGAGACTAGAAGTAAACCCTGACACTTTTTGCAAACTGTCCAAGTAAATTTCCTAAACTTTTTAAATTTATTATATTATTATTGTCATTATTACCCCTCAGTCAATTTAGGTTGTACCTTTTTTGTGCACAAGCTTTACTTAGGGGCCAGCCCACCAGCACCATCATTCGAAACACTAGGCCTATGCTGTTCTTGAATCTGAGAAGTAGTGCTATCTTCCTCTGTTTCAGGTTCATGGCAAACAAACTGCTTTTGATGTTTACTACCACGTTTTCTCTTCTTCACATGAAATCTAGGCATTTCTAATTTTATTAATAAAACATAACACTAACTTTGCACTGATAACTCACAATCACAAACAACTTACATGCCATAACCAAGTTGAGTGTAAACAAAACCCCAAAACAATGTAGTAATTAATATAGCTGTTACACCATTGCCAACTTCATAAAACGAAATACTTCCACCGCCTTTGAAATAATATAACAAGTAAATTGATTGTAACACTATATATTAATGGTAAGAGAATGCCGGAACACATAATAAAACTAAGTTGTATGGTTTAGAAACAAAAAATATGTAACTGAAATAAATAATTTTAGCCTTAAATTAAAGCTGAAGATACATGGAATAAAAAAATATGAAAACAGAAAATCAGATTTTTTTCAAAAATATGCATCCGACTCCCCTTAAGAGCGATTGAATCTTACATAATACGAAAATCTTTAGTGTAGCTAATAATTTGGTCACCCTGTTTGAGTATTACTAAATGTGGTATTAAAAACTTTTCTTATAATCATTTTGTATGTGAAAATTTAATTATGATGATATGACAGATTTTCAAATTCTAAAAAATATGTTTTATCTTGTTATGTACAATGCAAAAAAGGTGATGAAGCCGCTGAACTTAATTTAAACAGGTATATAGCAAATTTCAATTCAACTTTTAGTAAAATATATTAATATATCTACCAATATACAATTAAGACTATTATCTCAGATTTCCTGACAGGCGGTGATCTAATAAGTGTACATTTCAACAAATTTAGCTTTAATTTGACAAATTTGGAACATTTTGTATGTCTAGAACAACATGTTATAATAAAATCAACCAGGATGTAGACGAAATTATTTTAACAAGCATGATTCAGGAATATCCAAAACCAAAATACAAAGAGTTATAGCAAAATATTGTTTCGTTTTGTTATAGCCTACTAAATACAGTTGTAACTTTTGATTGAAATATTACCTGTAATTTAAAATAAAAATATAGACATGTATATATTTTTGAAAAGATAAGGCCAACCAAACTAAAGCAAAATATACAAGGTCTTATTAGAAAATGCAACTTTGTTACATGAAAATCAAAAAATTTTAAATTCTCAAAAAATGCCCCACAAAATGCATTTTTAGTTTTTCATTATCTCAAAAGGTAACAGAGATAAGAAGGGTGTAACAAAATTTCAAAATCACCCTGTATCACAGAAACAAGAGGAAGCTGGGATAGTTTTGGTTGTAAATTTGTTTATTTCACAATATAATATAGCAGTGACGCGAAAACCGCAACCTCCTTTACAGGAAGAGATACCCCAATTACATTGAAAATTGGACACAGTGTACTTATGAAGTTATTCAACATTTATTGTTTTAGCATTTTATAATACAAAGAATAAATATTGTTGTATCAGAAGCAGAAGATCCTAGCATAAAAAATGTTTTGGGGAAAGTTCTATCTTTGTATGGTGTATGGACATTAGAAAAATATATGACAATATTTTATCAAGGAGGATATGCTTCCGATCCAAGATTAATCAATTTTATACATACAGCAGTTTTAAATCTGTGTAAAGATTTGAAAAATGACGCTATTGCTTTGGTAGATGTGATTGCTCCTCCAGACTTTTTATTAAAATCAGTTTTGGGAAATTCAGATGGAATGGTAAAAGTCTTAAATACGGAATTGAAATCAACTTGATTACTTTTTCTTTTAGGTGTACAAACATTTACAAAATGCAATTTTTCAAAATCCGGGTGCTTTGTCCAGACCAGAGTGGTGGAATGAAATTAGAACATGGCAATCAAAATTGTGAACAACGTTGGTTGTTCATAATTAAATTTCTTTAATTCAGATTCAGAGTTGAAAAAATTTATACCCGTTTTTAAATTACAGAGGTAGCTATTATTAAAAAATATTCTTTGACTAAAGTCAAAGAATTCATCACAACTTTATCGTATAGTGGATTTATTTTTAGAATTTTATTTTTATATTAAATATACATATTTTTAAGAATGATTATAATTACAAGTGAATTAATACATTTATGAAGTATCCTTTGTAATGTATTTATTCAGAAGTGCATCTGCTTTTGGATCAACTTTTGACAATTCCCTAAACCCTTCATCATCCACAAAGCAAATTTCATGATCATCAGGATCAGCTAAAATAATAACACGTACAGTTGCCTTTCCAGGTGTATCCAGAGAAATTAGAGGTGTTAAAACCTTTGCATTTGCGTTTTTAATTTTTTCGTCGATTAAAGGTTGCTGATCAAAGGACACGCAAATGCAATTCGCCCATAAGCTTGAGCTCGATTAACTGCTTCATCTGAAATTTAATGGATTAACGTACATAATAAATAAAGTAGCGACTTACTTATTTCTTGCAATTCAAGATTTGCTTCACCTAATTTAAAACCAAGCACTGCAAATTTATCAGATTTGTTAAAGACCTTTAAACCCAAAATTCCATTCCAATACTCCAAGGATTTGCTTAAGTTCGAACAGGCTAAAGTTATTTTTTCAACTGGATCTAAAAAGTATAATTTATTTAATGTAGTATCCATTCACAATCTGTTTGCAATGTAGTAAGCTACGTTAGAGGACTTTTGTTGGCATACCATATTAAGAAATTACCAAACCGTGACGTCAAAACATGAAAACTGTGTTACTTTTAATATTTTAAGGGGTTATTTTTTGTTCATTCAACTATATGCGGACATTATCATTGTTAAAGTTACATATTAAGTTCATGGCAGAAACATCTGGTTGAAAAAGAATACACACATGATTTTTTTGCCAAATGTTCTTTTGTTTTGTATCTTTTACGAAAAAGTTATACATGGGTTTTTTGAAGAGGATAAACCTTCCTTTCAGTAATTATTTATACTTTCAGAGTTGAAATGTGTAACAATATCTTTTAAACAGTTGATAATTCAATAGAAGTGGTTATTGCAAAAATTGTAGCACTAGATATTCATAACAAACTTTGGTTTAACTTTGTACCATCAAACGTTCAGTATTTAGGGTGCACCAAGTATCGAATTGACAAATTACATGACATGTCACATTTGCAATAACAGTAAATAGTAATGAATAAGGAAACATTCTGTAATGAAAATAAATAAATAGTATGGCAGTGATACAGTAAATAAACTTTCTTAAAAGGACCAGGGGCCGCATTTCATTCCTACCTGATCAGCTGCACCTATTTTAAACACAGTAACTACATGTTTATAACACTGGAGAAAAATCAATATTAACCCTTAAACTACTGAAATAGAAATATGAGGAATTTTGTAATGAGAATTTTGGTTCTAGTATGATTTTAGCCTAACAGATATGAATGTGATATCCGTTTGTGATAAAATGTTTGCCTGAGAGTGCCAGGTGAAACAGGTGAATGGGTTAGCTTAAAAAAAATAAAACTATGTGCTGCATAATTTATGTAAAACAAATGGTTTTTATTCAGTTTGAATGCTCAATAAGGGTGGCATTAATTCGAATTAAAGAAAATTACATTATGTCACTTTAATATACTTTAGAAACATTTTGCTTTAAGAAAAAACAAATAGGTGGCATTTATGCAAAATGTAAATCTGATTAAAGGACCAGGGGCCATTTCTTCCTGATCCCCATTCTGCACAATGATTAAAATCAGTAACTACATTTTGCCACTGGATGAATGCTTTTTACCAACACAACTTGCAATAGTTGGTATAGCAGATTTTGGTCAGAGCGATTTTAGCCTAAAGATACGATTTTTAGCCATTTCGTGATAAATGCCTTGCTGAGTTTATTTAATCAGGTAAGACCAGTTTGATTTTGTTCAGTTGAAGTTTAATACAAACATGCTGCATAATTTAGTAAAATCATGGTTGCATGTCTGATTTAATTTTGAGTCCATTTCGATCCAAATAAGATTATTTAAATTGACAAAAATGAATTTTCTTTTGATATTTGAAACAGTTTTCATTTCATAAAAGACCTTTGGATTTCTTGTATCGAGAATGTTTGTGGTTGACTCCATATTACTTTTCACTGGATGAGCTATTTACAACACATTGCTGTATGGTTTCACAGATGTGGTCAACTCGACGTTTAAGCGACAACAAATTTTGTGAATAACCTCGTGGTGCTTTTTCAGTTTTCGTCTTTTTTCAGTCGTAGTTTGCAGTTTGAATTCGATTTCAGCTTAAGTGCCTATACTATAAATGCGCATGCTCTAAGATACACTGTAAGATGGTAGATGTGTAGAAATTGTCCAATAATTTTATTTAGCATTTGGCACTATTAGAGACCTTATAACAACATTTCCTTGTCCTTGTTTGTGTATCAGGTAGAACCATTTCTGGCTCCAGATATATTTCAAAACGGTATAAGTAGCCATTGGTGTCACATAAAACAAGGAACTTTACACTCCATTTATGGTTTGTCTGGTAAATACTGATGTAAATGATTAACCATTTTAGTTGAACACATTTGTTCGTCAATTGATAATCGAGCATTTTTTGGAATTGAATCAAAGTGCTCAAGCAAATGTGTCAACTTTTCTGATCCGAAAAATGGGATCATACCCTGTATCACCTTTTTTGACCCGGGTTGATTCATCGTTGAACGATAAATATTTTTTTTATCTGTTCAAATCTATTTTTTGGCTACTCTCTGGTATGTGTCGAAACCCAAATTCACTCCAGTAATCTTTATGTTTGGGTAATGGTAAAGTGACATAAAAATGAAAACTCCAATGTATCGACGAATTCCGCATTTGTAAATGTGGAACTGTGTGTTAATGCTTTCTGCAATTGCTGCTCGACATGTTTCCAAACTTATCAACTCGACTAGACCCTCGTCTAAATTTTCGACATTTTCTAAAATCAAGTGTTCATGCAAGTGAAAAAAACGTTAAAATAACATAACATATTGGGCAACTGCATAAAATTTTAAAGATTTTTTAGCCTACCATACTGAGTTTGTCAATATAACTCATTTCCAACATCCAACCAGCTTTTTTAATCAAACAACATTGTCAAAATATGCGATCAAACAAGATATCACGAAATCCAAGTCAATTGAGCTGTTGGAATGTACAGTGGTCTCTTGGTAATCACCCTATTTGGACCAGTGCTTCTGTTTGTGGTTCTTGAAGTCTGAATAATAACTTTAAGTAGTGCACTACGTTATTAAATTGTTGAAGTTACAGATTACTATTTCATCAATTTAACTCAAATGAAATGTGATTACATGACTGTGTTCTTGGTGTTAGAGTGCAAACAGTTGTCCTTTTATTAGTATTATAATGCTCTATTTGCTTCTAATTTAATCTGGATACGTTTTGAAGCTCGTTCTAAAATTCTTTAACACTAAAATATCAATTGGAGATCCCCAACACAATAGATGTCAAAGGCTCGAAGATTGTCGTGGCTTGGTTTGCACAGTCGGTACTTTTCAACATCACACTTAAATCGTTACCACAAATCTTAAATCGTCATCTGAAAATCTGACTAAAATTTGCTAATAACAGGAAGATGAATTTTTTGAACGCCCTAACGTGTTTTCATAAAATACTAATTTCGAACAACAAAAAAATTTATTTTAATCAAACAACAACATATTATCAAAATATGAGATCAAACAACGTACCACAAAAAATCCCAAGTCAATTGAGCTGTTGGAATGTACAGTGGTCTCGGTAATCCGACAGATATTGGACCAGAGCACTGCCATACTCTACAATGTTTATGAGCTTTATAACATGCTGAAGTAGTACACACGTTATTAAAATGTTAACAGAAATAAAAATATAATAAAGAAAAAATTAACTTACATACATGTCAGTATGTATGTACTGTGTTCTTGGTGTTAGAGTGGCCTATATTATCCTTTTGAAGTGGAAGGCACGAAATAATGCTCTATTTGTTTTTGCTTTTTCACTTTAAATGACATTTTGGCAGCTTGTTCTTGAAGATTCTTTAACACTAAAATATCACTTGGGAGACACCATTTTTTTCTGCCCACGCAATAGAAGTCATGAGGTATGGTTGAACAGTTGGTACTTCCCCTCCCCCACTCTCCTCTTCATCCACTTCAATCGTTACCACCGCTTCTATGATGTCGTCATCTGTCAAAATCTGATTGTTTTCTTCTTCGTCACCAGTAAGCCAGTTGCTGACGTCATCTGTTGTCAAAACTTTATCAGCTGTATCCAAAAGCTGTTTGCTTACCTTGTCTCGCAACTGATTTAAGTCACTTTGAACAATGTCAACATGGGCGGCAGTTTCGTTAGACTTTATAACTCCATGTCAGGCCACAAGTTTCCCCACGAACAAACAATCACTTTTTCTTTGAGGTTTGCCCAAGCATTCGCGACTGAGTAAACCACATCTTTTAGGTTAAGCTCTTGTAATGATTTAATCACACCGTTATCCTTAGCCAAAACCGTGTACAAAAGGCTCTTTTTGTACTGCACTTTAATTGCTTGAATTACATTCTGATCCATGGGTTGTAAAATAGGCGTTATGTTAGGCGGTAAAAACATAACTTGAATAAAATTGTCTTTTAAGTTTAAATCCTTTTCATCAGGGTGGCCAGGACAGTAATCCAAAATAACCAATGCTTTTAGTGGAAGTTTCCGTTTTTTAAGGAATTTTTCACTGATGGCACAAACAGTTCATTAAACCATTCGACGAACAATGATTTAGTCATCCACGCTTTACTGTAGTTTTTGTAATCAACAGGAAGAAGAACAGTCTTGAACGCCCTAGGGTTTTTTGCCTTACCAATCACTAACATCGTCATCTTGTGTGTTCCACTTGCATTTGAACAAGGCATAAACGTGACTATCCATTCTCAGTTTTCGTCCAGGAGCACTAGCTTCAGCACGGTGAACATAGGTTTTTTTTTAGGCAAGAGCCGCCAAAACAAACCGCTCTCATCCGCATTGTACACTTGGGTCAGGAGTTAAACCCATCTCTTCTATAACTTTCTTAAAAAAACTTAAAATCATCTTTTTTCATAATTTTTCTGTAGAAATATCTTGCTTTTTCTTTTAAGATTTCTCCAGATATAAGCGTGTGCCTCTTGCGTTCTTGTAAAAACCAAAAATAAAGGCTATCTTCAACTTTTTAATGTTTGCCGTGCACTTTTCTCATTTTCATTTTTCTGAAAGAAAGTTTTGATATTGTCACTGATCTTCCTTATGTCGCAAATTGTAGTGTAGTGAACTCCATATTCTTTAGAAAGACTAACTAACGTGTCACCTTCTTCAAGTCTTTTCAAAATCTTGTATTTTTCCATAAGCGTTAATGTTTTATGTTTACGTTTACACGGTTGAGACATTTTAACTCACAACACTACAAACTCGCAAAATTACACTGGTGAAATAAAACACGCAGGGGGTGATTTAGCAGCACGAACGCACTGACCGACCATCCGACGAATAGCAACTTGTTCACTTGCCGCCCCTTAGCACACGCTCTCGCAATACCAGATTACTGGCAGGGCCGGGTCGGCTGCGTGCCGGATTACAGAGCGACCACTGTATTATTTTTGTGATTTGAATTTGCACCACAATCACAAAATATTATCACGTCAGTTCACCCGAAAGTCTCAACAGAAATGACCATAACAAACAAACTACGTGGCTGAGCGTGTCAAACCTGTAGTCACCGGTATGGAATTTTACCGACAAAAAAGGACCTTAGTGGTTAAAGCACAGCAATTTTTGAATTTGAATTAAATTAAATTTTAGTGATGACCTTCTGTAGATTTACATGTTAACATAATTTTTCCGCTCCAAGGAAATAATAGTGACATTACTTTAAAAATTTATAGGTAATTAGAAATACCATATTACAATATTTTAATTCTAATTTAAAGATAAATATTTGGTTCTAACGGAGTGCGGCAGCTACAAAACATAGTTCTACATGGAATTTTGAAATAATAAACTATACTAATACCATATCAAAACACCAGTAAATTTCTCTGTTTTGTTTAGCGAAATGAATATTTTTTTAAGACTTTAAGGTAAGAGTTTCCATAGTGGGACACCCACCAGTAGTGCGACACAAAAAAGAAATCCTTAAAAATAAAGCACCTTTCTCCTAACCTTGAAAGTAACAAAATAGGGGAAGGGTACAACCCTGGTTGACTACCTGAAATGTGTACAAAGGTTAGTAGCTTGTAAACCGTCAATGTGTTGTATTGATTTTGCATTTTGTGGAAGTGTTCAACAATTCTTAAGAAATGCATAAGGAGTAAGTACAATTTTGAATTTTTTTTTTCTTACCCGTTTTAATTTATTTTTCCATTATTTTGTGTTCCAATCAAAGTTAGTGAGTCACGCGTTAGATATTTGTCTTGATTGATGGGAAATACATGAATTTTCAGAAAGATGATGGGGTGTCCCACTTTAGGAAATTAAATCAACGGCCGTGTTTGTTTTATAATGAGAAAGTGGTTTATACACTGTGCAATGATATACGATGTCTGGAACTTATAGCGGGACATGCGGCCCACTATTAGTTATTCTGTGTCCCACTTTTAGCATCTCGGGTTAATGAAACTTTATTTTGTTTTCCAGGCAATCAAATCGAAAGAATAAGAAGTATACAGATATTAAAGAGGCTTTAAAAGTAATTGAAGGACTTAGCCTTAGAGCCGCAGCTAAAAAATTTGGGATAGCAAGATCCGAGCCGGAAGGCTCATCTACGAACGGTGCTGCCCATGAAGACATTCTGGTAAAGAGGATAAAAACAATGGCGTGGTATGGTTTCCCTGTAAGCAAAGCAACTTTCATGTAGTGTCACTAAACTAGCCAGGGATTTAAAGCTATCTTACAGAGGCGAGACGTTCATTCCAAAGAGGAATTGGTACGAGGGCGTCCTTCGACGTCATCCTGACATCGCCCTCCGCACCAGTTAGAATTTGACTTTTATTAGAGGGGCAGTGAGATAGGAAGATGTAAATGCCTGCCTCATTGAAAATAATATACAAGGTTTTATGGATGATCCTCGGAGAGTTTTCAACACGGATGGGACTTTTAAACTCGCCTGAGGTGAATTGGGGTCGAAAGAAAACTTACTTACGTTTTTGTTTTCTTAGGCTAGTTTAATTTTGATACATTTTAAGTCAATTAAAGCGTTAAGTCTGTTTGTAACTTTTTTATATCCTAATAAACCAAATTTGCAAGGATAAGACGTCCCACTTCTGGGTCAAATAGGATGTCCACTTCTGGGATAAAGCTACAAAAGGCGTCTCATTTCAGGTACACTTGAGCGCTGCCATATATCCCAGATAAAACCGAAGGTAGTAAGTTATAAGCCAAGTATGCAATTAATACCCTAGGTATTAAAGGTGTTAGGCTGGTTTGAACCCTTAAGTGTCCCTGTACTGGTGCAGTTACTTTAATTGGCGAAGTTTGGTTTTGCTGAGCCGAATTGAATAAATGTTGGTCTCATATTAAAGAGATAGTTGTTAATCGAATTAAGACCAACAGTGATTTTTAATCTATCATCGTCGCTAGGGGGTATTAAGAATACAAAAATAAAGTTTTTACGCTTTTTCTTTAAAATTTTAATTGCAACAATGTAGATATTTATTACATCAAAATGTAGGTATTTATTATATCAAAATCAAAAAGTAAATTTAATTTGCCATAGCTAAATTAAAGTTTAATTTTAACGTGGCTCGCCCTGTAAAGGTCAAATAACATCAAAAATTCGATTTTAAACCTAACATACTAGGTATTTAATGCCTCGATAAATGTTCAAACTGCCTTCCGTCACATTCCAAACAGTCTTCCAATCTTAGTCAGCTGTATAACACTGCTGCTTCGATTTTCGCAGCTGGTAGTTGACGAATTGCAACTCGGATTCTGTTTTCCATGTCAAATCTTGTCGATGGAGTTTGGAATGCAATAGTCCTTCAAGCGACCTCATAAGTATAAGTTCAGATACGTCCAATCGGGTGACCTGGCCGGCCAAGGAAAATATTCGTTAATATGGTGCCGCATGTTAAGGGAAAAATGTGCTGGACACCAGTCCAATTGTAGATACATGATTTGCTGTCCAATTTCACATCTTCTAACAGGTCTGGTAACTCATTTATTAAAAACTCGAAGAAGAGATTACCAGTTAGCGCACGATCAAAAAAATAAGGACCGATAATTTTGCCGCCTATAAAACCATACCACACGTTATTATGCATATTTACCCTACCATCACTATTAAAAGTACCCATAGAATTTGTCATAAAAAATTCCTGTTTTCACGAATCATTCCTAACGCCCATTGACAAAAATTTATTACGTGATCAAAATCATCTTCGTTTTTCCTGGTGCAAAACTATATGGTAGAGGTGTAGTCTCAAAATAAAAAGTAACGCGCATATAGTAAACTGTGTCTATTAAAAAGGACGTGCTAATGCAATTATTTACCTGTGGTCTTTTAGTATGTTTCGAACAGTAGTTCAGCTATTCCCAAATCTAAAGATAACGCCCTAGTTCCTATATTAAATTCTATGGAAGCTAAGACATCAATAATATTTTCTTCTGTCCTTCCATTGCGACTACTCCTAAATCTAGGAAGGCGAAAACTACCAGTATCGCGTCGTCGCTGTACCAAGCGTGGAAAAATCCTTCTATAATCATGGCGATCTGGATATGGGGCGGCATACTGTCTTTCAGCTACTGCTACAATTTTGAACAATATTAAATACGCCAATCTCAACGCGTAATATTTGTAATAAAACGGATTGTGCTAAAACTTTAAATGCCGCTGATGAAATTATTTGTGACAGATGTAGAAATGGATTTCACAACATTTGCACCGAGCTATGCAGAGGGGATATTCAGCAAATTTTAGCTAAAGGATCCTGTTCTTTTTAGTTTTGCTTAGATTGTGATAGTCATTTAAAAATTACCAATTCTTCTGATACCATAGGTACATCTTATACTGCTGGGAACGAGCTCAAAGAATTTTTCCTGAAGGAACTTGATTTACTTTGAGGGTTAATTACTGGTAAAAGTAATAATAGCAACATTTATGATAAGGAGGAAATCATCTCTGAAATTCTGAACGTAAACGCAGAACTACTAATGTAGTAATTTTTAATATCGATGAAGTATCCTCTAATGATGCTGGTATCATTAAGGAGAACGACAATCTTAAGGTCGTAGAAGCTAGACAAGCATTCCGTGTGAGAATATCAAACCATTTAGACTAGGGAAACCCAGAATTGATAATAAACCGAGACCGATAAAAGTCATTCTTAATTCTTCTAATGACGCTCGAGAAGTTTTAAAAAAGAGAGATAAGCTGAAAGCTATGAGAAGCAGAATTTCAATTCAAGCTGATGAAACTCCTGCTCAGAGGGAATATTTAAATAAATTGCGATCGGAATTATCAGCCAGGTTACCCAGTGGTGAACCGAATTTAACCACTTGTTATATAAACAGCATGCCGAAAATTGTTGCAAAACCAAAAAACTAAATAATATAAGTAACCCTACCTTCCAATCTAATTTAATTCGTTGTTATTTTCAAAATGTTCGTGGGTTACGTTTGAAATTAACAATTATTATTATTGTTGACATTATCGGTGCGGTCGAGACTGCTTTATCAGATGATGTATCTACTTCCGAATTTGCACCATCTTCTTACACACTTATCGATGTGATCGCAGATTTAAGGTTGTCAATAAAAAATGGGGAGGGGTGCGATGCTTGCTATTAAAAATAATATCAGTTTGTCATTTATATACCACCGGATACAAGTTTAGATGATTTTCAATTATTTTTTCATACTCTGCTCATTTTCAATGACTGCAATATACCCAATTTCATTTATAAAGAAGTTAATGATACTAAATGCAATATAATGTACAATTTGTTGAATGTACTTGATTTAAAACGATATAATACTGTAGTTAATGTAAACGAAAGGTTTGTTAGATTTAGCAACATACATTGCGATGTCAGTCATGATGATTGCCCATTTGTAATTGAGGATTCATATCATCCTGCATTATTCATAATCCCGTACTTGCATGTATCCATGACCAGATTTCCAGTTAGCACTGATACTCAAAAGTCATATAATTTTAGGAAATGTGATGTTCTTGGTTTATACTCTGCCCTTTCAGAGGTTGATTGGACCTTTTTGTACACTTGTTCGGACGTTAACTCTGCATGTACTAACTTTTACGCTCTACTGTACAGTATATGTGATAGGTTTGTTCCTTTACATCGCAGCAGTAAACTACAATATCCAAAATGGTTTACGAATCTGATAATTAACCATATTCGCTTAAAAGCTACGCATTCAAAAAAATTTAGGAGCAGTATAAATGTGCGAGTGATTTAGACGAATTCAAACGATTACGGAAGATAATTAAAATAGAAACTCGTGAAGCTCATAAGAAATACATATTGCTACAGAAAGCCTAATAATTGAAGATCCTGAACAATTTTGGTCATTTATTAGATCTGTAAAAGGTGGAACAAGGATACCCGATTCAATGCAGCACGAGGGACGCTCTATTGCAACTCCTAATGAAATGGTTAATGCATTTAAGACACGTTTCTGTCAAGTATATCGCCCGTACTCAGATATGATACAGCACACTAACGAATTTAACAATTTACCCTGTATTCCTTTACAATACGTCACTATTGACATGATCAAACAGGTCATATCAAGGTTAAAATACAAACAAACATCTGGTCATGATTCTATTCCAGCGTTTCTAGTTAAAGATTGTGCCATCACTGTATGCCATCAGACATGTTAGAATCATGATGTAATAATCAAAGTTTTGTCCAGAATGTAGCGCCATATTCAAATGCAGAATTAGTCACAAATTTGTAATACATAATCATAAATATCATAAATCATAAATTAAAGAGAAGCCTCCTTCTCTTTAATTTATATTTAAATGCCCAGAAAGCAACTTTTCTATATTCCAGTCTTGTTGGTATGTATGAAGCCACAAAAGTGACTGTTAATAAATATATATGACATAGTGTACAAACAGTTTATGATTGAATTGAGTGGAACTAGTTCCCTCGATAGCTCAGATGGTAAGTAAGTAGTAGCCGTGGGTCTGAGTCCCACTCAAGCCAATCTTTTACTGTATGTATGTTGGAAGTTTGAATAATTCATAATTTAGTTATTACTATTTGTCATTATTAGCACTATGATACAATTAACCTCCTTCTCTTTAATTTATATTAATTTAACTGCCTAAAAAGCAAATTTTCCATATTCCAGTCTTGTCGGTCGAACGGATCCCCAATCGTTATTGGCAGTAGTAATGGCTATACATTTTACTTTTATAAGCTTGGAACAGAACGTGGAATCTTAAAGCAACTGTATGCTAGAAATGAATTCACTGTTCTTCAAGAAAAATACATTACACTAAGGAAAGCATCAACAGAGCATTTATTTACTGGGAGTCAAGGTTATGCCTGTTGTTCTTGCAAAAGTAAGTGTGCAACTCTTTGATGTAAGTGTAAAGCAGCTGATATTTTGTGCAATTCAAAGTGTCACAATAGCTTAAGGTGCTCCAATAAGTAAGGTGAATACATTTTTCATATAACTATTTCATAAATAAACTATTGTTAGCTTCTGCCTAAGAGAACTTCGTTTATTATCTTTGAAACGATTATTGTGTTTTTTTCATTTTTGTATTTCATGAGGTATTGTAAGTTTAGTTAGTTTGTGTAATAAATGTAGTTTAATTTCTTTCTTACAACTTGTTTATTATTTGTTTTCCAAGTTACGATAAAACAGTTTCTTTCTTTAAAACGCCTATGGCCGATCAGTAACGGCCAGATCGAGATCTAGCCGGCCAAAACCCGAAGTATGATAAAACAACATATTTTTCGCACATTGGCCGGTTGCTGCTGGCAAAGTACGAAGTGTCCGGCCAGTACGCAAAACGGTCGAGTTTTGGACCTTGGCCGTAACATAAATAATTTTTAATCTGGCACTGACGACCCATTGCTACCCAGATTTCTGGAAAATTGCCAGAATCTGTCCAATTCTAAAATCAGGTGATCCATCTGATATATCGAACTATAGACCCATAAGCATTCTTTCATCTTTCTCTAAGGTGTTTGAAATAATTCTGTTCAACTTCATTTCCAAATCAGTTAGAAATTATATTTCTGACTATCAACATGGTTTCATGCAATGCAGGTCAACATTAACTAATTTGTCATATTTTTCTGAATATGTCACGTGTGTTAGATAATCACGGTCAGGTCGATGTTATCTACACTGACTTCTGCAAAGCGTTTGATACTATTGATCATGACCTACTGATTAATTAACTAAACAATTTCGGTTTTAGTGAATCTTTAACATGACTATTTTCGTCTTATCTATGGAATCGCTCCCAGTAATGATTACTATAACAGCTATATATCTGACCACTTCATTGCGACGTCTGGGGTATCTCAGGGGTCTAACCTAGGTCCACTTACTTTCGTTATATTTATCAATGATATTACTACTGCAATTTCATGTAAGTGCTTGTTATTTGCTGATGAGATGAAAATCTTTTCTCAAATCTCCTCTTTAGATGATCGTTTGAATCTACAACAGCAATTAAACTGTATTGATAGTTGGTGCTCAATAAATAATTTAGAACTAAATATCAATAAATGCAAAATTCTATCTTTTTCTCAAAAGCGAAATATAGTTTCTCACAGCTATTCTATTCTTTTCCTTTTCATCGTGTTACAACCAAGATTTAGGTGTTGTGTTTGATCAGAACTTGAGTTTCTCAGATCAGATTCACTCCATATGTGCGTCATCTTCTAAAGCACTAGGTTTTCTTATTCGTAATAGTAAATCGTTCAAACATATTAACACAATGTTTTCATTATATTTCACCCTGGTGAGACCTAAGTTGGAGTACTGTGATATTATTTGGTACCCAATTTACAACAATCATATAAGTTCTATTGCACGAATTCAAAGGAAGTTTTTAAAATATGTATTGTTTAGGATAGATGGATTATAACCCAAACAGGGAATATCCAAATGAGCAACTGCTTTCTCGGTTCAACCTGCCATCCCTTGAAGCTAGACGCATTTGTAACAGTCTCATATTTTTGCATATACTTTTAAATAATCTTATTGACTGTCCATCGATCCTACCTCTCTTTGATTTTCATACTCTTTCTCAGTCTTCAAGATTTCCTGCAACTTTTGTCATCCCTACTCCTAAAACTAATCTACTCCTAAAATCAATCTAACGATTTTGGTATTTATTATAATTCTCTGGTCGTTAATGTATCCTATAGGACGGAACTGATTTTTTTTTCATTTTTATCAGTTTGTCTTTTGTACTGTAGTATTTAATGGTGATTAATTTGTAAATTTTTTATATATCTGCATAAATGATGATTTAAATTTTTTTTTTTAATACGTAATCAAACTATGTTAAATTATTATAATAATTTTTAATTAAACTTTGTTAAAATCTTTTTTGTTTTTATACTTTTCTTTCTCACGCAACTTTTGTTTCTAGGTATCGTAAAGTTATTCTGTAATTGGACTTTCAGTCTGTTGAATAAATAAACATTATTATTATTATTATTATTATTATTGAAAGCACTCGAAATAGACCGCAATGATATCAACGGCTTCATTTAAAAAAATATTCAGAAACCAAATAGACAAGAATTAAACTACGTCTAATACAAATTTGACGTTTCTATACATTGTTATTTAAAAGTTTCTTTTTTGTTTCCGCGGCCTATTACTAAACGTTGGTTAGACATTCCAAGATAAAGCGTTACATGCCAGTATTAATTAATTGAAGTAGGGATTAATTGAGTGTTTTCTTAAAAAAAAAACATGTAAAAAGTAATTTTTTTTTACCCACTATATCTGTGTAAAATTAATAAAATTAGTTTAAGGAAGGTAAACAGTTTAAGGTATGGGATAAATAAGCGGAAATCGAAGTAGCAGTTTTACACATCCGAATAAAATTGGAAGACTGGAATGTGACGAAAGGCAGTTTGAACATTTATCGAGGCATTAAATACTTGTTATTTTTGGGTTTAAAATCCGATTTTTGCTTTTATTTGAACTTTACAGGGCGAGCCACGTTAAAATTAAACTTTAATTTCGGTATAACTCTAAAACTAAACAATATTAAAATAAATCTTGTATTACTTTATTACGACAAATCTAATTTACTTTTTGATTTTGATGTAATAAATACTTACATCGTTGCAATTGAAATTTAAAAAAAATCGTAAAAACCTTATTTTTATATTCGTAATACTCCCTAGCGACTGTGATAAGACATTAAAAATCAGTGTTGATCCTTAATTCGATTAACAACAACAATCTCAAAACTGATATAACAAATTTCCCCCTCTAGAACTTTTATTAGGAATTATTGTGTAACAATGGGTCACCGGCAATTTAAAATACCTACATTTGTCTTCCAAACAAGCTTTATTTTACTAAAATTGAATAAGTGGTTTAGAATTTACAGCAATTTTAATTATTACATTTTCAAAACCTTCTCCCACTCTTATTATGATCACTACGCCAATGAACATTAAATTAAAATTATGCCGTAATGTAAATATGAGTTTTGGGAGAAATTTAGGATTTTATTATTTCATTTTTAATTGCGCCTAGCGATGAAATACGGAACTTCAAAATAATTTTCAGCATTTTCTCATTGGTCACATTAATAAAAATATTTTCTTCCCATTGTTGACAGATTGACAGGTCCTCAGATAC
Source organism: Vesta saturnalis (assembly GCA_036346205.1). Classification (NCBI taxonomy): domain Eukaryota; kingdom Metazoa; phylum Arthropoda; class Insecta; order Coleoptera; family Lampyridae; genus Vesta; species Vesta saturnalis. The sequence goes on from JARFJB010001326.1 coordinate 1,364,322, forward strand.
AACCGCCTACCTCGCTTATTTGCCCACTCGGTAAAACAGTCTCATAAAATGTTAACGGATGAATTTTTATCGTTAATAAATCAAATTTAGCAGTCGAACATAAAGCTTTGTACGCAACTCGTCCATAATAAGGCTTTATTGAACTCGCCCTCTGTATGGCCTTACTCACTACACTTACTCGGCCATAAACTGTACTCGTTCAATAAAGCCTAACATTATGGACTTAATACATAAATAGCTATTTAAAGCTTCCTACTAAAATTGTTTATAGAAAAAACTTTTTATTTATCTTTAAAAAAGATGCTTTGCATGCTACTACAATTTTGGCTTATTTATTTCCTTACAAAGACTTTCATGAAAAAAATCTAATCTAAAATTTTACTCTCTTTAAAAAACGACTACATATTTTTCTCTAAATTTAGTAATTTTCGAGAATTGTTAATATATGCATCCTTTATAAAGTATCTTTATTTATAAACTGATTCTAACCAAAACTTGAAAGAACCGAAATCTTTTAGTAATAATCTAAATACCTAGTTCTTTTAAAATTGGATATATATATATATAGCTTAAGTGATCTTGGCTACAGACACACACATGCCTTGCATTACTTCCTTAATCTCTTATTACTTCCAACATTTGTTTTTCAGTTTTTATCATTTTCTGAAATTATCTACCTTCTGGTGAGGCATTGCTTCTTACTTCTAACAGTAATGTGATATGGATGTTGGAAACATTTAACTGTAGGTACTATCACGCTCAAAAAGTTCTGGTACAGGTTGTTACTGTAGACACTTCCAAAATTCAAATTTTGATGTAGACACATTTGTTGTATGTAAATCGGACATCTCATGATTTTCAAGTAGGGGTTAAGCATGTATCAAACTGGCGAATTTGATAGATTAAAGACTCTTAGAGTAAAATCAACATCGGAAGACTCCAGCGCAGAAACCTTTGAATATAGAGTAGTAAGGAAGGATGGTATGCATTATTGCACATGCAAAATTTAAGAGACAAAAGACGTGGGTAGTAACTCCGCCCAGCCTACCAACTTTAACAATGGTGACTCATTATTATAAAATTTTAAATCGTGATAATGGTTAGTTGTAGTGTTTGTGAGACTAGTTTGACTAAAAAAACTGTTAAATGTGGTATAACAATTCACGAGTAAGTACTTTGATGTATTTAAATAATTTTATAACAGAAATATAAATTTGTGAGGTTAAACCAGAATTTACGTATTTCATAGACGTACATATTATGAAGGAATTTTATATATTTACATTAAATACTGTTTTTATAATTTAGATTTCCAAAAAATGAGGGGAGAAGGGCTACTTGGGGAAAAAAATATAAACATGCCGGAATATTGGTCTCCACGCTTGTGTTCAAAACATTTTACCGAGGATTGTTTCGATCGAACATCTTCTGCTATAGTTAGATTATTTTCAACAACCAAATTAATAGATTAAAACGTGAGTTATTTTATTATAGTAGCTTTATTTTTAATATTTGTTTTATGTATAAATCGATGTAATATTTACTAAGGGTATGATAAATTTCCAGGCAAGGAGCTCTAAAAAGGAAGTTGTTACACATATTCCTACACAAGAAACACCTGTACTATTGACATCTGCATGTACAGAATCTTACTTTCTTCCAATTGCTTCGGCATCAAATACTCCAACAGAGTCAACGATTACATTGAGATCAACTTCAGCAGCATCATAGAGTTACCCATCGGGAGGTTTAATTTCACCAACATGTGCAAATTCATCATCAGGATTCCCACTATCTATAGAAACATGTAACGAAGAGACTGTAAGGAATTTAAAACGAAAATTTCGCGATTCGCTACATGAAAAAAATAAAAGAATAAGAATTTTGCAGCAGAAAGTGTATCGTCAAAAAAAGAAAATTGTGTCTTTGAAAAGTATGCTGCTAGAATTAAAAAAGAGAAATATGGTGACTGAAGAAACTGGGAATTTATTACTTAATAATTTTGGAAGTAATCAAGAAATTTATTATAAACTGGCTGTTCAAAAAAACCCATAAAAATAGTGTAAAGAGAAAATATGAACAATCAGTGAGATCATTTGCAGTAACATTACATTTTTTCTCTCCTAAAGCATAAACTATGTTAGGAATAAATTTGAAAATTGTTTACCGCATTCAAAAACTTTATGTAAATGGTACTCGTCAAGACATGCTAAACCGGATTTTACTTCAGAGGCATTTGAATTTTTGAAGAAGAAAGTAGCTACCACCGACAAAAATTTGTATTTTTCGTTAGTGTTTGATGAAATGTCTATTTGACAACACCTACAATTTGATGGTAGTAAATATCATGGCTACGTTGATTTTGGAAACCAAGTTGATCACGGGGATAGCATCGAGTTGGCTAAGGAAGTGTTAGTGTTTATGATTGTTTGTGTAAATGAGCCATGGAAAATGCCTATTGGATATTTTTTTTTTGCCAGTATGAATTCTGAACAAAAGGCATCGTTATTAAAACAATGTTTAACGTTATTAAAACAAGCAGGTGTTTTCATAACCAATATAACTTTTGACGGATGTCCAACAAATATGACTATGTGTACTGTATTAGGATGTAATTTTAATATTTTAGATTTTAAAACGTACTTCATTTATGATGATACAAAATATTTTGTTTTACCGGATCCGTACACATGATCAAACTTGTTAGGAATTGCTTTGGAGACAGAAAATTCTGCTCGACACAAATGGGAAAAAAATTGTTTTGATTATTTGCAACAGTTAAATGACTTAAGAAGAAGAAGTTTCATTTAGGAAACAAATTAAGAAAGCAACATATTAATTTTTAAACAAAAAATGAAAGTTAAGTTGGCTACTCAACTTTTAAGTAAATCTGTTGCAGATTCCTTGCTTTTCTGTAAAGATGAATTAAAGCGTAAAAACTTTGAAGATTGTGATGCAACTAGTGAATTTATAATAATAATGACGATGCCTTTGATATATTAAATTCTCGAAAATTAAATCTGTTTGATTTTAAAAAAGACTGCAATTCTAATATAGAATCGATAAGAATTTTTTATATCAAATTTAAAAATTATATTGTAAATTTAAAAATGATTGATAGCAAACCAATATTGGAATCAAATAGAAAAACTGTTTTTTTGGGGCTGGTGATTGGATTGCAAACCCTGCTCAATATGTACGAGTTATTTATATTAGAAAATAAACACTTAAGTTATATACCTATGTATAAGCGCCAGAACCATATTGAATTATTTTTTGGTAGTGTTAGGTCACAAGGAGGGTATAATAATAACCCAAACTGTAGACAATTTACAGCAGCATATAAAAAAATGTTAATACATGCTGAAGTGCGGGAAGGTGGTGCAGGGAATTGTATCCCATTAGAAGAAATAAACATTTTAAATATTACTTCATCGAAAAAATCAGCTGTACAAATTATAAACGAGTCTGTGGATTGTGATGATATTCCAGAGGAAATGAATGAAGTTGATAACTTTTTAGTCGATCATTAGTATGCTTTAAACTATGATACCTTATCACCATACACCAAGGAAGTAATGAAATACATTGCAGGATTTATTGTGCACAAATTAGGTAAAAAATTAAGATGTGAAAATTGCTTGTCTCAACTGTACGGTGGTCAAGAAAATTTTTTAACTTCATTGATTTATAAAAAATCAAAAGGATGGTTGAGTTATCCAAGTGACGATGTAATAGACATTTGTATAGTTGCTGAAAAAATTCTACGAGAAAAATATTTAAAAACTTCAACGAAAATTAATAAAGACGTGATATTAAAAACCCTCGAGCATTTTAGATTTACATCATTTTTTGTAAATATGGTTTCTCACGATTTAACCCCCTTGGAAAATCATAAAATTCTTTTACTAAAAAGTATTTGTAATATTTATTTAAATACTCGTATTCATTTTATTTGTACATCGATTGGAGATAGTATAAGAAATCTATATACCAAATTAATTTTATTTCGCGGTCAATAAAAACTTTTACTATGTCTATTTTATTGTTTTCTGTATATTCAAGTAGGCTTTAAAATTCATAAAAGCCCAGGTTTTTGAAAGTTTTACCTGTACATTCAATTCAACTTCTCACTCACTTAATCGCCACTAACCTTATTTAAATATGGAGGAAATTATATTATCTATAATTTTTAACTAAATCTTAAGAAATTGTTGTAAGCTATCCTCGTGCAAATTAATTAATAAATGTTCTTTGACTTTGAAATTAATTTTATTATGTGGTCATTAAAAGCAATTTTAATATGTTTATTTTATATAAAAATTCAATGTGTTTAATTTAATGTTTTCTGCATATTCAAGTTCGCTTTAAAATTCATAAAAGTCCTTAATAATGGTGGTTTTTCATCCTACCAAAATATAAAATCCATTTTACTTTTTAATATAACCTTCACCAATATTTTTATGCTACGCCACTGGCAATGACATCAGGAAGCGGCCATAGCCTACCAACTTGTCTCTCATTTAGTAATCAAATGCTCCTTCCTTACTACTCTATATTCAAAGGCAGAAACGCATTTTTAAACTATATAAAGATGCAGTAATGATTGGAAAATGACACAGATATTAGTACTGTACGCTCTAAAAACGTTACTTTCCAGCTGATCGTTTGCCAACTTTTGTTTATAACCTCTTTGTTTTTCCGGCGTATCAAATTTGTTTATTACTTATTCTACAAAACAGTTTTTTTTAAAACTATCCGCTGCCTGTATTGAATTTAGAAGTAAGTTACTTTAATTATTAATTTCATGTTATATTAATGTAATCAAATCTAGTTCTTTATATAATGTGCGACGCAAGTACATCTCATAACGCTCAAGCACCTCAAGCAAGAAAACGCCATGTGTTATCTGAAGATGCTCAGAAGATTGTGTGGAACAATTACAAATACTTTAAAAGTATCAATTCAGGTAAAAAGCAGTTGGATAAAAACGTTTTATTTTGTAATATTTCTTTGCAATCTTATAGACAACATTTTGGACACAGTTGTGCAGGCAACGGGGGTATCGAAAACTAAACTTTCTCCTAAATCTAATGGATAACGTGGTGAACAAGTCAATTCGTATTATTCATAATTTTCACATAAACTACAGAAACCTACTGTGGAAGGAATTGATAACCTCATTAAACATGATACACAATTGGATATCACTAAAGAAAAGCGTCATGTTAGAAGTTTACCTTTAAAATGGGATTCAGGTAAGTTTATTGATTAATTTTGAATCATATCTTATTTAGAAGTTTATGTAGGTGGAAACAAACATGGGATCATCGTAAGTTTATATATTAATTTGACATCATATACTTTCTTGGGTTTTATGTAGGTTGGAAACAAATCTGATCATCGGAAATTATAAGAACCAATTATATACAAACGGTTAGTTTTGAAGATTATAAACTATACATTCTACTACATAATCTTATGGAAATTTTAGACGAAACATACATACATTCGTCTCATCGACACCATATTCGTGGACAGATGGGACAAACGCAGGTCTTAAATCTCCTATTGGAAAAGGAAATCGCCTTATAATCATACATGCTGGTATGTTTATTTAATTTTATAATGTAAATATGTTGCTATTTATCATTATTTTAGGTGGTGAAATGGGCTTTATAAATAATGCTCTGCTAATATTTAAATCTGGCCAAAAATCAGGAGATTATCATGACAACATGAATTTTATAAATTATAAACGATGGATTGAACAGCAGCTCATACCAAATTTACCATCAAAATCTGTTATCGTAGTTGATAATGCCAATTATCACAATGTTTTAGCTATAAAGCATCATATTTCCACCACCAAAAAAATGAAATGACAACGAGGTTAAGTGAAGGTGGAATTGCTTATGATCATAACTCTACAAAAGCTGAGTTATATGAACTTATAAAATTGAACAAGCCGAGATACACACAGTATTCTATCGATGAGGTGTTTGTAAAATTTTGGTCATTCCGTATGCCGCCATACCACCCGGAATTAAACCCCATTGAGAAGATTTGGGTGATTGTAAAACATTGGGTGGCAAATGAGAAATACCACTTTTAATCTTAATGATGTTGCGGAACTAGCTAGAGAAAAGTTTTGAAGTGTTGGTGAGAAGGAATTGGTGGAAGTATGTCGTCTTGTGAAGGAAGTTGAAGAGGATTACACAAATAAGGAACACATAATGGACAACATTTGTGACAAACTCATAATTCAAGTGATGATATAACTTTTTCGTCTGATTGAGAAGATTAAATTGACAAACTGTTTCTTTTCAGTAATTAATTGACAATAAAGTGTAAGACGATGTGAAAGTAACTTTGACAGCTTTCGTAACTAAAAAAATGTTACATTGTTATTGGCAAATGTATTTTAAAAAAACTAGATTTTGTAACTATGACAATAAAATATGATTTTACTTTGATTATTTTAAAAATTTTACATCTAAAATTGTATTCTTGGACAACAAACACGAAGTAACATAACCTAAACTTTTGTTTTTTCAAACGTATATTTGTTGTTGAGCTTTACACTCTGACGTCACTTTTTTTGTGCAGCTTGGTGTCTTCTGATGTTGACTTTATTCTAGAAACTACCACTTTGATATTTCATGGTCATAGCCTGCTAATGCAATTTATTATGTGCCGTCCAACCAAATGTACACAGCCAAAACATTGCTATACCAGTATTTTTTGAGCGTGATAGTACTTATACCTTCCCTTAACTTGCAATAACAGGCATAGAGAGCAGTACATTAATTCTCTCCCAGGACCGCATGTACAAAAAGTTTGATAATGGTCTCAGGGACCTTCACCGTAACCATTTAGGTAACAGTTTTCTGTGCAATGATCAATGTATTAAAAAAAACATTTTATAACAATCGTAATACCTCTTATCAAGAAGACATGACATTACTGAAATAAATAATTTTGTATTGTGAATATGTAATCTTATCACTATCTTATAATAAAATCAAATTCTACCATCGACCTATATTAAGATGGTTTAATAACCGTTAATTGCTGAAGAATTTACCTACCTTTATCAATTGGTTGAGATTCATCTTTAATAAAGAATTTATATCCACCTGGCGCTTCGAGTATATTTCCAGCTAAGATAGGCCAACTTTGTGCTTTAGCTCTTTCAAGTACTTCTTTACTTTTAATGGTGATTCCTATAAAATCATTTCCTTTTTCGTATGATTTAACTGGGTAGTTATATGTTAATTCAACAACAAAATGATCATCTTCTGGACCATATCCTACCATTGTCTTACTCCATCGATTTGCATATGGTCTAAAAAGTAGATCATTTAACAATTCACGAAAAACAGATTGTATTTTATTCCAACCCATTACAAGCTGCTTCACAACCTTCTGTAAATTCTTCATGTCTTAAAATTTGCATTCCTAGTATATCTTTGTAAAAACGTGTGGTTAATTTTCTATCTGCGACTTTAAATACATAATGTAAAGCTCTTCCATTTATCGACATGCTGTCTTATTTATGGGAAATTTTAAGTTGATGCAAGATATGAATAATTGTTAAAGTGACCTTGAATAATTATTACCACATTAATTAATTCAATGGTAAAACTTGTTGTTATGGTTGAGTAAATATGAAAAATTTTCGTTGCACCATGTGAGGTTACAATCAACAAGTAGTTGCAATGACATTAGTATACAGTGTTGCCAGTGCTGAGACGGAAAATACCTAAAAATTTACACTGTCAATCATGAGAAGTACTTTTTAAAAACGTTTATGGTTTAACCCAAAAACCGTAAATAGAACCGAAATAGCATTGATTATACACACAACAGTCAATGCTAATAGGACTGCTGGATTCTCCAAATCTGTCTATCAGTGCATTGCGAAAACTCTTGCTGGTTGTGACGTAGTTACATTTCTTTTTTGGCGCGACGGCGCCTTTACTTAAATGGACGAGATAGAAAACTTGTATTTATATGATTGTGAATATCTAAGTTGAAGTTATTTACCTACCTTTACGATAATTTTAGAACAAATAAGCAATAATAGTTATATTTCTGCGTTTAATGTTAATATTGAATTATTTTAATATCAAATAAACCCTTACTTGAGCGGTATGTAGGTAATATGGATATAAATAAAATCTATTATTACAACTATGTTGTTTGATTCAAATAAAGTTGGGTATAACTTATTCTTAAAATTACACGAACTAAGACTTAGGCTACGTAAGTCTTCATTAAATCAGCAAAGTATCCTTTAGTTAATATTTTTATCAGCAGATGTCTCCACATAAATCTCCATAAAATGTCAAAGAAAGTTGAAAATTATTGAATGTTTTTTATATTTTAAAATAGAAAAATTATCCATTATATCCACTTATTTTATTGATAGAGTCAAAAATAATTTGCTGCGATAGTGAATTGTTATAATTTAGGACATGGTTTGATTATAATTACATACCATGATAATACATAACCTATATATTTTTAAGTAAACAAATACTTTTTTTGTTCATTATAAATTAAATCATTGCAGGTGGAAAAATTGATAAAAGTTGCAATTAGTTTGTTATAAAAACCCTTCTAGAAGCATAGTTCTTGTAGAAGAACTGTGTACAGTGTAATGTAGTTCGAAGTTTAACGAAATTATAGATCTAAATCAGTAGGTACATGTATTCAGTACAGTTATTGTAGAGTTATCAATATGTTATGTAAAAATTGGAATATTTATATTACATTGGAATTAAAACATTTAAATCAAAAAAAATTATTCACGATCAGTATCACTCTCAGAAGTGGAATCGTTAACAGATATAATTAATGGTTGCACAATCTCAAAATGTTTTTCAATTTCCCACCACTCTAACATAGACACCTCGGCATGTTTAATGCATTTCTACCAATATGTCCCATCAATTCGTTGCAAGGATTCTATCCATATTTCTTTTACATGGTCATCAGTAAGTTTGGAATTTTATCTTCCTATATTTTTGTTGTAGTATTCTTTGCAGTTTGGTATCGCATTATCTTCAACTAATTGCAGTAATTCTTTTTTAAACATGCTATGGTGTACTTTAACCATATATTTATGCCTTCTTATATGAATTATTGGATTTTTTCTAGAAGTTTATAAAACATTGTCCATTACAATTTAAGATGATTCTTTTAAGTTCACAATTAAATTACTTTCAAACTATTTTGTAATCAACTACGCACACATATCTCCATGATAGTCTTTACTTTGTGACTTTGTAGAAAACAAAAGTGAAGCATCAGAAATAAATCCATTTACCTGCATGAACAAGTATAAATCTAAAAGTACAGTTATTTTATTAGGAATTATAAGTAATAACTAATTTACAACAAACCTTTTTCCTTTTGCCTTCTTCTTCACGCTTCCCTTAGATTTATCATGCCAGCTTCTTTCGTGCGATCCTCGACTGAAAATCCAAGTTTCATCGAAGAATACAGGATTGTATAATTTTTCTTTTTTATTTTTGTAATATTCTCTAAAGAATCGTACACGATTAGCAGCAGTATGTGATTGTTCCAGTAAACTTCTCCTACCATCATCTACTCTAGATGAAAAGCAAATGGAATCTAAGAGACGTCTTAAACTTGAAATCGAAAACTTGACTATTGCTTAATCCTTTTTGTAGTGATGCCAGCGTAACATGTATACCTACAAAAACATGAATAGTCGAGCGATATTTATAATTTTGAAATCAATGGGTTACAAACACTAAGGTGTGATTGGACAGAACAATTTGTGTAAAATGAAACACTTCGTTGTAGCCAAAATTAAATTGTTGAGAAAATTTCTGCAGTTGCAAAGTTCAGCGCAAGATGTCCGATTTGTGTATATAGACGAAAAGTGGATTTATCAAAATGATTCTAATATCAATCGTTGGGTGCACGATTTTAACATTAAAAGCAATCCATTCAAAATTAAAGGTGAAGGTAAAAGGTATACCACTTTAGGGTTTTTTGAAAACTGCGACTATTTACTCGATTCGGGGAACCAAGATCGAGATTATCATAAAACTATGAACGGTACGTTGCCCAACCTACCCGGAAATTGTGAGGTGGTTATGGATAATGCACCTTATCGTTCGGTGCACTTTCTAGCAAGAAAAATAATGTAGTTAATATTTTGATTAAGCATGAGTATGAAGTTTTATGATTGCCTCTTTACTATTGAGATGGTATGGAGTTTTTGTAAAAATTATTACAATAAACAAATAAGTTCTGAACCCCCATCGAAAGATAGGGTTCAGAAATTATAGCTGAGGTTTTATCCAAATGTTCTCTTACAATGTGGCAAAAGTTTTGTTCGCACAAAGAAAAGAATATCTCATCTATTATTACAGCACGAGAAGAATCCCATTCAGATTCAGATAGTTATATGGATTCAGATTCTTCTGGTGGATATAATGCAGTTGGAATAAGACCCCACTGGTTGGCATCAAAATTTTAGTAAGAATACATTTAAATATTCGATTTTTGTCAGGTCTTGTCCATGGAACATTTCTAGTTATTTATTTTCATATGTACGTAACAGCCAAGAAAAGAACTATGCATCAAATTTCATCAATAAAGCGAATTTTCACATTGGATTACTTATAAAATAGCGCTGTGGATTTGCTAGATAGGTTAAATTAAATGGATGTATATTGAAGTAGGTAAATTTTATCACCAAAGCAAGTCTTCACATTGGATTACTTGTCACTTTATCTCCCTCGAACTGCCACTTTTTTCCCTTGAAGTAACACATTCATGCTCTTAAGGCAATTTTTATTAATTAAATTTTTCGAAAAGCAGTCAATTTAATTCCAATAAAAATTATTTCTTTTACTGAAGTATTTATGTAACAAAATATAGAATAAAGTGCTTAGAAAATTTATTATAACAATTAAATAAAAATTTCACAAAATCAACAAAACTTATTAAGATCAATCAAAACACAGTTAAGTAGGAAAACAATTGACTACTCAATAACTACTTGATTTCTTAAATGTCAGTTCATTTTAAGATAAATAAACCATATTCATGTTCTAAAAAAATTAAATTACAAACTCATTGTGAATAAAATAACATACAGACCTCCGTGAAATGCTTCATTACAGCTTAGTAGTTTATCGAGGCATGAAGCACCAAAGTAAACTATTAAACTCTCGGCTGTAATTAAGCTATTTCACGTCGGTTTGTAATATACTGTTACGTAGATTTGGTTAACAAAACATCTCATTATTTTAGATAAGAAACGATGTTGTCATTTATGATCAATATAAAGAATGTACAATTTCTGTTTTATGTAGGTAATAGACGTTCAAGGTCTGAACACTAAAATTTAATTTTTTGCATGCGTACGTGCGTTCGCGCGTGCGTGCGTGTGTAGGTAGTGTGTCTGTATGTTAATATCCACGTTAACTCCAAAACGACAACACGTACCTACTTCAAATTACGTAAAAACTCGTTTTAATTATTCCTGGAGCTGATTACATTTTGGAAGAAATCCAGCGGCGAGGGTTATATTAGTAGTAGCTTTTGGTTTTTATCAAATATTTCTGAAACAACTGTATATTTCAAAGATATAAAAATATCATCATATAGATCTTAATTATGTTCGATGCAACTTTTTGATACGACGCGTAATATAGCGGCAAAAAAAAGGTGGAATTTAAGGGTTAATTAAAATTTGAATAACGATTTATTTAGATTAATTTCTTAAAGAAAATTTAATTTTTCCTAGCTTTTCGTTGTTAAGTTTCTTAATATAAAGCAAACCAAGTCTAAAAATTAATTAACGATTTAAAATCTGTATTTTATTATCTGTATTTTCATTTTGTAGGTCGCAAAGTCGTGTGTTGTTCCACACCAGATATTTCAAGATAATGCTTCAATCTCGTTTTTAATGCGTTCATGACGAAAATAGGCAGCATGGTAAAAACAGAATCAATAACCTATGCCAGATGGACGTTTAAAACTTCATGTAAAATAGAGGTTAAAGACATAGATGCCATCTTAAAAAAATTCCAAGCCTTCTTAATCTTATTTAAATAATTTTCAGAGTTAATTGACTTTGTATTAAGAAACTTTATAAAGAATAATAATGTAATTAAATTTTCTTTAAAAAATGTTTACACCTTTTCCTATTTAAGAAAAACCGAAAACTGCTCCTAAGGAACTCCCACTCACCGTCGTTGGATATCTCCAAGATCTAATCAGCTCCGGTGAAATGAAAGCAAGCTTAAATACAAAATTCATGTACGTAAGTTTTATTATTCTGGAGTGATACTAACATACACACACGCACGTGAACACGCACTCACTAACAAAGGTAACACAAAATAAATTAAAAATTAAGCACAAAAACTTTATAATTACATCGAAATTAACATATTAAAAGTATGTTAACTAATGCACAAATTATAGTAGAAGTAGAAAGGGTTACCTGGACTTTCGTCGGGGGCTCTAAAATTTGGGACGGCATTTTGTCTGTAAGTGTGAGAAAAATGTTGATGTGTTATTTCGTTTTCTAAAAACTTACAGTCACAACAGCGATATCTTTAAATAAATAACCGTTTTTCCGTTTCAGAGGAGAATGGAAATTCTCGGCATTAATTTAATTTTGTGAGATTGTGATAACAGCACAATATTTAAAGATTTTAGGAATATGAAAGATTAGACGGTGATTTATTTTTTAAAACATCTATTACATGCAAAACGCATTAAACAATAGAGGTTGACTATAAACTTACAAAAATCTAGTATTTTTTTATAATTTTAAAAAGGAAACATTTTATGAACCAATATTTATTTTATTAATTAATGATAAAGCGCAGAATTTGTAAAGGACGCTACTAACTTAATTAATTTGTTTGGAACATACAAAGACTTGCATTAACTCTAATTATAAAAGCGATTTCTTACATTATTTTTACGTCGGTCGGTAGTGATAAGTGAAAGTCATTAAATACCTACCTCACTGTTATTTTAAAGGTAAGTACATTTATAATTAAAATGATCGTAAATCAATTATCGAACCCAAACAATGCAAGCGTTTTTAAATCAAATATTTTATTTACCCAAGAAAGTTGCTTTATGAAAATAATTATTTCAAGCAATAACATGACATTTGTTAAAGTCATTGCTATGATAAAATGAGTTTTATAATAATATATTTGAAAAACTGAACTAAGTATAATTTCAAAATCAAGAATTATTCAATTCTGTGTAATGACTATGATTTACTCCAATATTTGTTATTGTAATATCTCTTATAGTCAGTAGGCGTCGTTAAGGTTTACTAAGGTAAGCGGGTTGCCAAGCTAACTGCAATGGAGATGGGTACGTTCGATATAAGACGTAAAATGGTTGAAATTTAGGTTCAAACGCCTTATACTTAACATAAAACAACAAATAACAACATTCAATCCGGGAAAAATTGTCACTATAACCTGATATTTCTCTATACTATATAGTCCTAGGCGGGTTCTTAAGTTAATCTTACCTGACTGTGAAGATAGAATTGTAACCTACTCCATAAAATCATACACAATTCAAGTTGAAAATCTTTAGGTTCAATTACCATTAAAAATAAATTTATCCTGTATATATATATATATATATATATATATATATATATATATATATATATATATATATATATATGTATATATGTAAACGTTTTATGTAATTTTTAATTTTAATTTCAACTAATTACGTTGCTGTGGTAATTCAAAATATAATTGGTAAAACATTTACTTTAAGGTCTTGGAAAAAACAGTAAAACACCTAGACACACCAAAAGCTAAAATTAAAATCAATACCTTTTTTTAAATTATACTGTGAAGATTAGTTTTTTTCCTTTTAATTCACTAATAACGAACAATAATTAAGTCCTTAAACTAATTAATTATGCACCGTTGAATATTGATAAGAGTAAAATTAAAAGATAGCCGTTAATTGTAAATAAGATTATTCTTTGTTTCAAAATTATAACTTAGCAAGTACTATAAATAATTACACCGTTAATATAAATGCAAGTTTTCTTTTTGATATTCCGAAATTAAAACTCGATAAGTAATAATTCAGTTTATATTAAAACACACACGTTAAATGGAAATTACATTCAAAACATTTTATATTAATATTAGAAAATGATAAGAAACCACAGCATTCAAATAGATTTTAAAATCCGACCAATTTAATTAAGAGAGTTTTAAATTAATATATACAAGTAATAATTAACGCCGTCCTTATAAATTAGTTAATTTATTTAGTGACAATTGCATTTTTAAATAACAGTTTTGATATAAATAATGAAAGTTAAATCTGAAATACTTTCTATGAATTCCAACTACAATGAAAAGTATCTACCTACCTAATCTTTTTACTATTGTATAAAATTTTGTATATTTAAATAACGCGAACACCGAAAGATGTGTCAAACAATAACTAGCTTCTAGAATTGCGTGATTTTGACTTGATATAAGTGTTATTAATTACTAATTAAACCGTTAGATAGAATAAGTATTTTGGGCTAATGGAAACTGGCCGAATTTTATATCAACCGTTCTCTTACTTCACAAAGAATAATTTTTGCACGACGAAAGAAATATTAATTGAGTGGTTGATTTAATATCAATTAAAACAAATTGTTACGCTGTCGCCTTATCGTTCAAATTATGGAATTTCTAGCCGTTCCCCACTATTAAATGTCATACTCTACATAGGTAAGTGCTTTCGAGAGAATGATTATCTTTTGGTTCTCACTGCGTTACGTATAGACGAAGCTAAAGTTTACTCAAGAGTATGAGGTAAAGAGTAGTTTAACAATTGATTAATCTAATTAAACCTAATAAAGACTCGCTCTGTAATTAAGTTCGAAAACTAGTTAATTTGTTCGATAAGTAGCAAGAAAGTTACTTTGCTATCGAGCACCGTTTTGATTAAACTGTAATCAGTGAAATTTAAATAAATTCACAGAGTTCATAATTATTAAGTCATTCATTTTCATCCATCATTGGTGAAGAAATTTTGTTTGTCAAGGTGACTTGTGACCTTTGTCAACTACCGTATCCGCCGTCCGTCCGTATTAATTTGGGTTTTAGGTACATCTTCTATCATAAGGGCCAGACCCTGAATTTTATGCTCCGCTGGGAAACCCGACGCAGCCGTTTGGGAAGCCGTAGAGGTTCAGAAGTGGACCCAAAGACCGCCTGAACGATAGCTTATCTTTGAGTGGCGCCCGAATCCGTTTTCTAACCTCTGGAGCGAACTACCGCTGTACGCAACCGTCCAGGAGCATTACATAATAGCAACTACCGTAACTTATAATTTTCTTTGAGTAAAATTCATTTTTTTCCCAAACGAGTCTTAATTTTTGTGTTGGATTTTTTGAGGGTAAGCTTCATGCCACCTCCGAAAATACCTTTACAAAATTGATGTCCGAGCAGCTAATCATATTTTGCCGTAGACTATTAATTTTTTTGTAAAGATGTCCGATATAAAAGAAGGGATTGTAGACAATTTGTTGACTGAAACCGCTATGGACACAGAAGACCGAAGAGTAGGATGCATCATATACCGACTAAGTAAAGAAGATCTGCAACAGGAAGCCATAAAATTTGGAGCGCTACCGACAAGAACCGTAAATGACTTGCGCCGAAAGATCTCCACCTACTTTAGAGACGGCAAACGCTCCCCTTTATCGCCGATGCAAAGCCAACCTCCAATAATCCCCACTACCAGTCACGATGCCGAGATACATAATCATTCCAGAATTGCGCGTTTGCTATCCTATCCTTATTTAAATGTGACCAGTGTTAAACAATATGAAACCAATTTAAATAAAATAATGTTTTATTCAACAGCCAATAATAACCCAACTGTGACCATTACAACACCGTCAAATTATAATTATAATCCACAACCGAATATAAGAGTGAAGGATTGGAATGCTTCATTTAGTGACCGTGAGGATCCGATCGCTTTTTTGGAAAGGATAACTGAGGTGAGTGAGAGCTATAAGATACCGATGGATAAGATGTTAGGGGCACTTCCGGAAATCCTTACCGATAACGCATTTTTATGGTTTAGAAATAATAAATCTTATTGGGAAAATTATGATGTTACCGATTTTCAAGAATTTTATTTTCCGGTTGATTACGACATCAATTTGCACTTCTTAATTAAGGATTGCACGCAACTACCTTTCGAAAGTGCCAATGACTACTTCATCACGCTACAAACGCTCATGCGAAGAGCGGGGGACTATGACAGGGATAAACAACTTTTTGGTTATACAAAAATTTATTACCATCGTATACATTAACTTTTAAAATTGTGTAAAGGTTTTGAAGCATTAAACAAGAATTGTTAGATTTAAATACAGGAAATTTTAATATACCGGTTAATAATAAATTTGAAATTATAAATGAAAGAAACCCGTACAGACAGTTAAGTAATACCAACCCATTTAAAGCACGCCCATATATAAATACAAATTATTTCAATAATACACCGAATACGTTCTGTGACCCTGTTACAAATTTCAATAGAAATAGAAATTTTGATGCAAGTATAAATTATTCCACTACGCCGATGTATAATAACAAACATTTTAACGCAAATAATATTAATAATACACCGAAGATAAACCACTTTATGCATGTAAATGAAAATTCCAATAGAAATAGAAATAGTAATACCACAAGCTATAATCAAAATTTTAGTGGACCGTTTAAGAATAAAACTAATCCGTTTACAAATGATGGTAATATTTCAAGTAATAATAATTATAAAACTCAAAACCGGTATTATGGAAATTAAAAAATGAACCGTAATA
Organism: Vesta saturnalis; assembly: GCA_036346205.1. Classification (NCBI taxonomy): domain Eukaryota; kingdom Metazoa; phylum Arthropoda; class Insecta; order Coleoptera; family Lampyridae; genus Vesta; species Vesta saturnalis. The sequence goes on from JARFJB010001326.1 coordinate 1,381,216, forward strand.
ATAACCAAAATTTCGCTGTAAATAAACAACCGCAAAATTTTAATTATACAGACCGTAATGCAAGACAAAGTTTTCAATATACGCGAATAGAGTAAATTTTAACAATGCAAGACGTGAAAATTATAATCATAGCCCGCCTGCAACCAAAAATTACAGTAGCGTCGTCAAACAAGGTTTATCCAAAAATCAGAATTATGTGCAAACGCAAAATAATTTCTAGCAAACCTAACAATCAACGCCGCAAAGTGCGAGTTCTGCCGCAAGTCTCTAAAATACTTAGGACATGTAGTAAGCAATGGGGGAATACAAACCGACCCCGATAAAATTGCTGCTATGAAGCAAATGGCACGACCGCACAATGTAAAAATACTGCGAGAGTACCTTGGTGTCTGTTCGTGGTTTCGACGTTTTGTCGAAAACTTTTCAAAAGTAGTAGCACCGTTAACAAAACTATTACATAAAAATGTACGATGGCACTGGAAAGACAAACAAGAAACCGCTTTTAACCAATTAAAAACCGCCTTTACAAATGCACCGATCCTAACATGTCCCGACTTTAATTATCCTTTTATTTTACAAGCCGATGCACTTGCAATAGGACTGGGAGCCTCGTTCATTCAAATAATAAATAATACCAAAAGGGTAATAGCCTATGCTAGCAGAACGTTGAATCCAGCAGAAAAAATTATTCCGTTACCGCAAAAGAATGTTTTAGTATCGTATGGCCTATTGAAAAATTTAAATCTTATTTAGAGGGCTACCGTTTCACAATTTTAACCGATCATCAGTCACTTAAGTGGTTGAATTCAATAAAATCACCTTCTGGTTGTTTGGCAAAATGGGGCTGTACTTGCAGCAGTATGATTATGAAATTAAATACCGAAAAGGAGCGCTTAATAAAGTAGCTGGTGCATTATCTCGCAATCCAATGTTAATAAATTTTGTGAAGTAGAAAGCCGACCGGAGGTTTTCCCTGATTATTATATTAAAGAAGGCAAACCTTATCGTCATTTTCATATAAACAGTTCTAAAGAGGAGTTAAATAGCGACGCTTGGAAATTATGAATTCCAACCGCAAATCGTATTCAAATTATTAGAGAAAATCATAATTGGCCAACCGCTCGCCACTTAGTTATCACAAAAACTACAAAGCGAATTTTACATTTTTATTATTTGCCCAGAATGGTAAAAGATATTAAAGAATATGTCTGTAAATGTGATTCTTGTCAAAAATATAAAATTTCACAATTACAAACCGCAGGTAAAATGAATATGTACCCAAATTGTGCACCGTGGGATATCATAAGCACAGATTTATTAGGCCCATTACCCTGTTCAATGAAAGCTCACCAATATTTAGTAGTTTTCCAGGACAGATTCACAAAGTGGGTCTGCACGAAAGCAATACATAAATCAACCGCAGCTGTTTAAGCCAAGTCCTATATGACGAGGTAATAATGAAATTTGCTACGCCGCGAATAATAATAACTGATAATGGAACTCAATATGATATCAGACTTAGGAATTGTCCACCGTTTTACTCCTATTTATACGCCCCAAGCAAACCCGGTAGAACGTGTTAATCGAACTTTAAAAACTATAATTGCACAATTCTGTGAAAATAAACACCGACTTTGGGACAAACACATTAATGAATTTACATTCGCAATAAATAGTGCAGTTCAGGAAAGTACAGGATTTTCTCCTGCATTTTGAAATTTTGGCCGCGAATTAAAATTTCCTAACGCATTTATACGTAAAAATGAAAACATACATGAAATGTAGATATAAAACGTAGCGATATAATTAAATATAATGCCCGTTTAGAATAACTTCAGGAAATATTTAACCTAGTCCGTAAGAATTTATCTAAATCATTTGAGTCACAGGCAAAACACTATAACCTGAGAAGACGAGAGTAGAGACCGACCGTAGGTAGCCTAGTGTTACACAAACTGGCACCCGCTCTCAAACACACCGCTAGGTATTGCCGCCAAACTTACACCGAAATTTTTAGGTTCGTATGTTATAGTACAAGTAGTATTACTCGTAGTATTTAACCTAAAGGATCCTGCAACGAATCAAAAGATTAACAGACTCCAGGTAAAAGATATGAAGCCGTACAACCCCGATTAAACATCAAATTAAATATTAACTACAAATAAATAATTATGTTTTAGATAGACCGTCACCTTTGCATACAGAAGTTTAAGTTTTGTAAGTACAGACGTAGTATAGCAGGCAAAGTACTCCATCCGACCGCCTGCCAGGGTACTTTGCACAGCGAGTCATGAGATCATTCTTAGGAGTGACTCATGTCCCTTTTAAATATCCTTACCCTACCGTCCTCCAAACCAACCGTTTAGTTTACATTTAGTTTAAGTCAAATATTAACATAAGTTGTAGATAGGAAGCTGAACGAACTAGGAAAGCCCGAACTACAACTAAAATGATGCGGGAAAACCAATGTACAAAAATTTATACTGTAATAAATTTCCGCTATGCATCATAAGTTGTGTAAGTTGTTTAAATTACATCATCCAAAATCTCTATTCATCCACCGTTAAATTCATACATAAATGTTTCCGAAAAAGAAACCAACTTCACCGTAATCATACATATTATATTACCATCTTAATTTAAAAAGAAAAAAAAATACTTTCTAGTTAATAGAATAACACAAATTAACCACCGAAACCCGTTACAAAAATTTTATCGTTAGATGCAAATAAATTAATTTCAGTTTATTAGAAAATTAAAACAGTTACATGAAACTTTCTTTTAACTTTTATTCAATTAGTGCTAGGACATGTAGTTTAATTTTTTTTGCAAAGAATTTCGGTTTTATTTATTTTCTTAGAAAAAAAAACCGTTTTAGGATAAGTAGTTTTATTTTTTTTAGAAAGAAGGTTAGTTTCATTTTGTAGAATTAAGACCGTTTAGTGGAAGTAATCCACTTTTTTTCTCTCTCTTTTTTTATAAAGTAAAAAGGGGGTGTGAAGATTAGTTTTTTTCCTTTTACTTCACTAATAACAAACAATAATTAAGTCCGTAAATTAATTAATTATTCACGGTTGAATATTGATAAGAGATAAGATAAGAGACAAGATAAGAGATAAGGTAAGAGATAAGATAAGAGATAAGATAAGAGGTAAGATAAGAGATAAGGCAAGAGATAAGGCAAGGGATACGATAAGAGATAAGGTAAGAGATAAGATAAGAGATAAGATAAGAGATAAGATAAGAGATAAGATAAGAGATAAGATAAGAGATAAGATAAGAGATAAGATAAGAGATAAGATAAGAGATAAGATAAGAGATAAGATAAGAGATAAGATAAGAGATAAGATAAGAGGTAAGATAAGAGATAAGATAAGAGATAAGATAAGAGACAAGATAAGAGATAAGGCAAGAGATAAGATAAGAGATAAGATAAGAGATAAGATAAGATAAGAGATACGATAAGAGATAAGATAAGAGATAAAATAAGAGATAAGAGTAATAATTCAGTTTATATTAAACCGCACATGTTAAATGGAAATTACATTCAAAACCTTTTATATTAATATTAGAGAATGATAAGAAACCAAAGCATTCAAATAGACTTTAAAATCCGATCGGTCTATTTAAGAGAGTTTTAAATTAATATATACAAGTAATAATTAACACCGTCCTTATAAATTACTTAATTTACTTAGTGAAAATTGAATTGCTAAATAACAGTTTCACGGTTTATTGCTACTCATAAATAAATATAAAGAAAGAAAGTTCAACTTACCAAATTATAACTAAAACCAAAGAACTGTTCCTTTCAAAATCTTGAGTAAAATGAAGTAAGTGTAAAGAAAATTATTTAAATATAATTTTGCATCCCTAGGAAAATAAGCGTCTGGCACTCAAATATTAACTATTTGAATGCAGAAACATAAACAAAGTTTATTGAGCATCATTTAAATACCCTAATAAATACATATTTTTGCAATTTGTGGGCAAATTTAGTCATCTGTTTTGTATTAAACGAAAAACTCCAAATGAAAGATAAAGATACTAAGTTTTGTGTATATTTTGCTTTTTTTAAATTTCATTTTTAAAGTAGGCGGTGTGGATCGTAAAATAATCCTAAATGGTGTCACGTTTTTGTTTATTGTGCTATGCCGGAAGCGCATAAACTACCAATCCTCGAAATCTGACCTGACTATTGATTAATTGCTAGAAAATCTCTATTTATGTGCTACAAATTTTAAAATGTGCTATTAATTTCTGGCGCTCCAAAAGACGAAGTGCCCCGAAGCAATGCTTACTTCGCTTACCGCTCTGGGCCACCTCTGGATACAAAGAACATATTAGATGTTATAAATATAAACACAAGACAAATCAGATCATGCCAAACATTTAATAGTAAATAATCTGCTGATGACTTCACAAAACAACATTAAATTTTTACATTTTTGTAATAAAAGGTCAAATTAGAGGTTTTGGAAGCATAGGATATTTGTAACCATAAACAAAAAATTCATTTAATGAACGAAAAGGTTGATCTTATCTTTAACATATATTTTTAATATAGACTTATAATTTAGGTAATACATCAACTTTGCTGTTCTACATTAATGATCTGTTACCATAGCTACTTGTTTGTTATTTTACCTATAAATGATAATGATACATGTTGTATTGAAGACGTTTAGAGAAATAAATAATTGTATAAAAAAATTGTGGAATTATATTGTATTTAAAGCATTAATGCTATTAAATATGGAATTCTACGAAGTAAGGTTAAAGTATATAATTTTCCAATAATGTGAGTTAAACATATGTATAATTAGGGGTTAATTATGAACCGTATCTATGAGTCGTTTTGCGCGGTTGGAATTAAGCAGAGCATTGTGATTGGAAATAAGTTATAGCGTATTTTAGTTCTAAAAGAAATAAGCTACAACTTATTGGAACGCAAAATTTAACTTGTCGATTGTCACACAGTTCTTAATTTAAGAAAAAATAAATATTGATTGCAAACTACCCACACCGACCTCTTCTCCAGTATACTTGACGTTTCTAGTGCCTAATTGGCTCACAACCTAAAACTAAAAATTCTGTTTAGTTTTTTAGTAATCTCTGATGCGATTTTTTAGTTTGTAATGAACAAGTGTTTGTAATACCTTGCTGATAAGATAGCTAACTTTCAGTAAGTTTATTTAATAGGATAGTGTTTTTCAAAATTTCAGTATTTGTAATAAAATAAAAATGTATTTTGAGTACTTTGGCGATAAAGCTACGTTACGATCTTAATTATAAATCTTACAAATTACTAGGAATAAGTAAATTTGGCAACGGTAATCCATCCGCTGTATTGACAGTACTGATACAATTTTATTTATATGTGTGTACTAACAGTGTAAATATGTATTTTATTTTTTCTTATGTTCTGGTGTATTGTTTTCTTTCAGTAAATGAATCAATGTTTTTAACAATATTTTCTTTTTGATATACTCACTACTAATGGGGAGGTCCCCATTAGTAGCGCGTCCCTCGGGTTCCGAATCGTAATTTTAAGCTGCAACCTCTAACTGTATCGATTTCAAAAATTTCAATAGGAATAAAATTACTGCATTAAACAAAAATGTTGAATTTCTAGTGATGTGATTGAATTTGTTTATTATTTGTTTGGTACAACTAGTACTACACAAAAACTAGTGTGGATTATTATTATAATCACTGTCCAATTCAGTGGCGTACCGACATATGAATGGGCCATGGTTCCAGTTATGGTGCGGGCCCCAACCCAGCTCCCTTGCCCACAAATAAAAAAAAATACTTGTATAAATTTTTTTGAATAATTATTGAATACATACAAAACATTTAAAACAAAAAAAAAACAATATAGAGGGATTATTTAACTGAAAAACAAACTTTAATGCAAAAATAAATTAAAAAACAAAACAAAAAATAGAGTAAAGAGTAAATCAATGTATTTATATTATAATTTTTTTCTTGCTTTTGATGTGGCAAAAGATGTTATCAGACTGGATACATTAAAATTTTTTGCTACCTCATTTTCAATAGAAATGATTGCCAGATTAGATAGCCGGTCTTGACTCATTGTATTTCGTAAGTAATTTTTTATTAATTTTAATTTTGGAAACGTTCGCTCTGCTGTTGCTACCGTTACAGGAACAGTAAGAAATATCGTACAGGCTGTTACAAGTTCAGAAAAGCTACTACTTGAATTAATATAAATTTTAAGAGATCCTTTACCGAATTAATTTGGGTTAGTTCATCTAGGAAGCATAGTCGAAAAGATAAAATTTGAGCAGAAATTGCTTCTGTAATGTCATTTTTGTATAATGTGTGTAATTTTTGTGCCGTTTCAAATAAATAATCGCCTGTACTGTTAATTAATATATCTTTATTTAATATTTTGAATGCTTGATTTGTGTGACAGAGACCTTTAAATCGGTTTTCTAATTGCACAATTAAAATATCCAGTGTTTTCAAAAAAACAGTTATTCTGAAATTTTCTTCATTAGTTTCAACGCAATAACGATTTTTGGTTTCGTCGAAAAATAATTTTGGGCGAGACCTCCGTTTTTCTGAAAACACTGGACTTATTCCACATTTTATCGCTAATTGTCCCGCTTCACTTTTAACGCAATGAAACTGCTCCCGCAGTTCCTTCATATTTCGTAAGGCATTCTCGAATAATTTTGCAGCTTCACTAATACTTTGCGATTTTTTTTGAAGTAGTTTCGACAGAAGATCCGTGGATTGCAAAATCTTTGTTTCAAACACCCTAAAAAACTGTTTCAAATTTTTCTAAAGTTTTAAGTGAGTTTGATTACAATTTCATTTTTATTTTAGATGTTAAAATAATTTTGAAAGTGTTTTCAATATGTTTAAAATTAAACCGTAGTTCGATAAGGTATCGTGCCTAGAGGACCATCTTGTAGGCACTAATCTCTTTAATTTTATTGTATATTCTTCTTCTCAGTTGGTATTTCAATCCCCACCTTACAATATATTCAAAAACACCAAAAATTCTTTCAACAAAATCAAAAAGTTTCTTACAGTTTCAATATTTTTACGGAATCATTTAACATTAAGTTTAGATTATGCCAAGCAGTGAACATAAGGAGCGTTTTTAACTTTTTGAAATTATGTTGAACGCCATTATAAACGCCACTCAAAAATGCGGCATCATATCCTTGGCCACGCAGTTTCTCTAGCAAATATTTAATTTATTTATTTCGGCAATTATTTTATTGCTAAGTGTAGTTGCAGTTTGATCAGTTACGGAGACAAATCAAAATGATTGGTTAGTTACGACATCTGACACAACGTTTTGTTCGGTAATACTGTTAATACATATCGAAAAACTAAATTAAGCTGATCTTTTTTTTGAAATGTCTTGAGTTGCATCAATAATTACAGAAAAAACGCATGAACTAATTTTGTGAATTAATTTATTTTAATTGCATTCATAATCTAGCACCTCATTTTGAATTTTCGGCTAAGATAAGTAATCGTTCCTTTTTTATTTAAGTAAATTTTCAAAACAGTGTCATATTTGGACAATAGCTTTATAACAGCCAAAAACATTTCAGGGTTTTCTGAATTTATTGTTTCATCGTGCCTTCGAACGGCATATTTGTAGAAGCTAGAACAGTGAAACATCAATGATCCGTTCTAAAACTTTGCGCCAAAATGAAATTTCTTCCCGAATTATAGATTCGTTTTCAAAATCAATAGTTTTATTTAATCGCCATTTGTCGTAAATTGCACAACATTGATTGTGCTCATTAGTCGCTTCATGGCTGTTTATAGCTCGATTTAAATGTATCCAGTCATCAAACCTAAACTAAGAGAAGTTTGCTTCTTGAGAACAACCAACAGGGTTGACAATACATTTATTTAAAATTGTAGAATAACACAACCACATTCGTTCCGTTGTAAAGCCGACTTTCGAAGTTGTTTTAGTGTAAAATTAGAAAAACAGCTGTTATTTTTGTCTTTGGGAAAAGGGCCAGTAGGTTGCATGGGCCATTCGAAATAATAAATTTTATTAGTCATTTGTTAATTCCAAGAAAATGTCCACGGTCAGTTACATTTTCAAGGTTCACTAGAAATTAACACAGTTAATGCATTTAGCATGAAGAATAATATAAGTTCTTACATTCTTGAGAAACTGATGAAGTCTCTAATTCATGCTCAACGGTTGCTGAGAATTCCGAGAATTCCAAGTCTAAATTATTAAAATCAAACATGAAAATTAGGAATTACTTTATTATTTACTTATTAGTGTACAGACAAATGACAAATTTGAAGTTTGGGAATAAGATTTATAAGATAGCTAAATCATAAATAAACTTACCAGCGGTTTCAGTTTCACTGATTATTTCGGTCATTGCAGGGGTCAACTAGAAGTTGAGGGTTTACTTGTTGAACTTCGCTACTATAACTATAGTAGCAGTACGAGAAGTTGATGGTTCATCAGTTTGATCAGTTTTTGATTAAAAATGTATCAATTTGGTAGCTTATAATTTTCATCTGCTTAACTTTTTGTCTTTGTTTTAGCTTGTCCACGCTCATTTTACAAAAATAACTACAACAAATATTGGTACGAGACATCCGTTCTGTCACTGCGTTTTAACTTAAATAAGATGGAAAATGATAGTTGGGATGCAAACTGCAAATTAAAGAAGTGGAATGGGAAGGAACTAATAGGTTTTGGGGTTTTCCGTATTGCCAAATATCGTAATTAGCACCAATAAGCCGATGTTAATAAAATTATCCCTTTTACAAGTATGTACATTCTTAATTAAATTCAAATATTGATTGCAAACTACCCATACCGACCTCTTCTCCAATACTTGACGTTTCTAGTTACCTAGATGGCTCACAACCTAAAACTAAAAATTTTTTAGTTTAATAGTACTATAGCTCTGATGCGCATTTCCTTAGTTTGTAATGAACAAGTGTTTGTAATACCTTGCTGATAAGATAGCTAACTTTCCCTTCTTAATAAAATAATAATGTATTTTGAGTAACAATTGTTGGTAAAGCTACGATTCTTAATTATAAATCTACAAATTACCAACGAATAGGTAATTTTCACGGAGTTCTGTATTGACAGTACTAATACAATTTTATTTGATAGTGTGTACTAACAGTGTAAATATGTATTTTATTTTTTCTTATATTCTGGTGATATTTATGTTGTTTTCAGTAAATTAATCAATGTTTTTAACAATCTTTTATTTTTGATATTATACGATTAGTGTTGTCATCCGAAAGGTATGCGTCCGAATCTAGGTATCAGAATCGTAATTGGGATAGTTCTGCATACCTTATAACTGTATCGATGAAAAATTGTCAATTTAGTGAAATAATAATTACATGCATTATGTACAATAATGTTTGAATTGATCTAGTAAGATGTGATTAAGACAATTATGTTTATATTTAGATTTCGGTACAACTAGTAGGTACTACACAAAAACTAGTATGGATTATTATTATAATCACTGTCCAATTAATTATTTAAATAATTACATTATGTAAATATTGAAAAAAAAAGTTATTCGATTGTAATCTACATAATGCTTTTAAATTGACCATTTTCTACTTATGCAAATGTGTATTGAAACCTACACTCCTTTTTGTATTAAACACAATAATAATTTAGACTTGCATCATAGATTAATTTATCAATACACTTCTTTGTGTAGTACTATTGTTTTAAGAAAATATCGTATATTTTTAATTCAACTAATTGGTTATTAATCATTTAAGTAATACATAAAATAATTGTTTTATTGTTTTAATGAATACTACGTAATTCATATCAATACTTATCAGATAGCGTCACTCTTCAGATTTACTTTTCCTATTGGATACTGATAGTTTTTTTTTTAATTTTAATTACTTATGTATACAAGAAGTGTATGATTAGTGCGCGTTACTTTTGTCCGGCATGATGCAGTGCTTACATTGGATGTTACTCGTACTAACCACTTTACAATTTGCCATTTCGCAAAAAGATACACACTGGTGGGAAAACCGTAATACAATAATTCATTTGTTTGAGTGGAAGTGGAGTGATATTGCTAAAGAATGTGAGGTATTTCTTCAGAGTAAAGGATATGCAGGAGTTCAGGTAAATAGACACTTTGTTTAAAAAACTAATATCGAATCAAGCTTTAGGTCTCTCCTCCTAATGAACATCTGGAATTACCAGATCACCCATGGTGGGACAGATATCAGCCTATTAGTTACTTACTAACATCACGATCAGGGAATGAATATGAATTTGCTAATATGGTTCAACGATGCAATGCAGTTGGTATTAGGTATAGAATGTGATTTACCTTTTGAAAGTAGAATTAATAATTTACAGAATTTACGTTGATGCTATTATCAATCACATGTCAGGTGGCAGCGAACAACAAATGGGAAGTGGTGGTAACACAGCAAATCCTGCTACCCGTGATTACCCTGTGGTACCATACAGCAGTTGGGATTTTCACGATGGTTGCACAATAGAAGATAGTGATTATCAAAATAATCCAAGTAATGTAAGAAATTGTAAGTTAGTAGGTTTAAACGATTTAAATCAGGTAATTATTGCACTGAGTACTTTTAAGAATTATTATTAAAACATAATTTTAGGGCAAGGATTATGTTAGGGAAAAACTTTTGGAATATTTCAACCATTTAGTTGACTTGGGTGTTGCTGGGTTTAGAGTAGATGCAGCTAAACATATGTGGCCCGCCGATTTGCAATACATATATTCAAACATTAAAAATCTAAATTCCAGTTTTGGATTTCCTGCTAACAGTAAACCATTTATTTATCAAGAAGTGATCGATTTGGGTAATCCATAATTTATTAACTGAATTGCATCTTAAAATACAGTTTTAGGGGGCGAAGCAATTTCTAAATATGAGTATAACAGTTTTGGAACGGTAACAGAGTTTAAACACAGTAACGAAATAAGTCGTGTGTTTAAGGGCAGTGATAAACTAACATATTTATCTAATTGGGGACCAACCTGGGGTTTTCTAGATAGTACCGATGCTCTTATATTTGTTGATAATCATGATAATCAAAGAAGTCCTAATATTCTTACACATAAAGATTCAAAGCGCTACAAAATGGCCACAGCCTTTATGTTAGCTCATCCGTATGGCATAACTCGTATCATGTCTAGTTTTTCCTTTGATAATAATGACCAAGGTAAACTTAGTGGGAGAGTGGTGGATAGTTAACTGTAAATTCTAGGTCCACCGATGGATAATAATGGACAAATAGTCTCCCCAACAATAAACGCTGATGGAAGTTGTGGAAGTGGTTGGATTTGTGAACATCGATGGAGACAAATTTATAATATGGTAATTTTTAAAAACGTTGTTAAAGGTACCGGTATAAATGCTTGGTGGTCAAATGGAGATCAGCAAATAGCCTTTTGCCGAGGACATAAAGGATTTATAGCATTTACTAATTGGGGAGATTTTAAACAGAATTTGCAAACATGTTTGCCGGCTGGCGTATATTGTGATGTAATAAGTGGCAATGTTGATGATGATGGTAAATGCACTGGAAACATTGTTAATGCTGGTTCTGACGGAAGAGCATATATTGAAATAAGTTCTAAAGCAGAAGACGGAGTTTTAGCCATTCATGTAAATAGTAGGCAACGTTGAAAGAAAATTGTACCCTTTTTTGATAAATAGCTTTATTTAGAAATTATGTATTAGTTATACGCTCTGTAAATATTGCAAAAACTTGATCATCAAATTAATTTTAAACGAAATATTTTGTAACTGTGATAATAAAATTTGAAATCTTTATAATAGTTGTGGTAGATCTACACAACATACGGACTAACCGATTCACCTCATTTTTAAATTTGTTTGTTTGATCAGAATATGTTACTTTAAATACGAAGATTGTAAAGTGTTGAAAATCTGTAGGTATCCTGATTGATTGGCACGTCAGAGCTCTACTATTTCCCCTCCTACGATAGACCAATGAGATATGTCTACCTCATATCAGTACCTACGGGCGCTCATGACTTATTTTGCATAAAACCGCGCGACGTACTCTTAAAAAGTAAAGTTATTCTCGTGGCCTTGGCCACTTTGGGTGTCTCCCCCAAGACATTAAGGCTACTCGAGACCAGCTCCCGGAGTCTTAATCGAGATTCGACAATTTAAACACTCGCCGATCATCCCAAACTTGAAGTCGTTTAAGATATAATTTTACCTGCCAGTAAGTTTTAAACTTTATACACGCACCCTACAAAGGCGGCTCGTAGAGCAGTAGTCTAACGCTGATTTGTTGTACCACCAAGTGGCACGCGTAAACGCCCAGTGACAGCCTTTTAACGTGCGGGCTGACGTGTATTAAAAGACAGCTGTCCATTGTAACAATCTCTGTACGTTTGTAATAAAATTTACATTTATTTAGACAACTTAACATGCATTGCATGCAGCGTGTGTTGCATATCATAGTTGCATAAAAACATGCACTTAATTATTTTAATTAGAACTCGTACGCATATCGTTTGCACTTTCAGCTTCAGACATGTTCATGCGCAAAGACCTTTTGGGAGCGTCGTTTTTGTGCGATACTGAAAGGTAGTAGAGCATCAATTTTTGCTCTGTTAAATATTTCACCTGCGCAATTAATTATTTTACCGTTAATCCAATTTACGGTATTAGTACAATTAATCAAGAGTGAGATTCGTTCATTTGGGAATTATAAAGCATACAGATCCAGATTTATTTCAACTATGAAGTAATATTACGCAACAGTTTCCAAAACGCTGACCAAGCATGCAGCCATTTCATTATCTACAGTGTAACCAAGAATAAGGTATTCTGATTCCATTAATCACCTTTAATATTATTTATTCATTAGGTTATAGCGTTACTAACATTAGCATTAAGATATTTCCATTTATACTTAAGTATAGGTTGTGTAATAAAATTTGTTATTGTAGAAATTTCTTCTAACTTTATTGTATAATGGTTTACTTGTTTATTCCATATTTAAAAACAAGTTGGCTTCCGAGTGTTTAACAATTAGTTTCAGGAAGAAGCAACCCCGATTTTAAAGCGAACATATCTAGGTGCATGTAAATATTTTTTGGTTAATAAGGCAAACCGATAATTTTATGAACCTGGCCCACTTTAATCTACGACTGAGCATAAGGCTCAAAATCTTATAGTTATTATCCAAACTGTTAAGTAGCTAAAATGTGTAGCCATAGGTGTAGAAGTCTACTTATAGAACTAAGGATTTGTACACCATGTCATATTGTCCATCAAGTTTTGATAGAAAGTTGAACCCCTTGCAACTGGCTATTAAATATGACACAAGAGGATCCTCAACTGTTATCTAGAATTTTGTGCACAGACGAAGCCGGTGGCAGCAATTAAATGTGCAGTGCAACTCACAACATATCCAGTTATGAATTGAAAATGATGGTCGGTAGTTTGGGCACTTAGGACGTCATTAAAAGTATTATTTATTAAATTTGTCTTTTTCAGGGCCACAGAAATTTTGAAAAAAAATTAAAGTTTTCATAGCCTACTTACTTATTTTAAGCGTACGATTTGTTTATACCTCAGATTGCCAGTTATATTACCACATTTTTGGCTATACCTTTGGTTCTATAAGAGCTATTGACATAATTTTTTTAAATTAATTTTCCTTCCAATAGCAATGAAAAGGTATCATTTGAATTTTTTAGAAGTGGACAAGTTTTGGTAGACGGAGATAAGAAAGATGAGCAACCCGTTTTGAAGTTATACGATTTTTTCTAGTAACATGTTATATGGTTCCCCCTCCCTTTGACAGCAATCCTAAAAATCATTAACCAAAGTTTTACATAGTGATCACTAGTTTACAATGGATATATATTTTTTAAATACATTACTAAGCAAAATTGTCCAACAAATGGGAATTTCAATTTGAAATCAGTGAAACGCCCTCTGGTTGGAAATTAACAATAATTTCCAGCATTTTCTCTTGGCCACGTTTATTATAAGATTCGTTATTTCACTGCTCAATTTCAAAAGTTATGGCCGGCCGCCTTCCTTAGTTGTACACCCGCTACATAAAGCCGTAATTGATTTAATTGGCATCTATAAGTCGCCCTGTACATATTAAAAATTAATTTTTCTTATTTAAGTCCGCCCCGAGAGTAATTAGTAATAGTTTTAGACCTGTAATGGCAAAGGAAGGTTTAAAGTAAAATATTGATTTTTGCATCATTGACCAGTAAAAATTCTTAAAAAAGGTAAACAATTTGGATACCAACTGATAATATACAATACAAAGTTCCTTATGAAAGAGAAAATAAAATAAAACATTTGCCCGTTTTACACGTAAAATCAACCCCTCCTGTATTTGACTAAACCCACATGCAAAAATTTAAACAAATTTGCTTATCACCTAAATTAGATTAGATTCGAACAAGTATTAATAAAGACAAATTTACAAACGATCGGTGTCCTGAAACCTAGATGGCATGTTAGCGCGGTACTATACGCATCGCTCGTAGGTTTAAATCCTACTGAGGTAAACTTTTTTATTTATGTATGTTAATATTAAATTAATAACTTTTTAATTACATAATTCGTTTGAACTTATCTTCATAACTAAAACTTATTTTTTAATAATTGACATTTTTAAGTTTAAAGGCATTTAATTGTATATGTTAGCTAGAGTTGTACCGCGCAGGAAATAAAAATCCTTTCCTGTGTATTAGCCAGTGTAAGAAAGATGCTGAACATTATTTAAACAAACCACATCATTCCAACAATTGAGAATATAAAGATATGGTTATAATTAATAGAAATTTATTATACAAGACTATACAGACATTTTAACATCAAGTGAAAGATGTACGAGTACTAACATATTTCAGTGTATAAAATTGTATCATTACAAGATTGCAATGGAATTGGATTCCACTCCTAATTTGAAAGGTATTGAACGTTTAATACACGTACCTAATGTAGTAATAAACGATCCTATAAAGATAAATTACTGATATGTTTTTCTATTTCAAACTTGAAAATTTTTGCGGTTTACGATAATGGTACTATGCTTTTTAAAACTCAAGTAAATGGCGCTGACATACTGCTTTAAATATATTCTATATTCTACAATGTAGTTGAGGAGGCTTTATTAGACACAGAATTGTCAATACAACCTTCTGCTACGTTTTATGTCCTCGTGTTTTTTTAAAGTCAGCAGATTACCAAATACATCGATTAAAACGGCGGTGGAAGTAATACCACAAGTTAAAATAATCTAAATGTATGAATAAATTGTTACATTACACTCTTATTAAAAATTTGTTTTATACGCCTTCTGTAATGAATGCTGTAAATATCGCACCTACCCCATTTACCAAATTATTAACCTATCTAAAGTTAGTTTTATTTTAGTTAATATAACAAAACGTTACTAAAACAATGTACAGGGTGAGTCAACGAAAAGTTTAATTTTCGATTATCTGTGACAATTTATTTTACCGAAAAAGCCGCGACAGGTCGATTTTTGCTTTAAGAGGGATATATTTTCATGTAAGCATCATTCTCGTTTGTCCTTAGACAGGGGTGGAGGGAGTGCCACTTAAAACCTTAAATGACAAAACCCCACTTGTGACCCATCATTGGAAAGCGGTTGTCATATGGAATACACCCCACGTGTGTTTTAAAATCCGATGTGATATTTGCCCCTTCTATGACCCTCCAAAAGTAATAAATTTTAACGAAATCTGAGCCATTTAAATAAACTTAAAGTATTAAAAGTACAATTAATCAATTTATCAAATGTTTAAATGTCTACCACCAACCTCCACAGAGAAGTAAAACCTACTGTTCAAATTCCCTCGCACATTTGTCAAGATCTCTGGAGTTATTAGCGACATTAATTCACTATCTTTTCCGTAACTTTTGTAAAGAACTAAGCACTGTCGAGTAAACCTTATTTTTCAAATAACCCCATATTAAGAAATCCAGAGGTGTCAAGTTTGGAGATCTCGCTGCCCACTCGATGGGACCCCTCCTTCCAATCAATTAACCTGGAAACGTTGCGTTTTAGAATTCCCTAACTGCAACACCATAGTGCGGTGGAGCCAGCCCCATTTTGTTAAAAATGAATATCAACTTCGGAATAATTGGGTCATTTTTAATTACCTTCGTCATCTTGGGTTCAATATGCTCCTCCAACAAATTTAAATAATTATCTCCTTTTAGGTTATTATCAAAAAAAAGTGGACCAATTATTTTATTACCTGAAATGTTATAATAATTAATAATTAGTACGAAATAATTATTAAGTGCAACGAACATAAGGTAACCTACCAAAATTCCTGCCCAAACGTTTAATTTTTCAGGATATTGTGTATGTGACTCTTGTTATTCTAGGATTACTATCGCTCCTGTATCTACAATTATATCGATTAATATTTTCATTTAAAAAGAAAGCACTTTTATCAGAAAAAGAAATGTATATCTTGATTAACAAGGTCACAGAATTCCAGTCGGCGATCATCGTCATCTTCATTGAGTTCATGCACAAGATGGATTTTGTGTGGATAAAGTTTTTGCGATTTTAATATTCGACACACCAATGACTGGGATAATCCAGTATCACTTGATAATTGACTGGGATTTAGTGTCACATGACCCAATACAGCAATTTGAATGTCTTCATTCCTGGCAGGTTGTCAAGTACGTCTCTTGATATTAATTACTGAACCAGTTTGGGTAAATCTGTTTACCAATTTTGAAATGTACGTCTGAGATGTATTTATTCCTGGCTGTCTACTGTTAAATATTATAGCAGCAGTAATATCAGAACGATTGTTCTCGGAATAAAGAAAAATAATTCCTATCCTTTCTTATAAAGTGTAGATCATACTTTTAGGATTAAGTGACACTATTTACTTAAACACAGTAATCACTGTCAAACTTTAACATTTCTCCAAAGCCGATTATTATAGGCAATTAAGATTTCGTTAAAAATGTATTAGTGAAAAGCTTTGGATAGTCATAGAAGGGGCAAATGTCATCAGATTTTAAAACCCAAAAGTGTGGCGTATTCCCCATGACAACTGATTTCCAATGATGGGTTACAAGTAGGGTTTGGCATTTAAGATTTTAAGTGCACCTGCCTCTCCCCTCTCCTAACTAATAACAAATGAGAATGAAGCTTACATAAAAATGGGTGCCCCTTAAAACAAAAATCAACCTATCCCGGTTTTTTTTCGATAAAATCAATTGTGACTCACATGGAGTACTGACAATATTGTTCAATATATGGTTTAAATTTATATACAGGTTGTATTTTAAAATCACCGGCAAACGAAAACTGGGATTCTAGGTTCCAAAATAATACATTATTATATGAAAATGTAAACTTCACCATTATCACACATAATAAAACACTTATCTTTTTGGTTTTCTTAATGGTGTATTTTAAATTATACAATCTAAACGTTTCTATAACACTTAGTTATCTTCGTCAGTAGTAATAGCTGTCAAAATTATTAAAGATGTAAACCATTTTGTCAAAGTTGAAAAATTAAAATACTTATCTTTCGCTTATAATACTTATCGACCGCTGATGATAGCGTAGCTATTGAAACGCGTTCGGTGTTCTCTAATTTTATGTGGTACGTGGGTGTATTTTGTTTGTTACGGATCCTGCCACAGTTCCAGTGTTCCAGATTTTTCATATTCAACTGAATTTATAAAATATTAAATTGAATTAATGTATTGGTGCTACTCTTTGTTGTAATGTATAGATTATATACATTTATTTAATCATTTGAACATTATTGACCAGAAACGTTTGTCATATTGACCTCAGTTAAACAAAATCGATAACTGTCATTGAAAAGGGTGTTTGAAATTTTGTGAGAATATAGAATTCCAATTATTGGTTTAACGCGAATTAGTACAAACATAAGTTCTGTTATGGAGGTTAATTTTTAGATTTACATTTTACGAAAATCATACAATGGCATCGAAGCGGTTGGTCTAAAATGTTGTATTTCTTATGCTAATTTGAACCACAGAAGATGTTCTTTTTCAGTTGTACTATAATTTAATTCTGCTTTATTTAAGTTTTTACTTACAAAAGCTAGTTTTTCCAAACTTTCATGATTTTGGCTCCGATGCCTGTTTGCTAGCAGCTGTTGGTGTTATTGGAATCAGAATAAATTAAAATTGGGTTATAGGATAAACATTAGTAGTCATATAGCGCCCGTTCTGGGTCAGTTCAAGGTCACTCGCTCTCTGGAGGTTATCTTGGAAACTCATTTGAAGGAAAGGTTGTTGTCTATGCTAAAAAGTAGGTCAAGGTTAAATGGTACTTTTATCCACTAATTGAATGAGTCAAAAAGTAGTTTAAGCTATAATACAATAAAAGAGTTCCTTGGGTGCGCCTGATTCAGTAAATAGTAACTTTTTATTAGCAGAAATGATAAAAGTAGTACGCACGTTACAAAGTGAACGTAAAGAAAAATATTAAGTATAGAAGAAGAAAGAAGAGGCTGGCTGAATTAATAAAGAAAATTAAGAATTAAAACTCGATTTAGAGTTGTTCGAAATGAATAGGACAGTGAATGAGTTTCGGGTTAGCAAGGCATCAAAGGAAACATAATAAAGCATGTGTAATATTTAATCTTTAGTGTTGATAGATAATGTGCATAAGAAATTGTGTTTATAAAAAAATATGCAAGAAAGGTGAAATACAAATTTCGTGAAAATTACGTGCCAATATAAATTGTTGATTTGATATGTACGTATAGAAGAAAAAAATTTAACAAAAAAGTGAAATGTAAATTTAGCGAAAGACAAAACAAATAAATCATTATAAAATGTCTTGTATTATAAGTAATAATGAATCAAACTTGTAATATTAAAATAAGCATTATCCATAGAGCTAATGTTTCTCAGTACATCAAATGTAGATACATCACTGATAAGTAAACTTTCTCAAAAGTTTCATTTTATATGTATTATAATAAATCAGTTCTTTAGAATTCCCGTTTTGTATTAATGTACCTGTCTTAAAATTTTATTAGCAATTACGTAAAATTAGATTTGTAATATAACATGCAGAAACTCGTTTTATGTGAAAATTAAATCTGATCACATTTACAAAGTTTGCGTATCATTATATATCATATATCATTATTATTTACCGGTCGACGGCCATGTTTGGTCGGAGACCGGTACAACTCTTAATGTTCGTGATACTCATACTGTTTTTTGCACGATTGCATGAAATTAACCACATTTGAAATTATTTAATTTCTACTAAATAAACGAAAAGTCAAAAGTGACGTTTTAAAAGAAATGTCCAAATTTTTTGTTCTTATTGTTGTGAAATATAGTACTTATATATAATTGTACGTTGGTAAGTAAAAGACGTCGGTAAGTAAAATCTTACCGGCGAGTTGGGGCTTCGCAACCAGTAAACATATCCTACTGTCTTGGAAACAGATACGGTAAATAAACGCAAAAGCTCAATCGTGCAAAAAATACTATAAGGTTTTTAAAAATCGATTAATATTCACAAACAATTAATATAAACTTATGCAAATTATATTTCTTATAGGAAAAAAATACTTCACTTAAATAACTAGATCATATGAATTATTTCCTTGTGTTATTTACAAGATAAGCTGAGAATTATGTTTATCTTATTAGAGAAAAACCTTTTTCCTAAATAAAACGACTGAGCTACAACTAAACGTGCAATTAATTACTATCAAGGTTAACGTTTACACAAGAACTCGAGATAAAATTATATTCACAAACATATTAATATCACTGAACTTAAACAAGATTATATTTCTTATAGGAAAATATTACTTGCAAATGACTATGATCATGATGCAGATTATTTTTAAGTTATGTTGACAATGAGTAAGCTGATCAATTATGTTTATCTTATTAGAGAAAAACCTTTTTCCTAAATAAAACGACTGAGCTACACTTAAAAACTGCTATTGAAATTTTCAGATGTCTGTAACACGTTTTGCGTATCACTATATTTTGCACCTTCGAGATAAGAATCGTATATGTTCCAATAATATGTAAGGATATCACTGGAATTAAACATGATCTAATTTATGTTTAAGACCTAACAATGCTGTTGGAAAATGACTGAATTTGATCTTTGCATAATACAGTAAAATTAGTTATGTTGATCTATCATGAGTAATTATCAAAGATCGAACTATCCAGATGTCATATATTTTTAACGTAGATCTAATCTTCATCAAAAATAAATGTAAGATTAAACATTGAAATTTTCATCAGAGATTAACATCATTTTGCGTATCACTAATATTTTTGCAGCAGGTGGTTGATAAGAATCGTTTTTACTTTCTTGCCCAGCGATAATTTTGTTCTTTTACTGGTTGAAACCGCTGTAGTAACTCAATGTTAGAACAAAATTTTAAGATTATATACAAGTGAATCTGTTAACGTTAACAAAATTGGCAACAAATGTACGTAAATATGGGGACATACGTTTAGCAACGAAATGGGATGGTCGCTATGGTGTCCGTGATTACATATCAAAACCAAATTTTCATAATTGTACGATATTTAACAAAATATGCTTATTGTTCAGATGAACAAGCCAGAAGTATATTTAAATAAACCTACATATGCAAGCATCAGTATTGTAATCTTTCAAAAACTTTTTTATACAATTTTAATTATGATTACACGCTAAGTTTCCTAATAATGTTAAGCTCTTGTACACGAATACAGATAGTCTCATATATGCCTTTTCAGCTCCTAATATCTAGGAAATTGTCAAATAAGCGATTGAAAAATTTGATACATATGATTATGGTCCTGACAACATTTTTGGAATTCCATTAGCAAATAAAAGTTCCAAGCTTGATGAAAGACGAGAATCATGGTAAAATTATGTTAGAATTTGTAGGACCTTGGGGATATAACTTTACATAACATTTTATATACTCCTCTTCTGTTGAAGAAAACAATTTTATCATTATTATTAACAGTCATAAAAACAAATTGCAGGAAGAACGGTGGTACAGTAATGATCAAATCTACAGAAGTACCTGAAGCCTTCTTTGATAGGAAAGTCCTCCCCTGAAAGTTTTTTATTTGTACTGAATATATTACATATTGCTATTCCTGATTTAACTGTGTGCTATAAACTCAAAGTGTGTGAATGAAGTTATTAAGACATTATTTCATAAAAAAAATAACTTAGGCAATACCATTAACAGTTTTATGAAACTATATACTAATAAAAGTTACAATTCATTAAGTTTTTATGAAGCATACCGCTTAAAACGTACGTATACAATTTATTATGGGGTGATGATTCATTGTGTATTTTGGCAAATGTCAAATCTAGCTTAGAAAGTATTAGTTCTGCTTATAAAGACATTTTATCTATTATAAGTGAGTGTATTGAGAAAGCAGCATATTATACTAATTATAAGTGCCTCGATCTTTTGATAGAAATATTAATAGAACAAAACATCACAATGTAAGTTTCAACCGTGCGGAAAACGAGGAACATCACAAAATTTACTATTAGATATTGGGAAACATTCATAAAGGAGAAACAAATACAAATTCCTGCTTGGGATGGACATGTGAACCAGATTAGAAATATGGCCATCAAGTAATTTAAATGATTCTAGAAGTACTTTAGGTTTACTGTATAAGATAATGAAATTTTAGAACAACATCGTTTATTAATGTAATATTTATATTTACAATAAAATACAATTTTTTTCGTGTTTTATTTCATGTAAAAGTTGCAAACTTTGTTAAAAAGCTACTGCTACGACTATATAAGTAATTTATTTCATAAACTATAAGTTAAATGTCTACTTATAAAATAATATCGTCCTTACTAATCCATGACCTTTCATCAAATACCCACCAATATACGAATAATTTATTCTTGGAGCGAAGCTCTTTTCTACCAGGTACACGTCAGGATACTTCATTTTCTGTAATTCGTGTTCATAAAACCCTACCAGCACAGGTGTTCCTTTCATGTCTTCCAATACGTACGTAGTGGGGTTAGTAATACGAACTTTCACAATCTTAAATAGTTCACTAGACCGATTGGGTGTGTATTCTTTGGCAAAATATTTTTAGTTTTATCGACTCGTATTATGCCACCCACACAATATCGATTTCTATTGAATATTTTTATGTGCGTATAAGCGTCTAGATTTGTATGATTACCGACATCTTTGGGCTTCATTCCGGTAGTTCTATGCTTACGATTGCTATAATTATTTGTTACAGTATGAATTATATCAATCCACTTGTATTTACCTTGCAGGCTAAACGTTTTACATACAGCACACTTAATGGTCTTGATAACACGTTCCACAGTTGCAGCCTTTTTGTGCTATAGGTGTAGTAATGATTGACTCTACAACGCTGCATTAGTTTAGTAAACTGCTCATTGCAGAATTCTCTTCCTGTACCTGCCTGCAAATGTTTATAGTTTCCGGCCTTTTCTGAAGATTGTTTGCATGGCCTTGGTAACTTCTTGACCTGTTTTTGTTTTAAATCCTTTAGTCCACAAGTATTTCGAAAACAGTTGATAACCACTAATATATACTTATAGCCCTTATTTTGTTTGGCATGTGTGTTAAAATCCGCCAAATCTGCTTGCCAAAGGACATCAAAACCTTTCATTATTATTAGTCTTTGTTTAAATTTTTTTCGTACAAGTTTGTGCAATTCGTTGACGAGTTGTAATTTAGACATGACACTAATTTATCTACAATTTCTTTAACCTTATATAGTTTTTGATCCAATGCTGGATTTCCTTTAAAAGCTTTCTGAACTACTTAAAGACAAAAATCAAGATATCTTTATAGCATTACCATCACTTTCCGGGTCAGCCAACTGTGTCAAACGGTTTCCATCCAAATTGAACATTGTTGATAAATACTACTGCTTAGTGATGACATCTTGAGGATCTATGTGATTGGAAACATTGCTGAGTCTCTTATTCTCAATATTAAATTAATTACTATTAATAAGTTTGAACTGAAGGGTTAATTTCTTGAATTGATACTGCATCTGTACGTCCAATTTTGCCAAGGAGCATTATAGTTATGCTATTTCCACATTAATGAATTCTTATTTATACTGTTTAAAAAACGACTGGTTGATTTTTCAATGTATTCATCATCGTATAGTTCTTCTACATATTATGTTATTTATGACACCTGTGTTTCCCTCCAACACTTCTAGATCACGAATTAGTTCTGTATATCATTACAATATTTATATTCAATCAATCTGCTTGTTAATACCTTAAAAAATATAGCTCCACCTCCTTTAGTTGTAGGCGATGATGATAGCAAGGGTTTGATTATTTGTGTTACTTTTTCTGCGGCTTCCTCGAATTTGCCCACTAACATCATAATCTCGCCTTGCAACATTTGTATCTTCCAAAATACTTGTATAATTTCTTTTATCTTATGAATTTACTAGATTTAATTTGGGTTCACTCATAATAAGCAGATCTTACAAACAATAGCACCTTCAGGATCCTTCATAATACGTTCAACGTATACACGAAGTAATTCATTGTACTCGAGAAATTCTTCTGGGATAGGTTAATTACGGACAGTAGAATTACCTGTGATACTAAGAGGTTCTTGTTGCTTATTATTAATCTCTCCTGCAACCGGGAGTCCTTTGAAATAATAGAACTTGAGCTAGCGGGCTAGTGGGCGTAGTAGTGTGATTTCTTGAAAGTATGAACAGGGGTGGTTTTTTGGTTTTAATGCCAATGGGCTCCTTTTTAGGTGTTTTAATTTTTTTGTCTGGCTCGATTTTATTTACTATCTCAGTTAGAGGTTCCATTAGGGGCTCATAAGTACTTTTAAATGTTCTTTCATTATCAATGCGAGAAGTTTTAAGACTGTTCTGTTTTTGCTGTATTATTTTACGAGCCTGAATAATTTTTTTTATCCTTGTTATCCATTGTATCAAAACGGGTTCACTGAACAGGTACAAGTTTACCCTGAACAGACATTTGTTAATACCTAAACTGCTAAACTAGTGAAAGCTGTTTAAGGTATTATATATTCATCAAACCTTTTCCTATAGTGACCATTATTAACTTCAGCATCCTTATTTATGACTATGAATCCAAACGGATCTACCCAGCACTTTGAACACGTGCCCAGAAGATACACCATACTTGGGACACTAATTAGTCGAGTGGCGAATAGTTACTTGCTGGGTTAGTAGCACCTCACCCAAAACTCGTTCGCACTACTGCACTGTACAGTACATTAGTAGTTTTAGTGTAAATATGAACAGGCAACACAACAAAATAAATATACTAATAAAGCTTATGGCAATGGCTATTTTAGAAGAGGTGGAAGAAGAAATTGAAAGTGTGTCAAAAGAAAAAAACTATGGGTACGAAAATGGATTCAGAGAAGGAATGAGCTAGGAGGTACTACTTCTGTTCTCAAAAAATAGCATTTGAAGGTTTTAAAAAATATTTTGGAACATTGAGAATGACAGAAATGTTTTAATTTTCTACGAATGAAAGTCCAGTCACAAATTTAACGTAAGGATATGTATTTTAGAAGTACAATTCCCGCAGAAACTAAATCACAGGAAGTTCTTTACTTTCTTGCTATTGGTGTAGTTTATGATCGGGCCGGCGAGAGGTGTCTTATGACTCATCTGTTAGTAAAGCATGGTTTAAGATTTTAAAAACGTATGTCGTTATTGGTTCATATAGTTAGTAATTTTAAATACCAACAAAACATCGTCAATGTTTCTAGTTTATTTTCAAATTTAAACCGCGCTGTCAAATTTGAATAGTGAAAATTATTAGCGTACTTGGATAATGGCCCCCCGTTATCGCATTCCATCTCGAAATAATGCAGTATATTCGTTAACATTACTTGAGTTTGGCTTTTCAAAGATTTACCTTTTAATGACATTATTTGCTGCAAAATAAATAAATGCATTCAATCAATTGGAAATACATTTTGCATTATAAACTTACCTCTTAATAGTGAATAGTGAATACTAACAATAATAGTTTTGAAAAAAACTGTTGTCTACAGATGCAATGGAAACTAATAAATTACGAAGCGAAAGATAAATCATTATAACTACAAAACACGATGCGACTATACGAAACGCAATACGAAGAATAATTTGAGGTTAAATAGACAAGAAGACATCTGACAGCTTCATGCGCTTTGACTGTAGAATCGACATACGTTTTTAAGTCCTGCATTTAACATATATAGCAGACGTATAAATTATAACCCGTCTTTCTTTAAGTGGGAACTTCGCACTAAGATAAAGGGAAACAGATGCATTTCACAGTAATAATTATATCTCCATTCTCGAGTCCTCCATGAGACACCTCTCCCTGGTGCTAATATAAGAACGGTGACTTGGAAAATCAACTACTTCAGAATTCATTGTCGAAGTTTGTAAAGCTATCTATGAACTTATTAAAAGAATTTATTAAAGTAGATATAAAAATTGTACAAAGTTTAGATGTATTTTATGTATAATTAAAGAACAAAAATGACAAGTAGGTTATTAAAAAAAAATTGCATTATTTAAGTAGGTTTGTAACATTATTTAGTAGGAATTTGAACATCAGCATTACTCATTGCTCTCATAATTATGTCGTTTGATGAAATTAGATCACTACGTATCAAAATTGTACACATTTTGTGATGGAAACACAAGCGTTTCAGGCATGGGCTGATTTTTTAGCTAAGGTATCTCATTAGAATATGGTGAAGAATCATAACTAGGGCATGGCCAGTATTGCGAATCTTGTGATGACATTGAGGTAACATCTGCCCTGTTATAACCCTGTGGTTGACATGTGTTTTGAAGTTGCTGTCTGCGAATTTTATTCATGTATAATTTAGTATGCTCTTGTGCTTCTAATGCCAATAGTAACGGCAAAGATGTCAGCTGCAGACCGATATGTTTACCACAGACCTCAAACTCACTTTCTTCTGCTGTAGAGTTTCGCTAATCTCTTTTAACTGAGTGACCATACTGTTTTACTCACTATCTGTAGTCGTTCCACTCGTAGCTAGCCTGTCTTCTTAGTCACCCTGAAGATTAATAAAATATTGTTAATATGCAGTGTGATTTTTTTTCAGGTTCCCACCTCTGAAGAATGAAAAAAAATTGAGTATGGTTGCTACCAACACTAATACATAATACTATTAATCAAATAAACTAAATTATAACTCAGCTCTGCTGTGGGATGGTAGCATAAAATCGTCCAGCCAACTAAGTCCGGGCGTGGGCAATACTCTAACTGGCCAGATGTAAGAGACGATATAAGGCTCAATCGTATTTATTTAGTAGGCGCCAGGCTCTTTGGATGCGTAAGATTATCTTTCCCTGGAAAGGGGCAAACCAGGAATCTAATTCCCACAACGAGTCGGAAGAAAAGAATTATAAATTAATTTAAAAATGTATAATGCCTGAATATTTCCAATATAATTAATAATGCAAAATAAAGAAAAACATGAATAAAGTTCAGGATAGTCGCGTTATCGTAAATATTAATTGTACAATACGATATCGCTACGCAATCTAACTTAAACTAAGCCGATTACTTCGTACTGGTTCTGTTGCTGCAAAGTGATAGATCTTACCGATTGAAGTAAAAAGCAGTAGGTCCTGTGACAGTAGAGTTAATTTTAATTTCTATAAAACCATAAATTTGTCACAGTGCATAAAGGCGGTTAGGGTAAGATTATTTATATTAAATTATACTGTTAATAAAAACCCAATAATAATTATAGATCGCGAATATCCCTTTACAGTAATTTTCAATGTCATATGTAAAGTGAATCAGGTCAATTCTGAACAGCTAAACTCAAAGCTAATTGTTATCTAAAGATTAATATTATTTACAGATATACAGACTAATACTACTATTTACATTTGTAATTGACGTGCTTGATGGATGAATAAACTCCAAGAGCACACCAGGTTAATATAAATAACATAGATCTCAAACCTTTGTTTGACGGTTTCTCGATCGAAGTCTATTAGGGCCCACGATATCAATAAGCAGAGCGCAACGGGTTGAACGATTCGAAGCCGTACTTAAATGACAGGTTCTACGATGTACTGATCTTCAGATTGTACGGACTAATTGTTACGCCAATTACCATTACTTTATACAAATATATTCTCCAAACTAACATTAAAATGACGGACTGTTGAATGATGGAAACGGTGAAGTCAGATGGTATGGCTTCGAGATAAGAGAAGTGCTTTTGATCCAATTAACGGAAGAATGCTAATGAACAAATTGCTCTTAAACTTAGTAGCAATCTTAACGACTGAATCCCATATACAATGGATTAATATATAATTAATTAAAAACCGCTGTAAAGCCTTTAGCAACTTTCTCTTTTAACTCTTAACAATAAAATTGCATTAGATTCCAGGTGTTTTTGAACTTGACCCAAAGGATAAACTTTATGATAATTTTTGTTTGTTAAATGTGTATATTGAATATTAAGCGCCTTTAGGATAGGCAACTCAATATGTCACAATGTAATTTTGCAAACTATTATATGAATTATTGAATGTGTTTTATTTGGTATAAAGTCTTCAATTACTTGTTATATGGTTTTCAACAAGAATGGAAGGATGCTGTGGGGAAGCATGTCCTTATTACAGCTTCTCCATCGTAGTTTATACTATGATTATAAATAAACCAACGGCACTGTCTGAATGACAGTTGTAGTTCATAATTATTGTTTTAATTACATAGACGTTGGATGTAATGGGCGTGTAAGTGATAGAGTGTATTTCGTGATTGCAGCTTGTATGAAGCATTAAAAAGCGGTATGCAGTGCGAAGGTCATTTCCTAGTTGGCGACAATGCATTTCGCTTGAAAAATATCTATTAACACCTTTCCTAGGAAATAAACTATGATTAAAACAAAAAAATTTCATTATCGTTTGTCGCGTGCTAGGAGAATAGTTGAAAATGCGAAAAACCGATGCCCTACAGTTCTGAGCAAGTATCTGTATCATAAAGGCTCCGACAAACAACGTTACAGAATAAGCAGTTTGAATATACAGTAGACAGAGAAAGTTTTGAGACAGGTAATTGGAGGGAATCTCAAGGATTGCAACCTTTACCAAGTTGTTTAAGCTATCGTTCATCTGGACGGGGCACAGGTCTTCGCGAAAAATATGCAGATTACTTTGTGGGAGAAGGATCAGTCCCATGTTAATTGAGAATGGTACACTAAAAACTTAAACTATTAAAAATGTACTTACCAAATTACTTTCACTTACTGTTAATTCTAAATTATGTTTCGTAGTGATTGACCCATTAAATTGAACCATTTTACTGAAGGAGTGTAAACAGTATCAGTACCTGCGTCAGATTTTTGGGAGTCTTTAATTTTTTTAAATTCTTGGGAGTTGATCTGAAAATAAAACGAAAAAGAAAGACTAAAAACAATATAAGTAGAGGAAATATTTTTCATATTTCATTTTACTAATAAGGTACTGTTTGTTGCCATATACGCTGATACATAAATTTGTATTTTTTGCTTTGTTTAATTGCCTCTAATTAATGAAGATTACTATAAAAAATACTTTTAATTTTTTATCGCTTTTATCCTAATAATAAAATATACTGACTGCTATAAATAAATGAACACTCAGTAAACACCAATGTATTTTAAGAAATTTTCAGAAAAGGTTGTATTTTATTCCTATTAAGAAAAGATGAAAATTTCAGTAGGATACAATGAAGATTAATCATATAATCATCGACAATGAAACAAAAACTCTTTCTTTTCATTTGACATTAGTTACTTAAGTGTCAATGTTAAGCATATTTGTAAGCTTAATAAACAAACACATTAAAGTTGAAATAATGCCTCCTGTACGACATCGTGCAAATTTCCATCAGTTAACCGAGTTTGAACGTGGCAGAATAATCGGTCTACGAGAAGCCGGATTATTAATTCGTGATGTTGCCGCTCGCGTGGGATGCAGTGTCTCCACAGTTTCCTTATGTTCGCGAAGATGGTCAGAAAATAATGAGGAACGATGACGTTTGGGTCCCGGACGTCCTAGACGCATCACTGATCGTGAAGATCGAGCTCTTTGGCTTGTAGCTCTTCGGGATCGTTTTTCATCAACAAGGCAAATTGAGATGGGGAGGATTAACTGATCATCAAATCTTCTTACGATCGACGTATCAAAGAATTCGATCTTTTGGGCTCAGATCATTGCTTTGTTTATCTCTAACTCTACGACATCGTACTGCACGGCTTCAATGCTGCATTGAGAGGTTGCATTGGAATGTGCAATGGAATCAAGTCATCATTAGTGACGAATCTTGGTTTTGTTTATGGGCTCATGATGGTCGCAGATTGGTTAGAAGACGTCCAGGAGAAAGACATAATTTGCAGTTTTCTGTACAACGACATACTGCTCTCACTAAAGGTGTGAAGCACATCTGTAGTAGTTATTGAGGGAACATTATATGCAAATCGGTGCATTAACAACGTTCTTGAACGCATACCGCAAGGGTTGCTGCGGAGTTTCTAAATACTGTTAATGTTGATCTACTTCCATGGCCTTCTCATTCGCCAGACTTGTCCCCAATCGAACATTTGTGGGATATGGTAGGACGGAGTATAAATCATCTACAACCACTCCCAAGTAATATAGATGCCTTTCAACAACGGATTTTAGAAGCGTGGGATAGTATACCTCATGTTAGCGTAGTTTCACTCATTTAAACTATGGCTAATCGGCTAGTTTATTAATAGGAATACACGTTTTCTGTAAATATCATTAAAATACATCACCGTTTACTGTGTGTTCATTCATTTATGGCGACCATATTTTTATATTTTGCTATTATCTGGTTCTCACCAAATCCAGGAATATTCATATCATTTTCCAAATCAGCAAAATCAGATTGCCTTATTTGCTCATTTTTATAATGTGGCGATTTAACGTTCCACAGGCATTCATCTTGCAAATAATTAGTAACAAACTTAAAAGTTGTATTTTCATTCCAACGAGACATGTTTACTGGAGTTTACGACACGGCAGCTGTGAACTAATGAACTTGACAAAAATCAACCGGTTCGCATTTGTTTAGTGGGTAGTGATGAGTGGTCGGGGTTCTCTATTCGCCAGAAAAAATAGAATAGAGAATAGAGAATTTAGTCAAGTAGATTAGTCACTGACTAAACTACTTGACTAAAATGTTGCAGTTCAGACACGTTTAGTGGGCGGACGTAAACTGTACACCACTAATGAGTTGTTACCTGCTGTAATTAAGCGTCCTCAAAATCATGCAGGTAAACTGTACACTGGATTTTAAAATTCTCAATATGGAATTACCTTAATTACCTCGTCGGGGCTCATTAATCTCTATAAACAAATGTATGTCTTGACGCAATAAATAAAATTTTTGTCATTTACCTACTAGATATAGGTAGTTATCACATAGGTTACGAGTACATATCTGATCAGTTTATTGTTAAATAAAGCTTAATTTATCAATCAAAAGTACTTTTCAAGAGCTTTCCAGTGATGTATCACAAGGGTGGAGTTCCATTTAAGATTAAAAAATTGAGGTGGTTAGGGGGTGAAGAAAATACTTCTGGCCAATTGAAGCTTTCCAAACAGAGACATTGTATTTACCTAATGTCCATTTCTTTATTTTAAACTAATGTTAGTTATTCCTTTGTCAGTGATACTTTAATTGGGAATAATGCAAACTTAAATATCTGGTATGGAAAAGCACGACCATCCAACCTACAAAATGGAAATTAAAAGAAGTTTTGTTATAATTATTATTTAACCGTTTTATAATAAGTTCATTACGAAAATAGGCAACATTGTACAAACAAAAACAAGAATCTTTGTCAAACAGACGTTTAAAACCTCATGTCAGGTAGAGGTTAATAGACATCTAGATGCTAACTTAAAAATATTCCAAAGCCGCCAACTTCTATAAAAATATCTATAATACAGATTAAGCAATTTCACTCACATTTATTTAATTTTTACATTTATTTCCCTTTATATTAAGAACCTTGGCAAATAAACGTTACGCATGAGTAAATTTTCTCTCTAATGAACGGCTCTAAAGTTTTTTAGTGCCGCTCGAGAATGACAACAACAAAATGACAATTTAGTATCTTCAGTTGCGCGCAAATTTTTCCGAGCGCCGTCATGCAAAAATGAAAAGTGCGCCTCTATACAATGTCATAAAAAAATTAACAAACCTTGTTATAAAATAGTAAAATTTAAAACCATACGAATACTTACCGAAATCAAAACTGTTAATAGAAATGAATTAACATGGGATGTTAGATAATGGATAAAATTATTTTTAAAATAACATTATACAGTAATTTTAAATTTAAAAAATTTTGTATTAACGTTTCAATGTCTAACTCTTAAATTAAAGTAGACCCGATTGAGATGATGGTAAGATTTTCCAATCGCTCTTGCACCATAGTAGAACCTAACTAGTTTTTAATGATTTTTAATTTGGAAACGATCTTTCCGCTGTGGCTATGGAAACTGGTATTGTCAATAAAATTCGTAATTCCACAAAAATGTTTGGGTAAGAATAGTGTAAATGATTGGTTACAATGTAATTTAGGGTAGTAATTGGCGAATAAGTGACACTTTTCTCAAAATTTTGCAAAAACTGGAATTCTTGCATAAGTTCTATCCCATTTATATCAAATTTATTTTGATTTTTATCACTTAATATACCCTCAAGTTTTGTACAAAACTCTAGTTGTTCTGATTCATAGTGACTGTTAAATTCTGAAATATTCAATGAAAATTTGAAAATTGCCGCATGGCCAGATAACAGTTCGAAACTATCGTTACAAGATCAAACTAAAAAAACAATGTACTTTAAATTTTAATTCTTCATTTTGTATTGGTTCATCGTCACCTTCGTAACTAAATTGTTTTGTAACTTTTCGACTATCCTAGCTCCTTCTAATAAATCATTAAAACTGTTATCTGAACGACAGTTTTTTAAAATATATATGAAATTACTCGCACAATATTAAAACTTTGGATACTATATTAACTTTGCTTAATATATTAAACCATAAAATCATCATGCATACAAATTCAAACTTTTTTATACATTCTTTAAATCATTATAATAATTTCGCGCAGAAGTGATTTCAAAAAGAGGATCGTATATTTCGCCTAGTTGATACTTCAAAGTGTTATAGCATCAATTCGACTCGACCATATAGTATCTGAGAACAGCTTTAAAGTCAAATTTGACATATGTTTTATTAAAATCGCCCATCGATGGTTTGAAGCAGAGAAAAAGTTATAAAGTTCTTGAAGCACAGAAAAAAAAACTTACAAATAATATATTTGACTGCGCTATCGTTAACGACAAGGTTCAAACTATGGTGACAACAGGCTCTTGGATTGATTTTTACAACTGTTTTTGTAAACCATTATGCTTACCCTTCATGGTTCCCCGTTGTCGTAGCCTTGACCGCGAGGTACTGTATCTGGGAAACTATACATCGTAGAGTCTTACGGCCAATACAATAACCTGGAAAATATTTTCATGTTTCTGAAATGGCCGCTAGGGGGCGTAACTGCAGTCTGTGATTGATGTTCCTGTGAATTCTGTTATATTAACCTAATAAAAAATAGTTGATCTTTGAAGTCGAGGATAATCTGAACTTTTTTTGTTTGGCATTGTTTGACCTATCTATCAAAATAAAGTAGTGGGGGGTATTCAAAGGTTTTCTTAAATTACTCCCCGTATCTTCGAAACGGCTAATCCGATTTTAACAAACTTGCGAAAAGAGCTTTTCTTAGGCTACAAATGTTCGACATTCCGGCAGAACGGTTAATTTTCGCAAAAAAATTAAATGCATTGGTATGACTTTTTTTCACGAACAAGTAGCTAAATGATGTCTAAACAAGCTGGCGAAAACCGAATCTCGATATCTTGTTCCTAACCTAACATATTGGCCAAAGAAGACTTTATACGAAAATCCCTTAAATTGTTATTCTTTTTAACTAGGTATATTTTTCTGGAATTGTTTCTATTATGTAAGTTGTGGCCCTAAAAAGTACCGATTTAAAGGAGGAAGGTTTTTAATGCCCCCGTAAATGCTCGAAATGCTGACCATCACTCTGTGCATTGCTGAGGCCTCTTATGGGTAGACAAAACTGCAGCTTCAATTTCGGTTTTGAATAGGTTACCTAGAACTTGCGATTTTAAATGTTTGTAAATTTATTCACCAGAATAAAATCACTCTTTTTGAAATTACTAGAAATTGCGATTTTAAATGTTTGTAAAATACACCAGAATAAAATCACCCTTTTTGAAATTGCTACGGGCAAGTAAGCAATGCTAAAAGTTATCCGAATGGCCTATTTTTTGTTTGTTTAAATGCATGTTCACTATGGATATATACGAAAAATATATAGGTAAGTTCTAATGGCCATCAAAATATATAGGTATTCGTTTAAACTTTTTTTAATTACTTTAACAATGCACCCATATCATGTCGTTTTGCATCAGGCCTTGAAAGAGGAAGATTTTGATCGAAGGTTAGACTATTGCTGTTGGATGTTAGGCATGATACGCGAAAATAGAGAATTTTTATTTCCAATTCGTTGGACCGATGAAGCCACCTTCAGTAGTGACCGGAGAGTCAATCTGCACAGTATGCATTATTGGTCTGCAGAAAATCCCCATTGGTTGCGTGAAGTTCAACACCAAGGACGTTGGAGTTTAAATGTATGTGGGGTGGCATACTGGGAGGCAGAATTATTGGGCCATAATTTTTCAAGCAACCCCTAAATGGCAATGTATTTTGACTTTTTGGCCAATCAATTACCGTTGTTGTTGGAAGATGTGCCTCTGGAAACAAGGCAAAAATTGTTTTTGCAGTTGGATGGTTGCCCAGCACATTTTGCTATTAATGTGCGAGAGCATATTAATGCAGTATTTCAACAGCGGTGGATTGGAAGAGGAAGTTTGTTTCCATGGCCTCCGCGATCGCCAGACTTAACTTGCCTGGATTTATATTTATGGGGGCGCTTAAAGGACATCGCGTTTCAGACTCAACCTACTACTAGAGAAGATATGAAAAACCGGATTCGTAACATACCGAGAGCCGAAATTGAAGCAGCAGTTCTGTCTAGTCATGAGAGGCTTCAGCAATGCATAGACCGTGATGGTCAGCATTTCGAGCATTTACGGGGGCATTAAAAACTTTCCTCCTTTAAATCGGTCCTTTTTAGGGCCACAACTTACATAATAGAAACAATTCCAGAAAAATATAGTTAAGAAAAGATAAAAATTTTCGTATAAAGTTTTCTTTGGCCGATATTTTAGGTTAGGAGAAAGATATCGTGATGCGGTTTTCGCGAGCTTGTTTAGGCATCATTTAGCTACTTGTTCATGAAAAATAGTCATACCAATATATTTAATTTTTTTGCGAAAATTAACTATTACTGTCGGAATGTCGAACAAAGCCCTCTAGCGACGACAAGTGAAACTAACAAAACATTATTTATTTATTAAATATTATAACATTTGTAGCCCAAGAATAGCTCATTTCAACGCGCCCAAGTTTGTTAAAATCGGCTTAGCCGTTTCGATGATACAGGGGGTTATTAAGGAAACCTTTGAATACCCCACACCACTTTATTTTGAGACGTACGTCAAAAAATGCCAAACAAAAAAGTTTAGATTATCCTCGGTTTTAAAGATCAGTTATGTTTTTGTTAGGTTAATATAGCAGAATTCACAGAAACATCACTTTTTTATATTCAGGATTGCAGGTACGCTCCCTAGCGGCCATTTCAGAAACTTGAAAATATTTTCCAGGTTTTTGCATTCTCTACGATCGATAGTTTCCGAGGTACAGTACCTCGCATTCTTAGTTGGCCACCCTGTACAGTCAAGGATGATAGAAAAATATTTAACTTTTCTCGCGATGTTTGAAATTTTAGATCTAACGTCACTTCCTAATAGTTATAACTTCGTTTTGTATTTTGTCCCCAAGATAGTGGGGCATACTTTTGTGCGCTTTCATTTGAAACCAGTTGTTCAGACATAATAGGATCGAATTTTGCCATCATTTCGATACATTTAAAAAAGTTGCCATTATTTTTTCATTTAATTTATTAGTAGTAACTCGAAAGACTAAGTTCTGTTCAGCCAAATATTGAATCGTATAAAAAATACGCTCAATAACGGCATCCAAATCTTTTGTTTCTTTATTGAATATCTTTGTGCTTCTGAATCTGCAGTTTTATTCTTTTTAATTGGATTTAAAAGATCTGTCCATTGCTTCAAATTCTGTAAATGTAACTTACTTTTTTCGTGGCAACTTAAATGTTGATTTAAATGATGCCAATCATTAAACCCATTAGCGTTACTTAATTTTATAGTTTTCCCAGAATTTGCAACATTAAAGATTTTGCAATAAAAACAATATGCAGAATTTTTTCATTATTATGTAAAATTCTAGTAAAATACTTGTCAGAAAACTTACGTTCTGATTTGTTTTAGGGTAAATCCGATTTTTAATGTGATAATGACCTAGTCCATTATCTACTAATAATTGAACATAATAGGGAAATAAACCTTTTGACGATAACCCTGGATTGTCAGAAAGTGGCAAAATTTCTCTTCACCGTTATCACATTTACAATCTTTGCTAGAAGTTGTTTGCAGCTGAATATTGACACTGTCTTCAAATTCCTTCTCCAGCAGTTCTTCATCAGTAGTTGAGCATACTGTAGTAATCAACAAATCGGACACCGCTTGGCTGCCACTTATTTTAGTTTCTCTTTCCGCCGTTGATGTAGACAGAAGGTCTTTGTTTTCTTGAGAAATGGTTGGTTTTAAAAACGTTGTTACTTTTGAATTGGTTTTTTTCTAAGTTTTCTTGTCGTTTTCGTTTTTTTAATAAGTTTTCTGTTCGGAAAGCTTCTTTTTTCCTCTTCTTTACAGGTATTGAAAAACAGTACTGCGGGTCTGAATTATAATAAGCTAGAAAGAAACCCAATTAGCATTATATGAGTGTGAGAGAGACATAACTTTACCGATGTTGCCACTTGTACATATTTGCATGTAGCCACAAAACATGAACTACTTAAGTCTCCTTCAATCTAGCTTCAACATTTCTAACGAAACCAAAACAATTGAGTTGATGTTGAAAAGTCGCGTGTTCTTTGAAACTATTAAGTAAATACTTTACACTTAAACATTAAATGATAATACCTCAAAGATCGAAGTTTATTGTAATTGCGAATTTATGACATTGTTCGATTACTACTCGTAAGAAGAACCAAGAAGAAACTTAGGAGAGCTACAAACAAGAACATTAACATTTACATTGATAGTATAACTTAAGTTTAAGGTTTAACTTTAGCATTATAATTTTTATTGAAAAACCAACTATTTTAAAAAATGAACAGAATACACTTTTTTCGAAACTCTACTTTATAAGACTTTCGAAAAGACCTCCACCTTGCGCAACACAGTAACCTAATCTGTGGTAAAAAATTCAGTTCGGGTGATTTCTAACATTTCTTGAGTGATGCTGTTAAAAGAGTCTGTAATTTTGACACGAAGTTCGTCCAAATTGTTAGCACATTCATGCCTGTGCCCATAAATTTGCTGGGATACGTATCCTCAAACAAAAAAGTTGTTCGGCGCGATATCAGGTGAGCGAGGAGGATATTTAATAGTACCATTTCCATTACTAATAAGGTTAGGGAACGTAGCTTCCAAAAATTATTGAACTCTTATTGCAGTATGAGCAGGACAGTCACCTTCTTCATAACAAATGCCATCAAGATTTATATTGAGGCGTTGAACAGCTGGAACTATCTAGTTTCTCAACAGTTCTAAATATTTGTCCGTATTCAAGTTTCCGTTGATAAAAAATGGAGCAATTATGGAATTGCCTAAAATTACTGCCTACATCTTAACTATTTGTGGGTACTGTGTCCCATAAGGAATACTAATGTGTTTGTTTTTCAGAGAGTAACCAACAGCGACAGACGGATTATGATGGCCATGTAAGTTAAAAGAACACTCGTCGGTAAACAAAACATTTTCAATAAATCTTTCGTTTTCATTAGCCCGATTCATCATTTGACGATATTCTGGAAAAATTTCTTGTGTAGTTGGAACGGTATTTATGCCTTTTCAAGATATTGCGAACTGTTCTTGGTTCAATATTCATTTCTTCAGCAATTTTTGTACTATTGCACGGGAAATTAGTTTCTGCTAAACTACACACTGCAATTTCTTGGGGTTCGCGCTCTTTGTTTAAGTTACGACCAAGATGCTCACATCATTACTATCAATGCTATTGCATTTTCTACAATTATTTAAACATCCATGTCTTTCAAATTTACAAATAGTACGTATAATCGTACTTACTGATGAAATTGGCACGTTTTGAAACGAATCAGCAAACATGCCCATTATTTCTTATGCAGTGCTTCCTCAATAATACCACTCAACACTTAATAATCTATATTTTTTCTTCAGTGTAATATGTGAGCATTGTGTCGGACTTGCAAAACCACTGATTTCCAATTATCGTTGACAGTAGCAATTAAATGTGTCATTGATACTAGCCTACCCAAAAGACGCATGTATGGCATCACCACTTTTAGTTTTTTGTGTATTCTATCTCAGTTAGCACGTGAACTGATTGTACTGTCTTTGTTTTACTTATTATAAGTCAGACCCGCGATAATTTGTTCCATACCTTGTAATGCTCCCCTACTTTGAGGTGCTATATTTATAATGCGCCCTTCTGGTTTGGTAACCCAACGCGGTTTTATTTTGCCTCGGCTTTGCTCAATCGGGTTTATTTTATAAACGGGGTGTGGTTCGTAGTAAGTACTGGATGGGCTTAACACTTTAACCTTAAATAAAATCCGTAAAGCATTTTTAACACGTATATTAAACAAATATTTACAATAAATAAAATAAACGGTAACTAACAAAATATGTAAGAACTCCTGGTCCGGGTCCTGGCGTCACTGGGTGCGAAGTCGCTTCTGTGAACAAAAGATAGTCTTTTAATCTATTCCTTACCTAAGAGGCAAAGTTTAGGTTACGGTCCTGCATGTACAGTAGCGCGAGCGTTATCCTGATACAGTGGTTGATCGGACGCCAGCGCAATGAACTCGAATCGTTGAGAAAATCGATATCGTGCTTATATGTTAGTAACTCTGGAGCGCTGAAGCAAGGATGTCCTACTCCTCGGGAAATAATACACGCGAATGCGCGTCTGCAAACGCGAGATCTCTGGACGGTCTTTCTCTAATTATAACCGGTTTAATGTAGGCAATTAGATTATTTATCTAACTAAATTAATTACCGATCTCTATACTAAGTTTAATTATTTATAATTAATCAAGGGAACAAAATACTTAATATTAAAACTACTCTAATAGGTTTACGTAAAGATAGAATAATCTACGTACTCTCTAATTTATTTACAAACGTTCTCGCACCAGGTAGTTACGATGGTTAGGTGGACTACAAATTTATCTACAAATTTATACAACAGGTTATGGAGGTACTCTTCTGCGATTCACAGACACTGTGTATGGTTATTGTGTTTGTCTGTAGGTAGTGTATGAGTTTCGAGCCTGATTTCAGTAATGCGCAGAAGACGTAGGCGATGGCCTGTCTTTACTGGATATACTAAGAGAAAGGTCGTAGGTCTTTACAGCCCTGTAACAACCCTTCACCCTCAGGTACTTTGTAAGATACGTCGGGGGCTACCCCTGCGTTCCTCTAGGTGTACTTTGTGGTGGCGAGTGACGATGGGATCTACCCTTCGTGCTACTCTAGGTGTTTGTATTGGCGAGTTCCGTCGGGGGCTACCCCTGCGTTACTCTAGGTGTATGTGGTATAACTCCTGGAGCTCAGCCCGGAATTATTTACGGTCTGTAGTGTTTGAGTGTAAATTGTTAGATTGTATAACTTTACAACTTACGTGTCTATCAATAGCAGTACAGAATTGAACTTTAGGTTGCCCAGTGCGTCGTGGTGCGCGTTATCGCCAGATCGCGAAGGACTCTTCGTCGGTGAACAACAGGTCGGTGCTTACACTAAGAAAACGGTGCGGCTGCGGCTACTGGTTTCTGGAACGGCTTTACTTGAATCTACTGAGATTCATCTCTCTTATATTATGCGCGTCGCGAGTTTATAAAGGTACATCTGTGGGCGGTTTCGCGGCTACCGTGCGGGGGATGCCGTTATGCGATTGGTTAAAATCGTTCTGACGTGCAGAAACTTACGGTTTCTTAGAAATACACGTCAGCGGTGATGAATAAATTATTTGTTGTGCAATATCGCGTAAGCTTATGAAATCTTACATACAGGATGGTCCGCACCTAATTTATTCTAAAACACATATGTACAGGACGCTGGTTCTTTACAACCTGTATATAAATCCAAATCAATTTGCTTCATATTTTATTAATTTTAAAAATAATTCAATCGTGAAAATTAATAAAAAAGAAAACAGTTTAAATTTTTTAATATTCCTGAGGTTGCGGCAAAACTTTAAAGTAGTTTCTTTAAGACAAGATGGGTAACAATTAAAAATATTTAGTGCTTAAACTTGAAAAAAAATTAATTATATGCAGTTACTTTTCCATCGAATTGCTTAAAAAACTTATTTAACTTACCTTAGATAAAAGCTTTTAAGTAAGTCCATTAAACGGACACAAAATTTACTAGGTAAATAAATATCACTATTAAAATTATTTCTTCGTAACTATTTATCAAACGGTATGATAATATAATAAATATCAAACAAATCTATCAAGTAAGCTATTTTTATGTAGGAGATCGAAGTACAAGCCACAGAATGCAAGTTACAATACGAATAATTGTATACCGTTAAAATACAATTTGAAACGCAACACCACAAATGGCTAAGCCTTTATTATGAATAAATAATGATTTATCTATGTTAATTATTTTTTTTTTGAACAAAGTAAAACTCGCTGAAATTACACGCAGAAAACTGTAACTTTTGTAAAATATTAAAATAATAAATAATTATTTTCGTTTTCAAATGACGGGAACACGATTTTATTTTTTTGTATTATAAATTGAGAGGAATAGACAGGCGCCCTTTCATCCCCAGCGCCCTCGTGCAACGTCATATGTTTACTGACGTTTGAAGAAAAATCCATTTATTTCAAATCAAAAGATTTAAACTTTGTAAAATGGGTAACTAAATCACGGGTAATTGCTCATATGCAATATACATAAAAATGTTAAAAATGAAAGGTATTTTCGAATTACTTTTAATTACTCTCTTTATCTTTTAGGATTATTAATACCAAGAGACTTTTAAATGAATTAATTCATACGTTCCAATAGTGTAAAGCCGTAAAGGGATCGGGTATACGATGCACAAGGTTAAACTAATTGTATTGAATAATTCAGTTCTTAATTGACTGCTCTCCTACACAAAGGAATTAATTAATGACTTTGTACGTACCATTACGGGTTAGTAGCTTGCTACATATATCACTAAAAGCTTCTTATCGCATTTACACGCAAAATTATATTTCAATCGAGATTGACGCTTTATCAGCGAACTTAACGTTTGATAGTTTCAGTAAAAAAAGTGACGCAAAGCTACACCTTAAAGCTTTTAAAATCTTGATTTCCAAATGACCTATTTGAAATTCTAATAAATGAGGTTCTGTCAACTATTTTAGGTTATTAATCCCTTCCTTGAATTTCCAATTAGTCTTTCATGTCTTCCATTTCAGAACATGTCGTAGATTGTTATTAGTAGTACAATAATTTACTTTTAACTTACATTTAATGGTAAAAATAACGTTCTAACAAGACTATAACCAGTTTAAAACGATACGTGCTTTTAAGCGAGAATATTTAACTACATCACAAGTAGGTAACTTCTAGTGTGAATTCTTAAATAACAAAAGTGCAAAAGCTGGTAAAGTTGAATTTTCTATGCACAGAATAATTGACTACTACTACTACTAAAAACAATACCAACGTACCTAAGAACTGTTTTGTAACATTTTCGTCATTAGTTATTTTTGGAATAAATGCACTTTATTTCCTAGAAATGGTACAATTACATTTAACCTATTCTTTAAGGGTAGTAATTAAACGTGTAGTATTTTTTGGCAATTTGTGCATTACAAAGATATATTGTGCAGTATTTTAAATTATTATATGTGCAGTAGAATTTAATTTCTTGTGCAACAGAATAACGGAAACCGTACGTGTTTTATTGTAATTTGTGGCTACCGAAGAATATAATGTACAGTTTTGAATACTGTGTACAATTTTGTACTCTATTTTATTGAAGAATAATAATAGATCGTATACCTACTCGTATTTAGCACTTTATTGGAAGTTTTATCACTACTTGATAAGTATTATTATTATATGTATTAAATGAGTGTGTGCTCATTGAATTCGCGGTTTAATCTGTTCAATATAAAATACGACGTGTTTTCTTTGTGACAGTGAAGGGCATCTAAGTGTAGACTACAATCAGTGGGTGTTTCTGTCTCTGTATAACTTTATCTGATGTTTTCCTATGCAAAGTAATGTTAAAGATGAAACTCTACTGGAACTTATTCAATGATCGTAGAATCTGTCCTTAAACAATCAATTGTATATTTTTAGTCGCAATAGAAATTTCACAAAGGTACAAAGTATAAAGTACAATTATCTTCACAACATACATAATAGCGTAGAAGTTCATTGTACCACCAGCGCTTTTATCACTTTTGAAGGGTGCCCCTCTTTCGCTTAACACCCATCATCATATGTTTGGCTTCAACAGGTGGCTGTACATATTTGAATCGAATGGCA
This sequence comes from Vesta saturnalis, assembly GCA_036346205.1. Classification (NCBI taxonomy): domain Eukaryota; kingdom Metazoa; phylum Arthropoda; class Insecta; order Coleoptera; family Lampyridae; genus Vesta; species Vesta saturnalis. The sequence continues at coordinate 1,423,214 of JARFJB010001326.1, forward strand.
ACACCGAGAAGGTGTTTACACATGTAATGTTTCAGGAAAACTGGACAAGTGCAGCTTCCATTTTGCCATTCCGTTCCTTCAGGTGGTATATGCAGTTTATAGAAGCACCTTTTTTGACGAAATGTATTCTTCGTCATCTTCATTCTTGATTATTTCGACGTGGTCTGCTCCCTTTCGGGAATTAAATAAACATTTCCCTCCGCACAGTCAATTCTCTTATTTTGTGTGGCCCATTGATCTACCAGTCCATGATTTGAGGTCTATCGTGACTGAATTTGCAAATGAAAGTAATTTATTCTCGTATTTCTTTGAATAGGGCACGATAATCCCATTTATGGCGATACAGAAACGAAATAGCGGCAATCTTTCACCAGGGGCGCGCCAGGAGCATGCGGCGCCTGTGTCAAAATTTTTGATGGCGCCCCATAAATTAAAAACATTTGTATCAAAAACTAATATTATAAATATTTTGCATGCCTAGGTGATAAGAGCCCCAACAACTATAGGTTCGGACACTTTAATTTTTAATTCTCTAGTAGCATTTTTAAGTAATACGACATGAATAAAAAAATAATGAATAATTAATTTGAAATACTATAATTTTTAGGCTTATGTTTAGGGACATTTAAATGACTGTTTTTGTTATATTCTTAACGCATTGAAATAAAAAACACACAAAGATTGAAATAGTCTGTGTAAACTTTTTTATTTAAAATACAAAATTACAAACACATTTATAATATAAACATAATACATATTATACGGTAAATTAAATACAAACAATGAAAATAAGTCATTAAATAAATTTTACTTTCCTAGCTTTTAGCAAAGAAAAAGTTTGGATAATATCATGAATATCAAGTTTATCCAGTATGTCAGACTCAATTGAAATTATTGCGAGATCTGATAATCTATTTTGCGCCATTGTGGAGCGTAAATAACTCTAAGATTTTTAATTTCGAAAAAGACCGCTCCGCGGACGCAACTGACACAGGTAATGATAAAAGAATACGGAGTGCTACAGTAAAATTTGGAAAAACTCCTACTAAATCATTTAAATAAATATACTGAATTATTTGGGATATATCTTTTATTGAATTCGTAATAAATACTTGACATTGTAAAATTTCTTCACATAAATCATCTGCGTCAATATCGGACTGATTTTCATGAGTTAATTTCGCTTGTAATTTTTTGCAGCAAGATAATAGGTTTTCTTTATTTTGTAAATTATCTAATGAATATAAAAATTGGAATGAATCCATATGTTCTTTTAATAAAGAAAATCTGTCTTGTAACGAAATTAAAGTTTGATCTATTATGCAGAAATAAAAATTTACTTTGAATGAATTTTCAGGATTTACTATAGGTTGATCTTCATGTTCATAATCAAATTGAGTAGATTTTTTACATCGTCTTAATGGCCTCGCACTACTAAATTCAGTTTCTATGTCAAACTTTTCTGCAATTAATTTGGAACTTTCAACAATTTCTGCAAAACTAGCATCAGATCGATAATTAGTTAAAAATGTATTTAAATGCATCCAAAGCAAGTTGCAAATTTGTAATTTGAGATTGAAGCATTTTACTCACAAAATTTACTTGATTTGAAATATCATACCACACTTTAACGGAGCAAATAAATGTAAATGTGGAATTTTTTTCTCCCAAACATTTTGCTTGGTATTTAGATTGTTCGTCGACTCTTGTGTGGTCATTGCAAATTTCATATAATGCATCAAAAACTTCTGGTAAATATTTATAGAGAGGCTTTGTGGCATCAATTCTACTTGACCAGCGTGTTTCGGATAAGGGCTTTAAAGTTAAATTAGTAACATGCTTGATTAAGATATTCCATCGATTAGTAGACGCTGAGAAAAATTTGTATAATTCTTGTATTATATTGAAAAAATTTATTGTTTCATGGTTGATATTAGCGGCATCATTTATAATTAGATTCAGGCTGTGATTGGCACAAGGAACATAAAAGCTCGGGTTCAAATCTAAAATTCTTTTTGTAGGCCACTATTTTTGCCGCGCATGTTAGAGCCATTATCATAGCCTTGGCCTCTTATATTATTTATGTATAAATTTAATGTTTTTAATAGATCAATAAGAAATGTTGTTAATGCAGCCCCTGTAACATCTAAAATTGGATAAAATGCTAAAAAATATTTCAGTCGATCCTAATGCTAAATTGAAATGAAAGAATCGAATTATTACACTTATTTGCTCAATATGAGAAACATCCGGAGTGCAATCTAATATTATTGAAAAATATTTATTTTGTCGACATAAATTTATAATATGATTTTTAATATTAAAAGCCATTAAGGAAAGTAATTCATTTTGGATTTTGTCTCCTAGATATGTTGGCATTTTGTGAAATTCAGAATCGCTATTTATACGTCGTGTGTGTTCCGATATAATAGGATCAAACTTTTCTAGCATTTCAATACATTTTATAAAATTACTATTGTTGCGATTGTGAAGATTATTGCTTTTGCCTCGAAGTGCTAAATTTTGTTTACATAAAAATTGAATTACATAAATTATTCGCTTTATTACTTCATACCATCGTTTACTTTCAATGTCTAATATTGTTTGCTGTAAATAATCAACAGTAGTTTTATTTTGAACGATAAAAGCAACTCTGTCCATTTTAGTAGTTAGTAAAGTGAGTGGAAGTTTTTCATGGCGGTTCAGGTACATTGCTATATGATGCCAGTCATTAAATCCCTGAATAAATCTATTTTCCTGAGAAGGTTCGAAAAGTTTACAACAAAAGCAATAAACATTATTTTTCGTAATTGAGTAAATCAACCAATTTCTATTACATTCTTCACCATTTTTTAAGTTTCTCTTATAGTAACTTTCAGAAACTTTTCGACCCAACAAATCGCGCGGAAAATTAAAGTTTTTTATTTGTTTAGGACCCGTCTTCATAATAGCTTGCCTAAATATGTGAGATATTGGTTCCGGCCAAAACCCTGGGTTATCAAATGCACATTTATTTATTGTATCTGTACCTGTCTCTTCAGTATGGTCCCCAGATCCAAAAACAGGGGTAATTTCTTCAACGATTTGATTATCTTCACTGGGAGTTGGTCCTGGCTGACTTTGTATTTTGAATTTATCTACTGTGCAACCGGGTACTGATTCCTGAATTGAATCTGGCGGATAATCTTGTTCAGTTCTGGTCGTTTGTTTCGTAAAATACTGTGTTAATCTTGAAGAATTTTTCTCTTGTTCTTCTTGGCGTCTTTTTTTATTAATTAAATTTTGATGTCCGGAGAGTTTCTTTTTCTTTCTTTCTTGAGACATCTAAATAAAAATATTCAATAAATTATAAATGTAATTATTCTATTACCAAAAGTCTTGTTTGCGTTATTTGCTTTAGTTTTCGAATAATTTCGCTTTCATTACTTTTTATTTTAAATGCAAAATAGCTTACCTTTAATCTTTAATGTTCTTGATATTCTTAAATTCACATTCACTCACAAATATTTTAAAAATACAAGGTACATAAATTCTACACTAGTGCAGTACTGCTTGCTGAAGGATAATGAAGCAAATAATATGTTTGTTCAATCATAGACGATTTCAAGTAATGCATGTTTTAACAAGACTTAACGAGTTAGAACGCTTGCGCTTCATTTTGTAAATTCGTGCTTGGACAATTTCCGCCGCCGCATCGCCCGCGCGCTCCCGCCCCCGCGGCTATATATCCGTCGACGATTTAATATGAAGAGTCCACTGCATACATGATATTAACACGACTATACGAACTATTCATGTTAGAACAAGGATTATTACTGAGATCATAAATAAGTTATAATAAAATAAGGCGATATTGAACTATTTTAATCGCAACCTATAACGAATTTTGAATTTATATACATTTGGCCTCCTGGCGCCTGTGTTCGCTGACATATTCGACACGTGGACGGCGCGCCCCTGTCTTTCACGCAATGTGTACTCATGTTTAATGACACGAGTGGTTGATTCTAGCGCATTATTTGTGCATAGAGTACCTGGACATGCTCCCAAATATCATGCTGCGTTCTTGGAATGCCACTCTTCGTCAAAATATCTTAAAAATTCAACCTCGTGTGCGCATTTTTTCTTAAAAAGCGCGTATTCTGTCTCAAAGATGTCCGTGTTCTCGCATATTTACAAAATGTCTATATCATTCATGATATCTTTCGAATGACTTCCCTTAGTGAGAGCAGCAATTTTCTTTCTAACTGCAATATGCATATGTACTCAGCACATACGTACAGTTACTTCTCCGAATACTTTCTTAAATGCATTTTGAACCGATTTGATCCATCGGCAACTAGTACTTTAAGAACTAGTTCAGAATCATATAATTTCGTATGTATTTCCTTAACGCTTACGAATACAAATTCGAAGTCGGAAGTTTTTTCATGCAAACGGCTAGAGCAAGAAGGTGAAACTATTTACTACGATCAGCCGTACCAATCATTAATACTGCTAATTTGTACCAAATTAGTTTATAGTTTGCGTCGGCATGAATAATCGGGTTTTATACTAATCCATTTTGTAGCAAAATTCAAAATAAATGGTTTGTTCAATTCATGCGGAACAGAGTTAATTTCACCAAGCCACTTTTCTAGCTCTTCAAGACTAGTGGAGGGTCCATACAGAGACTTTCTCAAAGTAGCTAGAAAACGGGCAAACCTAAACCGAATACTAGCACAACACCCCCAGATTTCTGCCTTGCAGATTTTCATTCTTCGAAATCAGACACCTTGGCAAAAATGAATCTTCGGCACCCTGTATCTCCTTATGGGTGTGCTCTACTTCTCTGCTTCGCATTGACTCTACTTCTTGGGACAGCCTGTATATTTTTTAATATTTTTCCAGTACTCCATTGTTGGTCCCAAACAAGCCCCTAAGAGTTCATCCCCTAGTTATGGGATATCCTGTATACAGTGCTCAATATCACCATTCTCTAATCTCTAATTTATTTAGTTTCCTATTATTACGATCAGAATTGCGACTTGTTTCCGTATTATTACATAAATATTACATAAACTTTCGAATTTAGCAATGTATTCTAATTGCCATTTACCTACATTTATTTAATGAGAATACGCTGCAAGCCTTACCCTTAAGTTGCAATTTTTGAATAATTTCCTTCTCCGATCCGATTTTATTTTCTTCACTTATTCCGTAAAATTTATTTCTAATCTTTAATGATGCATATTTACTTAATCTAATCTAATAAATTAGTTGTTTTGCGCATTGTTATAAACATTTGGTTCTCTAGGTTTTCTCTTGGGGTTTGGGGTTATTCTTCTTCGTTTCTTCAGGATACTGCCGCAACGGATCCATCACCTGTACATGGTTAGCATTTCTTCTAAATACTAAATACGAAGCAATGCTCTCCGAGAGCCTAACAGAAGATAACTCAAGTGGTTCCTCCACAAATCAGCTCATTGTCTCACCAAAAAAACACAGGTTTAAGCCAAGTAAGACACTCGGGTACTTCCATAGACAAACAACGTACTGATGAGTATTTATTTCGATTAGTTCATGACGGAGCCCTGGATATATATAGCCAATCGCTTCAGTTAAATTTCTAAGTATTTTAAACGTTGGCTCGTTTCTAGACGAATTACAGTTGCAAGCATAGAACTGTTTTCCTAATCGTGTGTGCAACTACATTTTGACTTTGAATTGTATTACATCTAACGAGGGTACCTATAATTGTAACTGTTTGATTGAGATTTACTAGTAATTACCCAATTCATACTTACTCAGGTGCTCGCTTTTACAGTTGCCAATCTTGCTTCACTGGTACACCATATTAATGTGCATTAACTTTCCATCTTCAGAATTTCAAGTGTGTTATAAATAGGTGTTGCATTTTGGCACATACCGCTTTGAAGTTATTACTTATTTATATTTGAACTTTGCACTTTTGTAATCCGACAGTTGTTATACAGAGTGCTCCAAGTTATACTTTAACATTTGTGCTTTTGTAAACTGAAATGCTTTATATAGGGTGATACATGTCACAATTTCATAGTTACCTAACGAGTTAAATGTTTGATGTATGTTCTATGTTTCTCACTTACTGTGTATAACCATCTAAGCTTTAATTGTACGTTCTAACGAACACTATCATAATAAGGAAGCTATTAATTAGTCATGAATATCAATATTGTGGCTTTCAGCCATAAAGGTTGTACCTACAGCTTAGAGTTTCACTGTGCAATTATAAGGGTTCTAGCTTATGCTACTAATCTTCGCTTGTAGTAGTACTGGCAGATTTTTTTTTTGCTTGAGAACTTATGCTTTACGTCCAGTCATTTTTAACTTTTTTTTCTCCTTTTCTGTGCTTAAACGCAATGGTAGACATCTGGCTGATGTATATGGTATAAATTATCTTGTTCTTGCGAAAAAGTATACATTGGATTCACAAAAGTAGCTTTGATACAATAACATATAAGATTTTTAAGATTAGGCCAACTAGAGCAATTTGTGGTAGCTGAGCATGCTTTAAATCAATTAAATCAAGATATTCGATTTGATAATATGCAAATATTATTACCGCAGGACTGTAATAACTTAACATATATAGTTCAAACTAAATTAAAAATCAAATTAACGTATTACATTGTGTTTTAACTGTACAATTATTAATAAGAAACTATTTGTAAAATTTGAATAGATCCTTAATTGATATGTCAAGTTTGTATTTGTGAATGCCTTTATCAATTTAAAATTAAGTTTTTTCACAACTTTACACTTACATTATAATTTGATTAAATTTTGTTCAATTTGTTCTTCGATTATGTTATTTTTTACTGTTAGCCTTCGACCGTTAGAGGGTGGTCTGGTTTGCCATCTTCAAGCTTCAAACCGCTACATTAATAGCAGGCCTATGTTTGCGTTTTCATATGTTACACTTCGTTTTAACTATAAAATGCCGTCGTACATATCTTTGAGTTTGTTCCAAATTTTCCGTATATTTGCTTCACAATTTTGCATTACCATTTATATCTCGAAGTATTTAAATAATGACAGTTTATTTCGCCAATGGGATTTCTGAAATGGAAAGATTGAATCTAACTTGCGCGTTTACGTTGTCAACATTTAATTTCATTTTCGTTTCGGTTTGAGGACTAATGGGGTTCTCGTGAAGAAAAGAATAAAGCTTTGAATTTTGGCCAAAGCATAATTAATTAATAGAGTTTGCGTTGTCTTTATGGGTTTTATTCTATTAATGCGTTTCGACGGATATATATGTTGAATTCATGTTAGCCAGGTATAGCATGTTACCTCTAAATATTACTAATTCTACTCATTTTTAGCTACCTACAAAAATTGTACTTTAATGACCAAGTCATTAAAATTTGGTAAAGCGATATTGAAAACCAAGATCTTTATATTACTTTAAACTCAGACGAATGTTAACCCACAATACGTGTTCTTGTATGCTCTTACGTGAACGCGGATAAGCAATTTATACTTATTTCTTTCTCGACAACTTGATTAAAGTAAGGGTAAGTTTACGGTATTGACGTTACTTTCAATAATTTTTTTTAGTCCTTGTGGCGGTATATTCCACCCATATATTACCTCCGTAGGGGTATATCCACCCACATATTTACTATCGTTTGGGCAGATTCTAACCACCTGCTATTCGACTGTCCAATTACGCCTTGGTGAAGCCAATATCTGACGATATCTGTCATTCATATCTGCGGAAACTGTGTTAGGTTAAGTACTAAAATTTCCATATTTAAATATTATTATTAGCATACTGTAAATTACTTAAGTCCTAAATCGTAAAACACCTTTGAACTATATTCATATTAATACTTAATAATTTTGCTTTTGGTATATACACAGGTGCCTATTTTTAGAGTGCCTGCATGGGGATCTCGCTTATCTTTAGAGATAAACAGTCGGTTATATTGGGGCAAAGTTGCACATTTTTATGTTGAACAATAATCTGAAAGAAAATTAAAGCTCATCCTTTGTTTTGGAATTATTGCAAATAAATGAAGTTTTTGGATTTTGTTTTTATTTTAGTTAAACAAAAACCATTAAAGCTAGACATTTTTAATTAAAACAGTCTGAATCCAGAAGGAATCTAAATCTGTCAAAATGTTCAATTTTCGAACTTTGAGGAGTGTGCTTTGGAAAGATAACAATGATCGATTGTTTTAACTAACAATTTGAGATTTCTATCATTATTTTGACACAACAAAACAAACTTTCCGAAGAAAATAATTATTATTAAAAGAAAAATATTAAACACAAGAAAAAAATGGTAAAAATATTACAGCAAGTGTTCAAATTGGCCACCCTCCACCTCCAGGCACAACGCCGCTCGCTTTCTTAGATTAACTATTTCTCTTGAGATATCACTTCTCCTGATGTCATGTCTAAGAGTGGTAATTCAGATCAGCGGATAACGTTTTATAAATTTTAGTTTTCATTGTACTAGTCGAGGAGACAGATCGGGCGACCATGCTGGCCAGTGTACGTCACCGTTATTAGCAATAACTCGATTGGGGAACATTTCCGACAAGTATTACCTAACCCTCCTAGTATTATGCTACGGCACGTCATCTTGCTGGAACCAGATTGCATTTAAACGCTGAAGAGCTATATTGTTCACCATAATGCCCATCAACAACGCCCTTAAGAAATTGAGGTAACGATCGACATTTAAATTTTCTTCATAGATAAATGGGCCAAATACTGTATAACTCAAAAACCAACCCACACATTAAGGCCAAAGCGTATTTTCGGTCGTCTTTCTTGAAACTGATGTGGGTTCACAACTGACCAGTAATTCTCATGGTACCGATTAAATATTCTTGTATGAACGTACACTCATCAGACCATTTGACATTATCAAGGAAACTTTGATTGTTCTGCAGTTGATTTATCAGATACGTACAAAAAGCTACACATTGGACACTGTCCCCTGGATGAAGAACTTGCAAAACATGGATTGCGCAAGACCGATACTTATGTTTTTTGAGTGATCTCCAAACATTTTGGTGTGCTAAGTCTAGCTGATCTGCAACTTCCTTCGTTTACGCAGGATAGTAGATAAGGTATTGTAGAACCTTCTAATAGCTCTTGGTCGAGTCTAGTAGTTCTCGTACGGAAAAAAAAACAAACGCTGCCTTGTATGCTCTTTCGGAGAGTCAACGCTTTGCCGCACAAGGATGCTCACATTACCTTACATTACGTCGACTTTGGATCGCTTACGTGACTCGATTGTTTTCCAGTTTGGACATCCGTTCTTCTTATTGGGTAATATCTCTATCTGAAACTTTGAAACCACTCACTGCTTTTACTTTGCCTCATTGAAGTCTATTTCGATTGACTCGAATTCATTTTGGATTACATAATACTCCGTCTACTTTCTAACGCTTAATTGATCGTGTTCTCGGTGTTGGTCTCGAACCATATTATTTTGCATACCTACATGATATCGTTCTCGTTACTCCTACCTTCGAGAATCACCTAGATGTACCTACGAGTATTTTTTAAAGGTTTACGTAATCCAGGTGTAACTCTAAGGCGCGACAAGTGTCTGTTTTGTCGTCCCAAACTAAAATACCTCGGTTATGTAGTAAACAAAGATGGTTTACTGGTTGATCAAGATAAGGTTGCCGCGATCACTTCTATATCTGTTCTTTATAATGATGTGGTTGAAGAGGTTTAAAAATGGGTGTTAAATGTTCTCGTAACGAATCGTTAAACTAACTCGGGATACAACCCGTTCACCAAAAATAATGCCTTTGTCCCAGTCGGTAGTTTAAATAGGCCGGTTCATCCTTTTGTTTTGATTAACTACCACAAATTATGCTGTTATTTCCACTTTACATCAATAGAAAGAAACTGAAATGTAACACTAATAAAAATGATCTCGGACGCTAAGTTATTTTTTAATTATGCTCGGAATAACTAAATCGAGGTTTACAATAAAAATTTTACCAAAATGTAAAAAATAAAAAATACACAAAATATGTTTATTAACAGTTAAATTTAGGGTTATATAAAATATATCTTAAAAATAGCCTTATACTAAGAAATCATTAAACTTAGATACCTGTTACTAAATATAATACATCTTTTTGAGAACCCCTGGTATTATAAAAATAAATGCGGAAATGCAAACCAAGGTGATGTCATCTTTGCACCAATATTGCGCAATATCTCGAAATAACAATGCTTTACGTTGTAAACCACCAAAATGGAATTTACTTCTTATAAATTTTTCTCCAAGAAATTTGAACAATCCAATCTTTTATTGCATTCTCTCGAAAGTTCAAGTAAAAAATTGTGATCAAAATTTAGATCTGCATTGAATGCAAAATTGCAATCATAAAATGAAAGCGTACGTAAAATAGAATTAAATGTGCAAAGAATAAAATAAAACGGTAAATCAAAATGCTTGCAAAAAGCAAATGTTTTAAATTTTAGTATTACGAGTTAAATATTTCTTACCATTAAATCAATGGTACTTTTCACAAAATTTAGGTGGAAACCAAAAATGGCTTCCTGCATCAGACAGCGTACCACAAGAAATGAAAAAATGCACGCTTAGGAAGTCGGGTATTGACGCGTTGCGCGAAAATATGAGCAGAAAAAAAATTATTTAAAGAAGTGGGAGTATAAACCCTTAAGAAGTATATACACTTAAGTTACACCAAAATGCAAATTAAGTTGCCTACCACATACCTATATTTCATTAATAATTAAATTTTTTTTTATGTTTACAACTAAATGAACGAAGAACATAAATTACGGTATATTTTAATACAACTCAAAATGGGTTGTTACATCCTACCTCCGTAACCGAAATTCGTGGATTACTCGGTATGTGTAGTTGGTATTGGCGTTTCATCCCAAAGTTCGCCACGCTCACTGCTCCTTTTAAGTGCTCTTACTCGGAAAAACTATTTTCACCTGGTCAGACGAATGTCAAAATTCCTTCAACTCTCTAAAGAAATGTCTCATATCTGCTCCAATTCTTTCGTGCCCTGATTTCTCCTGTCCGCTTATTATACAGACCCATGCCTCAGATTCTGGATTAGGCGATGTTTTGATCAAACCACTACTGCTGGTGAAGAAGTTATTAATTATTTATCAGGTACACTTTGATGAAAGCGGAACGTCACTACTCGACAACTAAAAAAGTGCTGAGCGGTCTTATGGCACATTGAAAAATTTCGTCCTTAAGTAGAGCGCAGTTCTTGTAGTTACTAATTATCATTCGTTGGTATGGCTAAACAAAGTTCAAAATCCTTTTGGGAAACTGGCCTGCTGGGCTCTTCGTCTTCCAACACTACGGTATCCACTTAATTCACCGAAAGGGTAAAGAACACATAGTGTCTGATGCTCTTTCTCGATCGGTACCTAAACCTGAAACTCGTGACTGAACAAACCAATTCTCATGTTTCACTACCAATCACGAATTGATGGTATATTTCTATGCGCGATCCCGTAAATCCTTCTCCAAATCAATTTTTTTCTTAGTTTGTCAAAGATGAACTATTATTTAAACGCGCTAAATCTACTTTTACCTTCGATGACTTGTATGACTGGAAGATGGTTGTTCCCAAAAATCAACCCATAGAAATTCTTCTCCAACTGCATGATTCCCTACTGCAGAACATTGTGGGATAACTAAAACCGAATCGCCTATCTCACTCCATTCCTATTAGCCAGCCTTACGGGCCGACGTATCCCGTTACATCCGACGTTGTTAGATTTGTGCTGGTTACAAGGTGGATCAAGCTACGCCACCTGGATTTTTAGCTGGTGCTATCGTTCCTACATGTCCGTGGCAAGCACTTTGTGCAGATGTTGTGGGACCTGCGATCAATAAAAGGTCATTGTTTCATACTAGTGGTGGCTGATTATTTCACTAAATTCCCAAGTTTCTTCCCTTTACGTACCGCAACGCCTACTATGGTAACTCGGATTATGTTGGTAATCCGCAATACATCATCATTGTAATTGGGGTACAATCCAGCTGAACCGATTAATTGTGTGTTAAAACCATGCTATCTTTCTATATCAGCTCCGATTAACGTACTTGGGATGTGAATTTACAAAAGATTTGATGCGCATCTCATATTTTGAATTCTAGTGGTAACACACCTCCGACACGCTTCGACGAATTCTATAACTCGCTTCGTTTAGACATCTTGAAACGAATGAAACGTTCTACTCATCGAATGAAACATAGCTACAAGTTCGGCCGTCGACATGTTCGGTATAACTTAGTTTGGAAGAGAAATTTCGTTCTCTCAGGCGCCGCTTTAATGTCATGGGTCCGTGCCGTATCTCTCAAGTAGTGTCTCCTTGGACGTATGAAGTACAGGACTCTACGGCAAAAGCTCTGGGCATTTACTACGCAAAGGATTTAGAGCCTCATCTTTTGCATCCTCTGGTTCTTCAACTTATGCTTCAGTATTAGATGATTTCATCCATACTATAACTTGTTCTAACACTAGAAGGCGTGCTCTATTGGATGGTACTAGGCGCCGTAAATGGCATAAGTAGTTTCGTTATACTTTATTTTTCGGATGGTTGGATGGGTTCTTTTTCTAGGGAAGGTGATTAGGAATACACTCACCTCTGTATTTTATGTCCTTCGAGTGTACGTCTGCTCAAACACAAGAGCCCTTTAACTCTATCTTTTGTTCTTGTGGGTGGGTTTCTTAGCAAGACTGTTCCTGTCTGCTGGGGTTGGTGTTGGGTTTTGGTTTCGGGTGGGGTTTTCAGGTTGGCGGCCTTATAACCCGTCAGGGGTTGGTAAAGGGGGCGCAATTCGTCAAGCTTGTCTAGATAAATGAGTGAAGGTAGGAGGACGGGCACCCAACTACCTACCCCAACTTAAAATCCTTATCCGCTTTGTGATCCCAATAAAATAGTGTACACCTTTCTATTTTGCTCCCAGTTCATTTATGTTTTAGTTTTGAAGCTGTACTGCCTCACGGTGTACCTTCTTTTACGCTGCGCGTTTAGACTGTATTTGAACTTTCCTGAGCATAAAGCCGAGCTAATCTGTGGTAGAACGATCTATCTTCTCCTCTTCTTGCTTTCTTCATTTCCCCTCCAGGCCTCTCGGGGTATAAGGCGCCCCCTGCTGTGCCCGGCTGTCAGATTCCCTCTTCTAAGTGGATAGGGGGGAGCAGTGAAAGGCGCAAAAATCTGTTCCAGAGCTATTTTCACCTGTTTTAGGCAAGCCCTTGTGATATCACTGAGGGTCGTTCTGGTTTTATGACCACCGAACAACGAGTACGGTTGTAGAACCTAATAGGTTTGTGTTCTTACTTTTTTATTTTATTTTTATTTAGTTATGTCTAAATACCGGCTTAATACCGAAGGGCTCAGATGGGAGTTGGAGCCAGGTGTCCGCTCGTCTGGTATGAAAGGTTTTCGGTAGTGCGTGTTGTTACTTCTGAGGTGAGGTACGTCCGCTACGTGGCTCTGCGAAGTGTCGTCTTGTTTAGTCCGCTTTGTTAGGGGTTTCAAAATTTGGAAGGAGGCCTCTGGTGTTGCTACGGTGGGATTTGCAACTATGAAGTTAGCAATTGTATTTTCCTTCCAAATTTGAGAATTTCTTATCTCTGTTGGTAGGCAACACACTGTACATTCAGATGCGAGTCGTGAATACATGGTGTAACGAAATAATTCGTGTTTTGGATACTTAAGTTACTTTGGCACTTTTCTATAAATTTTTGTACAAGTTGTACATATTTACTCAAACCTTCTTTCTAGAAATGCTTACGTTGTTTGTGTTCATAACCTGAACTACGTAATATTTCTAAGTAATTTTAGTATTAGCCTAATATAAACTTTCGTACGTTTGATTATTCAAACGTTATAAATTCACATTCAAATAAGATTTCATTTAAAATCTGCATTGTTACTGCCTCTAGTGACGTATCCTAAAATATAGGTAATTAAGGTGAACTATATTACAAGCTTTTAGAAGTCCTCTCTAGATGGCGTTAGTGGAGAAATCACAATTTACAATTTTTGGGCATTTACTGATATAGATAACATATTGATAACATTAGATTTGGAATAATACAATTTTAACATAAAAATTATGTCTTCTTTCTTTTCCTGAGGCGTCCATTTTGCCAAGCTGAAAATTTTTGATATCTTCTTGAAAATTTCTATATACTACAATACGATATAAATAATCGGATATATCTTCAAGAAGCATATTTTGCAATAAAACAATTGGTGGTTTTATAATTATTATCTGCAAGTTTTGTTGCTCGCTTACATGCGGTTTTAGAAAAATTTTCTTCGGCAAGATCGAGTAAGTTACAGATGAATTTCTCTAATTTCTTTCGTAGCGTTTGAAGACGTTTTCATCAAAACACGAATTATTGATACTTTCGTAAAGAAAGGATAGCACTTCGATAGCTTCTCACTTGGCCCGTTCCATCTAAGGGGTAACGAATAAAGATTATTTACTTACATAATGTTAATTACCTTCTCCTTTTAGCTTCAACGAATTACCTGGTCCTTTTAATTTCAACGAAGTACCTTCTACTTTAACTTGAACGAATTTTCTACTTTAATTTCAACGAATACCTCCATATATCTACATTCTGGTTTAACTTTGGAATCGTAACTAAAATCAAACCGGATCGTGACACATTACTATCTGCTTATATAAAGGTTAGATCATTCCTTTTTCTAGTATCACATGAGATTTAACTGAATAATTATTGTGTAAATCTTTATATATGTAATGCTAAAGTCCACCTACTAAAAATAATTAAACCAATTAGTCCGTTATAACCATATCTCAACCCATATTTGTATACCTGTTATCACTATATCCGTATTGCTGTATCCTTAATCTTTCACTTCACAACCCCGTGACCTTCATTACCTGTTCTTTTACCGTTATTTACTTCCCTCATTTTGTTTCGTAATTATAATATTTTGGCTGCCATTTTTGTGGGGATGCGTAAAAGTAGTTTCACTACCGTTATATAACCATATGTTTGTATTGCATTGGTGTAGACATTAATTTATTAATCTTTTTTTTCTCTTTCTCTCTTGAAATTTATGCATTTATTAAATTCCCATGATATTGGATTCATTATTGTTTTAAAAGATAAAATGCTTTTTGAGGTATAAAATTAGTACTCCCTATAAAAAAAATTTACTTCTTTTGTGTAAACCACCGCAAGTTGTTTTTTCTTTTTAATTATTTGGTAATAATTTACGCTTTGTAAAGGCGTCAAAATATATTCTCTTTTAGTTTATACAAAGGAAGGCCTTCCCTTGAAAAGGGGAATTATGTAAGTTTTGTTTTTTTTTAGGATTAATTAAACAATTACTGGTTCGCAGGTGTCGAACACCAGTAGTTTACTTGCGAACGGTATTTAATATTTCTTTTTGGGTACATTTAGGTTATTTACATACATTTTTTTTTGGTGGATTAATTGGATCCACATACTACATTATTTAGTTTTTTTGTGTTGAAAAATAAAATATATAATTATTTATTTTTCACTACAGCAGTGTTATTATTCCTATTTCCTGTTACCTACAATCCTACAATCCTACAATCTCCTTGCTCATTCCATCCTGCACCACTGTCCAAGAGTCGGGACAGCGGTGAATCCTATCTCTACATAGGGGAGCGGCTCTTGGCGCCGGCATCTTTAACATCCTTTCTTTTCTCACCCCGCCCGAACCGACATTTTTGAGCTAGTTCGGTGTGCTCACTATCTGTGAATGAGCAGAGAATCCTTTCCTTCCTCCTTTTTCTTCCAGCTCCCCGTTTAATCACGTAACAATGGCAACGCCGTCCAAAATTATTGACGTTTGTGCCGAATTTTAAAAAGTTTCGATAGAGGATAATTTTAATTGGTTATATAAGGAAAAGGTAATCAGGTGATCTTTCCGGTTTTTTGAAGAACACTATTTTGTCAACGGCACGCTTTCGGAAACTACGCATTTGAGAAATTTTTCTGTAATTTTTACAAAAAAATGATATTATAAGGTTACATTCAGCATTGCGCTGATTTAAGTCTCAAATATATACTTAAAATGTATACTAAATTAATACTTTAGTTTTTCGTTTGGTTTACGGATACAAAAGGTTTCTTAAAAGCTACATACTTTTTCGTCTCTTTACAGGAGGTAAGTACTCGTTAACATTTATTACACCCTTAAGGTTATTATTTAAATAAACACAGTTTCTACAATGATTACTCGATTCTTAATTAAAACATTGAATTGTCTAGGTTTTTGGTTTTGAATTTTCCCTTTCTCTCCGGTTCTTCTCGGTGTTATGCTGAAAATGATTCTTCACCTGTACGTTGGATACTTCTCGAAACCTGGAGTTCTGAATAGGTTGGTAGCTGATCTTTCTCAACATTGAACGGTGGTCTTCGATAGCCGTAGCTCGAAAGTAACACAAGGGGTTACTCCACGATAGGCTCGGATTTTCACTAAAAGCACAGAGGTTAAGTCAAGTAAGCTTGACTTACTTACTTACTTACTTATTTTGTTTAATTCGTGACGGAGCTCTGGAAAAGTAAACCATCGCTTGAGATCCTCCTAACTATTTTAAGTGTGTCTCGCTTCTGGGCGAATTGCTGATGTAAGTGTAGCACTTTCTCCGTGACGTATAGGGGTTCAATATAAACTAAGACGTTAGACATGATCAATCGAGGTACCTAAAAATGTAACTGGTTACTTAGGAATTAGTAACAATTAATAAACATAATACTTACTCAGGTACTCGCTTTTGACATTTGCTAATTTGGCATCGATTGTGCATTATTTAATGTGTATTAACTGTTATTATTTAGAACACTAATTGTATTAGAAATAGCTGTCGTATCTTGCACTTAGCATCTTGATGATGTTACTTATTTAAATTTGAGCTTTGTACCTTTGTAAATTGAAACTCGTTGTACAGGGTGATCCATGTTACGCTTTAATACTTGCTTAACGAGCTAAATGTTTGATTTGGGTTTTGTGTTTCTTACTTTATATATACAAATGTAAGCTTTAATGTGCTTTATAACAAAAGTTATAGTAAGGAAGCTATTAGATACTTCAGCTACAACGTGTATACTTACTGTTTAGTGATTCATTATGCACATCTTAACCTTGCACTAGTAGTTCACATGTGGTGCGGTAACTGTGATCACAGCAATAATGTGGTTTTGGACGTTAAAGAATGGATACCCTTCTAAGATGGCGTTCATATGTAGAATGATAGTTTTTCCGATCTCGAGAAATTAAAAATCGAATTAAATGGTCAAGTATAAACGAAAAAGAAGATAATGCATTTCTATTTACCAACCTTGACATTGATTACCTGGGAATTGATAAAATTGTTATCAAATTTCAACTGCTGTTCTGATAAATTCCCAGTGTTGATGAACTATTCAATTTAAAGGATATAATAAGCTATCGATTAGGATTCCTTTAATTCCACAATCTAGGGTGTTTCTACGCAAAACTTATACTAGTTGTTAACTACCGTCGTTTTAGTGAGCAAGAATTCCACGGTTTAGTGAATACACTAATTAATAATCGTCCTGGTACAAAATTTAAAGAAACGACTAGTACGAGGTGACCCTGGTATTAACCCATTCCGTGCAAACGTCACGATACAGAGAGATTACCCATATTTGCACGTAGTACATAAATCGGACCAAATTTTGGAAGAAAAGGGTTGTGATGGCTTCAAATCATCACACGAAATATTAGGTGAACGAACCGCGCCTTTAGCAATCGGTGACACCATGAGAGTAAAGAGAAAATGAGGAACGGAGTGCAAACGTCAGGCAAACAGAAGAAGAAATCGCTATGCAATGGTAGAAATTTATTACATTTACGCAAAATAATAGCTAAATAAAATTAAACCTAATCGCACAGGAACAATAAGGCCAGCGCTTTCAACGACAACACGTGTGGTAAAAACTTGAGAAGAAAAAAAACCTAGAGTAATTTCTTATCCAAACAAGGGGTGTTTACCATTTCTTAATTCGATATTTTCAGGAATATCGGTGGTCGGTGCTTTAACTGGTGGAGCATCAAGGATTGCTAAAGCAGTAAACGTAGCTATAAATGTCAAAGAATTGCAAGAAGAGACATCGCGCCATAATCGCATGATGGAAACTATCGCTATAGGATCTGTCAATAAGAAAGGTAGTGCGTTGTACTTAAAATCGTTTCTAAAACATTTAATAGATTACCCGAAAAACCATTAACAGATATCGTTTTAAAGAAATAAATAAAAAATATACCCTACTTTAGGAATACTTTTAAGAGAAATAACCACGCAAAAATAAATATGAAATTATTAGCTTTGATAGACAAAGCGGACCGGGAACTTATTGGGTTTGCTACAAAAAGTGAGGTAAAAAGATATGGTATTATGATAGTTTCTGTTCTGTTCGTCCACCATCGAAGGTGATTAAGTACTTTCAAGGATGTAAAATATTTTATACCTATAACCAAGATCAATAATTTAATACAATTTTTTACGAACTATGCCCATAATTTTTATATAAATAATCGATAGAAAGTCTGACCTCACTAATCTACACGTAGAGTGCCACAATATAAAAGAATCTTATCGAGACGGGAAACCTGCAAAAGTACAATATCCATAATCATTGACACTGCCGCTCTTATGAAACATGATGTTAAACACCATTTGCCGCAACTCTGTGGTAGTTCGCCCATACGAAATATACTTAACCTCAAAATTGACATTTGATGTTTAATGTTTAGGAGTGTCACAATTATTCAAAACTATGCAAAGAACAAAAAGTAAATTGAAACAAGATTTAATTTATTTTACAAACTGTTACTAACCATTAACAATTATGGGTAACACTACAATCATATTAAGGTTAGTATTAGTGTACTATCTTACGTGTTGCGGCAAATGGTTACTAACGACATGTTTCATAGGAGCGGCTCCACCTTTCCTTTCACTCATAAACATTAAACGTCAAATGTCAATTTTTAGGTTATATTTAGCGTGGGCGTACTATCACATATGTTGCGGCAAATGGTAACTAACGTCATGTTTCATAAGAGCGACTGTGTCGGATATTTTTATCGCGCCGTATTACATTAATAATGTTTATTGCCCAACAGAAAACCAATTAATGGACAAAATAAATATACAGATGAAAATAGATACATAAAAATAGATATACATGCTCCAATATATAAACGTAAATGCATATTTTGTACAGACTTTACACATAAGAACGCTACATATTATTAATCAATCGGTTATTTCACTTAATATCGTGGAATAATTGATATCAAACGAGTAGGAAACAGTATTGAATAGGTGACATATGGCGTAGATAGGCGAGGAGAAGGTGATACTTGTGTTTATTGGAGGAAGAACAAATGTTTCAAAGCTTCTCGAGGCTAATATCGGAACATAAATATTAATGCCAGCCAAAAGGTCGGGGCAGACAATTTGGTTTCTCAGAATATTACAAAGAAATTTAATATCATGCTTAAACCCCCTAACAACTTGAGTGAAATTTTAAGAATTTACGTTGCACACGTTCCATTGCATATATTTGAGATGAAATGTGTGGATTCCATATTATCGACACATACTCAAGTTTGGACCTCACAAACGCAAAGTAGAGATTAGATAACGAGTCGGAATTTGAGGAGCAACAATTTCTACAAATGAACCCCAACAGCTTAAAGGGACCATTAATTATAAAGTTAATGTGGTTCTTAAAATCAAGCTTGTCTATAATAAGTCCTAAATATTTGATAACTGTACAACGAGAAAGAAGTTCATATCAAAGTTTATAGTTGAATATGAAATGACCTTTCTTACGTGTAAGTGAGATGACGTTGCACTTAGACACATTTAAGCTGAGGTTGTTATTTCCGCACCGATTATTAATCGCATTAAGTTGGTTTTGCAAACATAAGCAATCTCTGAAAGAGCTAATTGGTACAAATATAATTGGCGTAACATAGTGCTTAAAAGAAGGCAAATTAGTAAGAGTAGAACGCTCGGACAAAAATCCATGCTGGAGATATAGATTTAGACAACACAGAACAAATTCAGTCATAAAGTACCATTTCAAAGATTAGCAAAATTACGTAATATAGCAATAGACCGAGAATTATATTTATTATATTGTATTGTAATGTACTGCACTGTACTGTACTGTACTTTACTGTGCTGTACTATACTGTACTGTACTGTGGTTTACTGTACGGTACTGTACTGTACTGTAGTGTACTGTGCTTTACTGTACTGTACTGTAATGTACTCTACTGTACTGTACTGCACTGTACTGTACTGTACTGCACTGTGCTGTACTGTACTGTACTGTACTGTACTGTACTGTACTGTACTGTATGGTATTGTATTGTATCGTATCGTACCGTATCGTATCGTATCGTATCGTATCGTATCGTATCGTATCGTATCGCATCGCATCGCATCGCATCGCATCGCATCGCATCGCATCGCAATCGCATCGCATCGCATCGCATCGCATCGCATCGCATCGCATCGCATCGCATCGCATCGCATCGAATCGCATCGCATCGCATCGCATCGCATCGCATCGCATCGCATCGCATCGCATCGCATCGCATCGCATCGCATCGCATCGCATCGCATCGCATCGTATCGTATCGTATCGTATCGCATTGTATTGTATTGTATTGTATTGTATTGTATTGTATTGTATTGTATTGCATTGTATTGTATTGCCTTATGAAGAAATACACATTTTAATTCAAAGTCGAGATCTAATTGCCGCTACCTACGAAAGTTTTCTGCACATAGAAGGCAAGCTTGAACTTAAAAAAGAAAATGATAAAAACATCAAGCAGCCTAACCGATTGCTTATTCAACTTTCTTTTCGAAGAAATTCTTTATGAGTTAGGTGGTCAAGGAGTGGGCGTTTGAAGAAATCCCGCCATAACGTCTGCACTTAGTGGGTACGGTTCCTATACAGTAAGCAAGAGAAAACCACTAAATTTGGTAGGGCCATCAAAGAATTAACCATTACGGGTAGAGTTTGATGAAAAAATGGAGAGAAATCTTTTGCCGTATGCATACCGTTAAACTACATATTTGAATAATGTAAAATTATTGTCAAGTAATTGTCAATAGTTGATTTCAATTCGAACTAGACGCGATACAAAAATTTTTATGGAAAATACATACAGCCATTGAAAACATCTACGCAATTGGAAAAACCACGTCGGATAATTGCCGCATTCCGACAAGATAAAAGGTATACAAAGTCAGAAAAGCTGCAAATATTGTTATTAACATCAGAAACCTTAAAGTACATTTAATTTCTTAATATGATCCATATGAAGCAATGTATTTAAACTTTAGTGGTAATTAATATCAAAATTTTTTTGAAATGCCGATGTGATTACTATGGCGAGGATGGTACAGATATATAACTCGACTATTCCGAATTTAAATCATTTCTGTAATAGTATACGTGGTATATATATATATATATATATATATATATATATATATATATATATATATATATATATATATATATATATATATATATATATATATATATATATATATATATATAGCGGTCCCTCCAACTACGACAAAACAAACACTAAACCATTCAATCACAACTTTTAAAGGAATTCTTACTTTCAATTACGAAAATAGGTTACTTTATATTCTGTAATAATCAAAAAAGTATTGAAAGTACTGATAACTGAGCTCAGCTTCCGTTTCTTCAAAGGTCTTCCAACAACATCTTTTTTAGATGCATCTGCCGTAGCAGAGAATAGTAAGGAAGAAAGAGAAAAAGGAGAACCTCTAAATACCACATCTGATTCAACTGCATGTAATAAACCGATCATGGACGAATATCTCTAGCAGTACAATAAATTACTGAATGTATTATGAAGAATCTGAAGGTGCTATTGATCATATCAAAACAGATAGTTGATAATACTCCCATTACGTATAAAGAGACTCCAGGTTCATGCAATCTTCTTATTATGAATGAACCTGATTTGAATTTAGTAAATCCAAAAGATACGAAAAATTATAAAATTACTTTAGAAGCTACTAGTTTCGAAAGACAACATGATGTCACCGGAAAATTCTCGAGGTATTGTGGGCAAAAAAGTAGAATAGCTATGCCGGTTTTAATTCACATAGATAAACTACATGTGTAAGTAAGAGACACTATTTTAAGAAAATGTACCCAAGTGTGAGAGAGAACAATGACGGTAAATACTTTGGCTAAGATTTTTTTCTACGATAAATGATTTGTTTTTTTGCTAGAGCGTGGTCAGGTTTAGATCTTGGCTAAGGGAGGTTCTTATCTCGAGTAAATGTATCTCCACTAAAAAGGGTTGGTTCATATCTTGGCTGAGGGTTTGCGTCTCAGTTAAATGGGGTTCTTGGCTCCGATAAGCATGCACCCCACAATTGTTGGTTCATACACAGGTTAAAGTAAGAGTTCGTATCCATACTAAAGCAACAATAAAGAGCTGGTCTTGGGCAAGGAAGATGGATGGATGGGGAATTTACCTAAGAGTGGGAAATAACAATGATGGTTCCGTTCTTGGCTAAGATTTGTTTCTTAGATATACGCAGTGACATGGACATTGCACCACCAAGAATAGGTAGGCATTTTTGACTAAACTTGACAGAAACGTTTAACTACTAAAAGGTAGCAATTGATTGAAATTTCATTCATATCGATCAAGTGGTAATGGCTTATTTGTTTGCTTTGAGGATGTGACCATGCCTAGAATGCGCCAACTTGGAAATTACCGCCAATTAAGCGAATTCGACAGAGGTTGTATTGTTGGTTTACGCGAAGGTGGTTTTTCGTTTAGAGGTATCGCAAATCGCCTTGTAGCACCGCCATCTTCAACTTATGGCAACAAGAGTCCGATTCTCAAGTACCAGATCAATTGCCGATCAATGGTTAGCGAACGAAGGTTGTCCTTTAACCCTTCGAACGGTTTACCGCAGAATCAGAGCTTTCGGCTTACAATCCTAACGGCCACCTCTTGTATTCCTGCTAACGGCTCAACATCGACGGCAACGTTTGGAGTGGTGTAGGTTGCGACTGCACTGCAACCAAGAGTGGAATAGGGTGGTGTTCACTGATGAATCCCAATTCTGTTTGGGAGTGGTTGATGGTCGTATGAGGATCGGATTAAGATGTGCGGAACGTTGAAATGTTGAATTTTCTGTTGCAAAGCATGTGCACCAAACTGTAGGGATTATGGTATGGGGTGCTATGAGTTATGGGAGTAGGTCTCGTTTGGTATTCATCCGAGTCAATATGAACGCCCAACGATATGTGGATGAGGTGGTAGAATCCCGTATTCTTCCATTTCTTCAGCAGTTGGAGGACCCACTTTGCAGCAGAATAATTCCCGTCCTCATATTGCAAGACGTCCTTTGTACCAATTTACAGAGGATACTGTTAATCTCTTGCCAGGTCCACTCAGATCTCCCGACCTTTCGCCCATCGAGCATGTTTGAGACATTATGGGGAGAAGACTGAGAATCGTGCAGCATCCTTCACAGATGCTGCAAGCTCCACAGCACGAATTACAGGTTACTTGGGACACAATACCTCAAGGAGGCATCGACCATATGCTAGAATCGATGCTACGACGAGTGGAGGGGTGTGTAACAAACAGGGGGGACCAACGCATTATTAATAAAAATTATGTTTATATTTTGTTCTTTCTATTTGAAATTTTAATCAATTGCTATCTTTTAGTAGTTATCTAAACGTTTCTGCCAAGTTTGGTCAAACAATTCCTATCCCTTCTTGGTGTTGCTATTTTCATGTCACTGAGTATAAATTATTTTTTTTCCAAACTAAGGCGTGATCAGATTTAGATTTCGGTAAGATAAGGGTTTGGTTCTATACTAAAATGGAGTGGGTTTTTATGTCGGATAAGTGTGACTCAAGGGTTAGCTGATATCTTGGCTAATGATATGTTTCTCAGTTAAAGGGAGTCGATATCTCGGTGCAACTGCGCTAAAGGGTTGGTTCATATCTTGGATAAGCAAAAGGTGGTTCTTATCTCGGTTAAACATAACTCTACTAAAAGGGTTGGTACAGATACAGGTTGAGGGCTTATTTTCTGATTAAGGGGATTCTTATCTTATATCAGTGCTGGTCCATGCCTTGTCTAAAGAGTGTTTCTCATCTCAAAGAGGTTCTTATCTCGGTTAAGTGGAACTTGCGCGACTCATCAATATCTTAAAGGTTTTAGCCAAGAAATAAATCTAAAATAGAACCAATTTTTTGAATTGGGATTATCTAAAGAATTTTAGAAATGTATGACTCAAGTATAGTTGGTTTGTAAGTTATATCTTGTCTGATAAAAATAGATTCATGTATTTGAAGTGATAGATAAATAAGCAACAAACAGGTAAAAGACGCTAGTTAAATAGGAGAAATATCGAATTGTTTACGCATGACCAAAAATTAACAACGGACGAAATATTGCGGAATCTGTAAGATAAGCACATCTTTGTGAATGGAAAAATAAGGATAGAAAGATAGCTTAGGATGACGAAAGTAAACAGCCTACAAGGCATCTATCTATTTATGTGGATCCCATTCATGTTTGACTGTTATCTCGTTCTGTGTATATCCTGTTATTTTATCCTGTTCCCTGTATACCCTTATTGAGGTAGGGTGGGTTCATACGTTGGTTAAGGTGAGAAAGCTACAGCAGATGGGTTGTGATCTCAACTTCACTAAAAAGGGTTGGTTCACACACAGGATGAGGCTTGTTTTCCTGCTAATAAAGTTTCATATCTCAGATAAGTGCTGGATCATACCTTGCCTAAGGTGAGGATGTGTTCCTTAGCTAAAAGAGATCCCTATCTCGGTGTAATTCGACTACAAAGAGTTGGTCTAGGTAGAAAATGTGTTTCTGAGTTAAGAAAATGTTCCTTATCTCGAAAACAAACCAAGTAATAAGATACAAAACGCAAGGGCGATCCAATCAATGTCGTCGTCAAGAAACAAAGCCATGATACATTCAAAGCCTGCGACAAAAATTATTATGCAGACTCCATTAAATTGTCTGTAATTATCTGTAAATGTTATTTTTCGTTGCATTTGTGCAGAACCGTATAACAGTTTGGTATTGCCATGCCGTATTATTAACCTGCAGTTCAAATATGAACACTATTAGGTGCTAACTACCTACTGCAGTATTATGCTATATTAACGTTGATGTTAAGCAATACTTATGATCTCGCACTCGATCAGACGAGTTTGTAACGTGTAAAAATCGATATTGGATTTTTTTTCTCGCATCAATTTCATAGCTTTTTGGTGGTGACTCTATTAAATCAATATTTGGTCTACTCAAATCGACTTCCCTATTTACTGTGCTTACTGTATTAGCATTACCGTTGTGTTGAGAATTAAAGAATTTAAATTTAATGTTTTACTCAATATCTGCTTTAATAATAATACAAATATCTTAAGTTTCTGGATGTGCTGTACCATACAGTATAATATAATATAAAAGTTTGAAATTGATATAAGTAGTGTCATCTAGGGATTTCTACACTTTTCTTGTTGGTCTCAAAACCGCTCTCTTAAAGGTATCTGGTGCGTTGGTGGAATTACCGCTAGAGGGCAGTACATGTAATAAGTCATAAACTAAGTAACTATTTGATCACAGAGATCTTTATTATCTACAAATACAAAAGTTTAACTTTGGTAACCATGATCTTTTTTCTAAATTTCCGGAATAACGCCCTTAAGTTTTGGTTTTGTGGGTAGCCATTTTTAGTTGGAAAGTGAATGTATTCATGAAAAATTTTCTTTTTTGCTTATTAATGCCATCGGCAGTTCTGTAGGAGAAAATCTAATTTGAGTAATTTCTTATTGTATTCTGTTCTTGCTACAATTACGATTATATTATAGCGGATTTATGTAAGAACATCGCTTTCACTATTGGTACTCGAAACATGTTCATTAAAACCAATCGCTATTCCCAAGGCGAATAGTTAAAAAATTCGTCATTATACCATTATAAGATTGCCCAAAATCAGAAGAGGGAACAAATGGTTAGAATTAGTTCGCACTTATATTATTTTATTGTAGCTTTTTAGTTTCTGTGTCTCCGTTTGTCGGTAACTATCAGTTGCTTCATCTGTTGTGTTTTCGCCAGTCAGTGATTATCCTGATGCCGTGGGGATGATATCTTTCTTTTTCTGGATTGTGGTAGGAATGGTCATTGTTGCGAGGATAACCTGAACCCGTACGTTTGCAAGTGGAAAGCTTACCAGACCTCGAACAACCTGTGTCAGTCCAGACGCTCCACAGAGGGTACCAATTGTAACTCCTCCATAAACCAAGTCAGAACGTTCAATTCTAGCATGTGATAATATTATGTAAACACGTAATCGTATTATGGACTTTCTAATGTTGTGCACTGCCTTCTGCAAGGTCGATACAGTGTTAATGTAACAATTACCCTTATTTTGTTAAAGTTGTCGTTTGCAGTTTTCGTTGGTTTGTTTAGCGATCATATTCTATAAATCACTCTTATCCCACTCACTACCTTGAAATATATATGTAAATTATTGAAGTTAATAGTAGCGTGGGTATATATATATATATATATATATATATATATATATATATATATATATATATATATTGTCAGGTTGCGATGACGCACCCTGTATGTAGGATGTTATAATGACGTCTATTATGTGTTTTGAGCACGAGTGTATTGAGTTTGAACGAAAAAAAAAAAATTTTTGTGTATATGTATAATGTATGTGGGTGTATGATACGCCACTGGAAATTTACGAGAAATATAATTCTGTATGTAGATACGTGTTTTTGAATGTTATAGAGACTTTAGTGTTGGAATAATTAGATTTTGGTGAATGTGAATGTGAAGAGAAATTTGACGATGGGACGATAATGCTTTCCACTGGATTGCTTCTGTTTTGCTGCTGATAAAGAAAGGAATGTTGTTGGATAAATGAGTAATCTTGGTTAGAAAATGTGAAGAATAAGTGTAGAATGTTTTAGAAAATATGTAGAGAAAGATTGGGTATGTTTAAGTATTAATTTCAGAAAGTTTTGTAATGTTGTGCAATTGTTTTGAGAATAAATGTGTGTATATGGAATTTGAGACATTAGACTGTACTTATTTTTGCAAATGTTGCGGAACGAGATTGAGCGCAGGTTGGAGATAAGTGTTAAAAGTTGCGTAATGATTCAGAGTGGCTACTGAATGAATGGGGTGACGAAAAATGATTTCTTCATGAAGTAATTGTAAAATTTGTAAGTAGAAACAAATATGGCGATGTATTGTAATTACACGCGTGCTTGTATAGAGGGAAGCAGATATCAGAACTATGGAATTTTGAGTGAATATTATTGGAGAATATAACGCGGAAGGAAGACATGTTTAAAGATGGATGACTGAAGTTATAAATAGGGAAGTCAGAGATTGAGTAGTTAGTTGTCGTTGGGAGTTGAAGTTAGGGAGTAAGGAAGTTAGCTTTTGGCTTGTGATGAGAGCTCGGTGAGACGCGCACGCGAGTTAGTGTGGTTTAGAATGGGATGATGTTGGAGTATGTTTGTGAATTTTAATGAGGCAGTAATTGTTTAATTAACTGCGTGACCCGAATCGGGGATAAATTGAAAAAGACATTCATAAACAAAACAATAATTAAAAAAAATTGAAGTTGAAGATAAAAATTAGTTTGTTTATTTTCAAGAAAATAATAGTGCGTAAGCAGATTTGAATAAAGATAGCAGATGTTATGTTCAAGTATTAAGTGCGGCGCGCGTCCTTGTAACGAGATTCGGCTAAAAGTATTTATGAGACCACCTGTTAAGTGAACGAAGGGTTCATTGTATATTAAGCCAAAGTTTAAGTAACGTTATATGACATTGAAAGTTTTATTTATATAAGGGACTAATTGGTGTAAAGGTTGCAAGAAATTTTAATAGACAACCAAAGGTTTACCGTTATTACATGTATGTTGCATAGTGAACTAATCGCGAGTGCACAGAGGAATAAGTTTTGTTGAGCATTTGTAATGTGCTTCAGGCAATTTTAAGGACTACATATAATTGGCGTACGGAAGAAAGAAGAAAGAAAAGCCAAGGATTTATGGACAAATTTGTTAAGTAAGAAATTAGATTAAGGAATTTTATGAACGCATTTAAGCCCGATTATCTTTTGTTAGTTTATTTGCTTATAGTTGTTTAAATGATTAAATAGTTTTGAATGGAAGAGATAATCGTTCTTAAGTCGTATTGTATGGTTTGTTTTAGTAGTAAGATTGCAAAGTGGTAGTTGGTGGTTTAAATTTCAACCACGCTGATGTAATTTATGTAAATATTTGTGTTTTTGATTATTTTATGCAGGACAATATATACTTATCGTTATATTTTTATTTTGTTGTTTATTTAACCAGGTGGATTACAAAATTTTTATGTCAGTTTCATTAGAGCAATGCACTATTAACAGATCAGCTGTTGTCTTAAAAATTTCATTAAGTATAACAAAAAGTTTGAGTTTTGAAACCTTAAATGTTTACGAATGTCAAATACGAATCAAAAGTAAAGTAAATTTAAAAGATATCGTTCATGTTAAGAATTTTAAAAATCAATTACCGTTCATTGAATGAATTTGAGTGATAAATTTTATTTTGGAAGTTTTGGTATACGAGGTGTATTCAAGAAGTTTTTAATAACCTGGGTAGTACTAAATTTATTTGAGTTTGAGTTGAATTGTTTTGGACGAGTGTTTGGTTTAGAACCTTCGTATATGAGATTACCGAGTAAGCACAATCCTACTTTCCACAATCAAGTAGGGTTAATTAACATCCAGCTTAAGACAATTATATTAACAAAGTTTCGATTGTGGTGGCGCCTAGAGACATATTTTCCCGAATTGAGCTATTTGAGTATAAGTGTAAGGTGTTTGAGCGTATTAATCATTCATTTTACTTATTATTTCGACCACGCCCATCTCCCTGTTAGCTGGCTTGGCAACCCGCTTACATTAGTAAGCCTGCACGACGCCTAGTGCGGTTTGGACGTGTAACAATATATATACGTTTATATGTATAAATTTATACAAAAGTAGCTTATTCTCTAGTGAGAATTTGTATTTGTTTGAAATCACGTAGTAATATTAATATTAAGTCTATGGGATAACTAAGGGCAACCAATCGCTCTACTCGATAATTATACGTATTTTCTGTAATCAGTTTGGGGAAAATTAATTCATGCTAATATATTAATAATTCGTCTCTAATAGGTGTGTGGGACTGAAATATCCTACATATATTTATGTCGAAGTGATTGATTTCTCATTGTTGCTTGGAAAAATTAAATAAATCGAGATTGTTATGAGAACAGGTGTTTATTATTAATAATTTCTTTTTTGTGCTTCTCCCTGGTTTCAGCTTTACAGGGTCTCTCTCCGAAAATAATAATTTCCCGCATTCTTTGCTTTTTTCCTTCAAAGCTGATGGCGCTCAAACCTTACTCTGCTCATCGCTTTTACTTCCAATATTTTTTAAATTTTTTTCTAGCTAACCTAATCACATATCTACGTTTAATCAATACTCCAAAACCACTTACGCCAACAAAGTGCTTTGCGGTCATTTGGCCGTTAGGATAAGTCCCTACCCGCGCTCATCAACCTCCTCCTTTTTTTATATTACGTGGTAGGTTAGACACGTTGCAAGTTTGTTGCTAAACGTATGTAATCTTTCTGTAAACAGTGGGTTTATAGTCGTAGTTTCCTTTTTGATTTTTGCTCAACTTAAGGCCTTGTTAGTGATTAATTTTGATTGCATAAGTTTGTTATATCGGGGTTGTATGAACATAGTAGTTTTCTCATTCCAGAGAAAAAACTTTGTTACATACTTTAATTAAAGAAATAAAGTAAAATCATTAAAATTTGGTGGTTTACCTACACACTTGAGCATATTTAATCTTTTTTCAATTTTTTGTTGTGTGCTCCTCGATGTTTCAGCTGTCGTCATCACTATTTATTTTATTTTAGGATATGTGGAGCATCTTAAAGCGTGCGGTCATTTTAATTATATGTTTTACAGAATCTTGAGTAACCCTTTACTAACTCACTCACATACTATACACACATCCGAAGGATATACTAGTGCTCTTAGTGGTTATCACTTTATTCATTGTAGCCTGGTAGTTAGTTGTTCTATAAAGCAACCATTTATTGTAATGAGCGAAACATCCAACAGATAATTTTTAGCATTCCTAGATTAAAACGTTTGGTAAAGTTAGTTTCTGAAATTACCTTTCTATAATGTTCTGGTACGCAGCGAAATGTTGACTTCTGTCCTGATTTAGATTTGGGTGGTATAATTTTGTTTACTTCAATAACTCTAATAATTGAAACAAACCTATACATTTTTCCAGGACCTTTTCTTTCACGTACCTATTGGAAGAAATTATGAAAATAATGTACATAATTCGTACCAGAGTATGAACACTATTCGTATTTGAAATGTTTGTTGACTTGATAGACAGTTTCTTAAAATTTCATCTCCGCCGTTTGAAACAAATAGATTAGATTCCGTGTTTTATTCGAAGCATGGTTCGTTAATAACTGTCTGATTTGGTATGAAAAATTCCTAACTATGTCTAGGTTCCGAAACTCAAAACGAAGCAAATACAGTGCCGAACAGAAAAATAATTCTGATCGAATGAAGATTATCTAATTTCTAAGAAGAGATTAATTTGCGCATACTGTATTTAACCATTTTCTATTTTGTACTCATATTGCTACGAATAAATTGGGTATGTTATAATTCTCAGCACAACTAATATTCCCCAGTTTGTTCAATAATCCTGTACTATTATGAAATAGTCTGTATTTCAATACATCGACAAAATGAGATTTAGCCATGTTTTAACGACGTAACCTAGAAATTGCATATTTCGTATGAGTCATCTAGCAATTTATTATTGATCGCTTTACGACGGAAGAACGTATCAGAATTGTGCAAACTTACTACGAAAATGCCCGTTCGTGTGTGAGAACAATTCGTAAACTTCGTTTACTGTTTGGGCGCAATCATGTGCCAACTGACACGTGACAACGCTATTCGTAATCTTATTCGCAAATTTGAGGTTACCGGATCGATAGTTGATGTAAAGGTGCCAGTGCAGCCATGTAGTGATCGATCCAATGAAAATATCGCTACAGTACGTGCACATGTTGAACATCCCACAACCTCAATTCGTCGTCGATCTGAACAGATGAACATTACGAAAAGCTCTTTGCAACGAATTTTTATCAGAGATTTGGCCTTGCACGTGTATAAAATTTAACTAATTCAAGCATTAAAGGCCTTAGATCACGGGCAATGCCAAGCGTTTGTTAATTTTGTGTTTATTTTCCATAGCCATCTTTCATAATTGAAAATGAATTCGTTAGTTAATTTTATAAAAGTATAATTAACACATGAAATGTTCAAATCGATTTATTTCGAAAATGGTGCGTCGTAGCGACTTCAGACAAGAGTATCATTCTTTTATGAAAAAATCGCAATTTTTTAAATTTTATGTTAAAATTGTGAAATTTTGAAAAAAAAAAACTTATAAATAACAATGTCCAATGCCCCGCCCAAACGATCCGCTTATGAGTACAAGTAAAAAACCATATTCACACCACACGATTTGGCATATTCCACTAAATAAATGTACAGAACGCTATCACTTAAAGGGAAACCATTTTGAAGATATTTGAATTAAACCGATGTTAGGGCGCCATCTTCCAACAGCTCCAGTTCTCTTAGGAAGTATTTTTGTATTAAGGTAAATACGTTAAATCGACATAAAATCAGCTCTAGAATCTGCAGTTTTCTTTTGTGACAAGAGTTTGTGGTCACCCTGTATATATATATATATATATATATATATATATATATATATATATATATATATATATATATATAGAACTCACCAATTTTTGTTTTTTAGCTTGCAGGTGGTGCCGGAGAACATTATTATTATATGTTAAACTTTATTGTTAAGCAATGTTTTCAAAGCAGCTCAGAAAATTAACTTCAAGTTTTAAATAATTACACTTTTGCTTAAATATAATAGTTCTTACAATTAACTTAATGTAGTTTAAAGTTTTTAAAAATTTTCCTAAACGCCCTTTGGTTTGAACAAAAAATCCCAACGTTATACATAATCTTACAAGCTCCAGACCTGTCCTGCTTATCCAGTTGATCCTTTTGTTTGTAAACTATTTTCTTAAGTAGTGACGGTTTTAAATTACCTTTAAAAAAGATTTTAGAATGACCTTTTGTAAAAGCAGGGTATCTTGTAAATTTGCTTTTATTTTTTCTCTAATGTAGTTACATTCTTAATAGTCATCCTATGTATTTGTTTCCTAACTATATACATAGTACGTAACATATTACACGTCCAAACCGTATTAGGCATCGTGCTGGCTTGCCGAAGTAAGCGGGCTGCCAAGCCAGCTACAGTGGAAATGGGCGGGGATATAAGGAGTAAAATGATTGAAAGGTAGTTTCAAACAACTTACACTTAATAAATCTACAACTCACAATGCTCAGTCCAGGAAAAATTGTCTCTAGGCGCTACCATAATCTTCAATTTTTGTAAAATAAATAGTCTTAGGCGGGATGTTAAATTAATCCTATCTGGCTGTGGAAGACAGGATTGTAGCCTACTCAGTAAAACTATTCACAACTCCAATTCAACCACACTCCAAAAGAAGTGTATCCAAAAGCTTAATTATATATATATATATATATATATATATATATATATATATATAAATCCAAGTTATAAAACTCTGAATTAAATAACTATCACCCAATTTAGAAAAATCAAAACAGAAAGTCGGTTTAACAATTTTTATATCAACAAAACGTTCGTTTGTTGCTGAAAAATTTGATACGTAATGATCAGTGCTTTATCATAGATAACATTTATAAATTTTCTTTCACATAATCGTATTAAAACATGTCAATTGCAAAAATTTAAATCTCGAATTTTTACTAAATAAAAATATTCTGTTAGAGTTTTGTATTTGATTTACTGTAAAATAGTTGAAAACAATTAAATTTTGCAATCGACCTGGCTTATTACGCAACTTCAGGGCGATTACTAAGCTAAAAAATATTCAAAGGTCACTTCTATTACCAATACATGTAACCCGTTATGCAATTTTACACAATTAATGCTAACATTTTATCTCAACTGATACAAATAAACAACAAAAGTGAATTAAATAATGGGCATATATTGACCAATTTGCAAATGTAAATATGTACAAACACGTGGCTTCAAAAAGCACAACAAAAACCAGGTCTTATAGATTAAAAATTCAACCAAAATCTGATATACTAAATACATTAAAATAGATAAATTATTAACTCAACAAGCAAGAATGAACTTAAAAGATAATCGTACTTTTATTTCTTAAACAAAACCTAAAACTATTTTTTACAAATTACGTTATCTAATCCTCTGTCCGTGATATAGTAAAGTCCATATGGTTTGTTTCCATTAATCCTTTTTAAACGTGCACCCACACTGGCACAAAACACAGAAGACGGCCGTACTGGCTGGTAACCCGGCCGATAAACTGGCTAAGCAACACAAATGCCTGTCATTCGCATGCGTGTTTCACATTGGCTCTAAGGTTTGCCCTTCAACGTAAATGTTTATGACAATAACTGTTTCTACATAAATATTAACATTCTTAGTTGCCTTTATACAATCGATTTTATATTACTAACGATTGCACATATATACTGTATTCAATGTCAATGATAATCACTAATCTCTTTACTAAATTAACAAACTCTTAATTCTGTTACTTAAAAGGTTATATCAGACTTTTTTTTTATTATTATCGCACGCTCTATTACTGAACACTGTCAACGAAATATTTTTTGTTTTATTTTTAAATCTGCTTTTGCATTTTTTAATCCTTGAAGAAAATCACTATTCCTTTCTTGAACTCTCAATTAAACGGTTTTATTTGTAATGTTTATATACGATCTATCCCCAAGAAGAGTTATTGCAGTCATTTATATATGTATTGCAGAACTGAATTTTTTTAAATGTAAAACCGGCACTAACCCATTCTAAGGGTCCTTAAAGAAACGCGCGCAATCTACCTTTACTTAAGTTCTAACCGAACGGTTTTCTCCTACACCCTTGTTAAACTCAACCTTTTATACCTTCTGCCCGGAATATTACCAATCTCTTTGCGCTAATCTCAAAATTTACCTATCACAATCGTGTATTTTGTGGGTCGCTTTGTCGAGTCGAAATCTGAAATTTACCTAACGCTCCAGACAATAAGAACAACATAGCCATCTTGATTTACTTTGTAAATCCACTCACAACTCTCCGAAAAAACCATTAATTGTAATTACATTCAGACTATAACTCAACTTTCTATGAAAACCTCTCACGTGGGCGATCTCTATTTTCGCACAATTTAATCAACCCCAGCACATCTAACAACTATATTCGTGAACACGCGCTCAATTTTCCATTATTACACCAAATTACAAAATTCCTACAAACAAAACATGCATACATTTCCCTTTCTGTACGTTAATACAATTTCAATATCCTTAACTCACTCACTTATACTTCTACATACATTTTTTCATCTCAGTTCTTTTATATACAGCAGCAATTTGGTTGAGTGCAATCCCAGTAGGAATTTACTCAAACATTATTTTTCATTCAAATTTGATGTTTTCAACATGAGAATCTTTCTATAACATTAAAATATTCTTTCATTTGATAACTAATGCTTCATTAAAAATTCCAGCGGCGCATAATTTATACAAATCAAATTTACACTCTACATAATCGCAACATTTTTTTCCCGTGCGCTTACTTCATTCATACTCAAAATACGTTCCATACGTTACGCAATACTGCATATACACGATACGTCAAAACATTAAGTAATTTAATTATATATATATATATATATATATATATATATATAGAACTAAAAGAAAAATTAATCTATGAACCAGTAAATTAAAAGGCGGTGGAGGGGGCGGGAGAAAGAAGGAGGAAGGAATAGGGCGAGAAAGAAGTCATTGA
Organism: Vesta saturnalis; assembly: GCA_036346205.1. Classification (NCBI taxonomy): domain Eukaryota; kingdom Metazoa; phylum Arthropoda; class Insecta; order Coleoptera; family Lampyridae; genus Vesta; species Vesta saturnalis. The sequence continues at coordinate 1,458,415 of JARFJB010001326.1, forward strand.
GAGAGGAGATGAAGAGGAAAGAAAGGAAGAAAGGGAGAGAAAGGAGGAAAGAGGAGAGAGGGAGAGAGGAGAGAGGAGAGAGAGAGAGAGAGAGGAAAGAGGGAGAGGAGAGGAGAGGAGAGGAGAGGAGGGAGAGGGAGAGGGAGAGGAGAAGGAGGGAGAGGAGAGAGGAGAGGAGAGGGAGAGGGAGAGGGAGAGGAGAGGAGAGGAGAGGAGAGGAGAGGGAGAGGAGAAGGAGGGAGAGGGAGAGGAGAGGAGAGGGAGAGAGGGAGTAGGTGAGTTCAGCACAGCTGAGTTGAGCACAGTATAGTGTGCAGTCATTAATTGTAAGTTGAACAAAGTGTGTGTGTGTGTGTGTGTGTGTGTGTGCCCGTGCGTGTGCGCGTGTGCGGGTGTGCGTGTGTGGTACGCGCGTGCGTGCGTGCGTGCGTGCATGCGTGCGTCCATGTACGTGTACGTTCTTGCTGTATGTGCTTGCGTGCATACATGTTCGTGTGTGTTTGTGTGTATGTGTGCGTGTGTGTGGGTCTGAGTGTGCGTCCCCGTGTGGTACACAATTTTATGATAACGATGGCATTCAAATTAGACGTTAATATATAAACCATACATCAAGACCCCAGAGAAACTTGGCGAGAGTAGTCTAAAGGTGCGTGATACAAGTTTAGCTAAAGAATCGTAAAGACAGAACTGGTAACATGCTTTTGAAGTTATACGCCTGAATGTCCTTATACATTATGTGTTACAGACATAATCCTTATACAGTATTCATAAATCAATAAATAAGAAAGTTCCTTGGCCATCTGCGTTTAAGGAAACCCGATGACTACTGACTCAAATATTTTTCCAACAATTTACATACAGAATTACCATGTAATTTGTTCATTTATTTATGATTTCCACTAACTAGCGAAACTTACTTGAATTGACTTAATAATGCTGTGCTTCGTAAAGTCAACATTTATAGGTACATGTGTTAATTATTAATTCAATTATGTTAGGTGAAGTATGTAGCGCTGGTGTTTCACGTTTGTTTATATGTAATACAATCAACAGGTTTTGTTGGTTAATAAATACGCTGCAAAAATAACAGTAGAAATATGAATTAGGAAAGAACACAATCGCTTTTTTTTTTACTTTTAACGTGATTTGAACATATAGAAAAAAAAGTTCAGTTATACGTCATTAATTTATGTAGGTAGTTCTAACGTTCTAGTTTGTTTCAATCTCTTTTCAGTTATGATTATACACGAAATAGTGACGTGAATAATTTTTTAGAACTAGATAAATAAATTTATGACGTATTTTAGTCATATGTAAGTTTTAAATACCGAGTATTGATAGAATTACGCATATTGAAGTATCTTTGTTTTCGACAGTGTTACATGATATTCCAAAATGGAAATTAAAAGAAATGAAATAATTTTGATAACATTTTTTTAGGATAATTATGCAACGTCCTTTATAATAAATTCATTACAAAAATAGGAAACATTGCAAAAACAATAAGCTATGTCCTGATTGAGATCCAGTAAATGCGTAGTAACGCATTTACTTATTATAAATTTGTGTAATTTTAAGCAACTTATTGCAATGTGTTTATAACCAACGTTTTGTTTCGACATTGTTAGTTTTAGATAAATTTTAGGTTAAAATGCCACCAATGTCATTTGCGCAGTCGATATTTTCTTGGGTGTGTTTTAAAGTAGTTGCCTAATTGGAAATTTAAATAACCAGAATATTTTTAGTGATTTCGGTAGCGCTAAAAATCTTATACGACATACGGTTACCTTTATAACAGGTTTCAAAAAATAGCTTTCTTTCTAGATGTGTTTGAAGGTACTCAGTGTTCTTAATATATCATTTTTGACACTACTTTTACCTATTGTATACATTTAATATTTCCGTAAATATCTATGTACTTGAACTTTGCCTTAGTTAAATATTTTCTGTCTTTATAATTAGTAAATAATTTTACTACAAGTAGTAAATTTATTAAAACTAAATAATCAATAAACTAAAAATTACGTCAATTTAATTTTTCTAAGATCTCAAACACTTAAAATATTTAAAACGATTTTGTGCTTGTCATGCGTTTATGCAAAAATTAAAAGCGGTAGAAAATGGATTAACAGAATCTTGCGAAACTCAAAAGTTTTCATTTTCCAATCTTTATTTTACAACTATCGTAGTAAATTCTGTACCATGAAATATTTAAATGAAATATTTTACCACAAACTGTTTGAATAATGTTTCCTTTTTCTATTCAAACTATTTCCTATTCGTAGTCAGTTAAATTCTCCATTTTACAACAGAGTTATTCAATACAAAAAAAAAAAAACGGTGTAATGTTTTTATTTCACAAAACTTTATACGACTAGTTTGTAAGAATTAACAATTAAAAGTATAAAACCTGAAAGGTGCACTTTTATAAATACTTACCATAAATAAAGTTATCCAGACCTAAAGAATTACACTTACCTTTAATTTGATTCTCCGCTTACTCCAAAGATTATTAATATTCAGTCAGCTAACTTATAGCTCAAAGCCCAAATGTTTAAAATTAGTACGATATACTTTGTAAGTAAAAACGCCAATTATAGTGGTTAAATAATGGTTTAGCGACGTTTTAATTCAGTGAATTACCATATAGGTACATTAATTACATTAGATAACATAATTAATGCATATTGAATCACTAGTATCTGCATTCTGTAGGAGTGCATAAATTAAGTTAGTACTAATAAGTAAATGTAGGAAGCTTCTCCATTGAATTACAAAGAAGCTCTTCCAGCATCCAGGAAAAAACTAATTTCACGATGCAAATCAATTTAGTTTCTAATTAATTTATTATACCCGACTACAGTTTTGTTCAATTTACTGTCAACTGATGGAAAAAAGTTACTTAAAAGAAAGAAATTTGCAAGTGTCACCATTTATTAAAAATATATACTCGTACGTAGAAGAGAATACATTATATCCATGTAATTAGGAATGGGATCATTTTAATGACTATTTTAAACGTTATTGTGTTTGGCACACAAATTTTTATACATTATTCCTAGGGGGTTGTAGAAAGTGACTACGTATTTGCATCCCTCCGTTCGATGTCCTTCCACTACCATTCGTTGTTATTAACGTTGTCATGGTCAATTCTGAGGCACTGGATTCTCTCTTGTTATAAGATATCGTTGGATGACTGTACAATCTGTTTGATATGCAATGAAAATAAAAATAAAAATGATTACGAAACGGAAGCATTTTTAAAATATAACGCAACTGAAATTAATTTAAATTTAACTAGTGAATAAAGCGATAATTAAAACAAAAGTGGTAGCGTGTGATAAAATTGACGGTGGTTATTAGAATAATTTCACAATTTAATTTTATTTTGGATTTTTGATAACAATTTTTTTTAGGGTTACATTTTCAGGTTATCTGATAAAATATAGGTTGTAAATGTGTTTCCTATTCCATTATCCTTTGTATATTACCCCATTTCCGTTCTTGGTCTGCATTTCTTGTTGCAGCCAGAGGGCTGCACTTCTCAGTATGCCTTTAACAGTAATGTAATTTCCCTGATAGTGACATGTGTATGCATTAAGATGTGTACAATAAAATGTCTCTTATTTCATTGGCTTCTAAATAGAAGATGCAAGCACGTAACACAAAAAAAACATAATTTACACTGCCAAGAGAAATTTCAGGTAGGTTGGCGCTTTAAGGACGTATTGTTTATTTTATACCTAACATTGTACTGAACCTTTTTAAACTATTGTTGAAGCAATTATTTATAATAAAAATGGATTTTAGTATTCACAAATGCCAAATGGTCTCAATTGGAACCCATGTTCCCGTACGATCTTATTGCATGTTAACGATATGTATAATCAAACTTGTGTTTTTCAAAATTATTAATTACTACATAAAAATATATCATCGCCAATTAATATTGGGCCAGGCTATAAGAAAAACGAAAATATTCATGCGATTTATATTTTGCTCTAACGAAAGCAAACAATATAAGGTTGTGGAGAAAGTTACATAATTTTCAATATCTACACAATGGGTGCTTAATCCCATGAAATTGTATATAAGGTATCTTATATACAGAATTAACCTTCCTTAAAGTGGTAGATATATAGAAAGTATAACTGAAGAAAAACATGATAAGGTATTTTACAATATGCCTTTTTAATGAGAGGATGGTTAATCCTGTAGAAAACAGCTTAAATAAAATACTTTAAAGCAAAGTTTTACAAAGATTATCTTTTTTGTACACACGAAGGATGTTTACCTTCCATTTTTTCTCTTTAATCGGTAACCTCATGAATTGTAAATGTTTCTTTCTTGAATACATATGTTGTTTGGAAAAGTTTTAATGAGAAAAGAAAACAACTAAAACGGAATTACGTCTGTTTAATTAACAAAATATTTCTTATAATAACATTTAAAAAAGTACTACAATATCTAAATGTATGTTATGTATTTGGTACGTAAATGTATATGAAACGGATGACTATTAGGGGAGCCATTTATTTAGTATGATGATTACTTAAAAGAATTTTTTTTGTCCATATAAGATTTGTAAGATGCTCAAAGAACATAAATTAATCAAATCAGAAATACATGTTAATTTAAAGGAAACTACAATATTAGAATAAAATTTACTTTAAAGCGTTCGCTTTATTGTTAATTGCTAAATAAATAAATTTACAGCTGTAAACTTTTCTGGTTCAAAGGAAAATTGTGAAGATTGTTAGATAAAATGTGGAATGTCTTGTTAACCTCAAAAAGGCCGGCTTTGGTAGTGGCAGTAAAAATATCAAAGCCCGTCCTGTAAATATTTCCCATTGTCCAAATACCGGGTGTCATTCATCCTGACAAAACCCGTTGTAAATAACGTATAGAGCTTCATAATCATTATAATTACCTTAGTCCAGTACAGATAATTCCGTTATAAAACTACGAAGAAAATCCTATTAATATTAAGGCGAATTTAGACTTTACACTTTCGATGTGCATCGCGGATGATTCATCTGCAGTGAAACGTGTAAATATTGTTTTCATCTGCGTTTCCTCAAAAGTGTGCATCCAAAATGACCAGTGAACAAAGTAGAGGTGCTCTCTACTTTTGATGAAGCGAATGTATAAATCATTCGTTAAGTCTGTCCAGAAACGAAGCGAAGGAATAAATTAAAATAGTTCATTTATTTTACATATAAGCGGCGCACGATTTTGTATTAAGTACTTAATAGATTTCTTAAACTAGTTTTAGGATATACCGCTTCCATACTATAGCATTACAACGTAAGTTATTTATCAATAACTGCTGATCCTTTAACAATGGGATGTACCTGTTGTTGAGTTCTAAAGTAAAGATCATAGGCGTGTACATGGGTTTTGCCGACAAACAAATGACAATTGTAATGTTTTATTGAAAACTGAATTTAATCTAAAAACAGAAACATTATATTACAAATAAATAATATCCTCATTCTTTCCCAACTTGTAATTAGTATTTATTAAATTCATTATGACATAACTAATCAATATTACTTCAGTTTTATATTTTTTATCATAAAACAACTCAACGCCACTGGAATTTGCCAAACATCTTCATTTAGTCCTTCGCTTCGTTTCTGGATACACTTTAGTGAAGCGGCAGTGAAAGGTGTAAACTTGTATTTATAGAGTGTACATCCAGATCAAGTAAATAGGCGTTCAGATAATATACTGTCTTTCTTCTTAAATTAATTGTACGAACAAAATTAGAAAATATCTTTTCCGTGGAAGGATGAACATATGGAAACACTTTTGGGGACATAGAAATTATGAATGCCTTTAGAACAATAAGTCTAATTATCATAAAATAAATATCCGCGAAATAGCGTACAAATCTGCGCACAGTGAATTGAATTTACCCCAGTTAAGTGTAAGTGATATAAAAGCAAAAATAAAAACAATTCGAACTCGTTACTGTTCATAGCTGGCGAAAATAAGGAAATCCGAAAAGAGTGGAGCTGGAAGTAACGATCTGAACGCTTCCCGTTTATTTTGGTTTAAACAGGTGGATACTTTTTTGCGAGACACCAAAGGAGTTCAACCAATATGCAGGTAAGTTCAAATTGTTTAAAGTTGTATTATTCTGATAGGTTTAGTAGATTACAATTTTGCATCAATAAAAATACTAAATCATGTTCCACTGCCAAGGTACAATATCGGTCGTCACGAACTTATTAGCGTGAAAATCGCGTACTTCAGCTGCGTTTGTCGTGTTTATTACTGGAGAGTGGTGTTGACACTAATCCACCATTTTTTAATGATCTCCTTTGTCCTAGTACAACTTTTCCCTGATTCCAGTCTTCCGAGTCCATTAACTGTTGTTCAACATAGGGTATACAATTAGATGATGTATTTCTTAGCCAGTTATGCAAACTACAAGCAGTTTTTATAATTTGCTGTGGTAGCCACACTGGAATATGGAATTGGTTTTTCATAAATTCTAGAACGAGCTACTAATATGTCAAAGTATTTTCAACAACTCTTCGACCTCTTGAAAGTCGGTATTTGAAAATTTAGCCTCATTTAATGCTGCTGCTCTAGAGTAAGATTTTAGTATGCTTGTTCGCAGTGAAAAAGCATCGTCGGCGAGGAAAATACCTTTTGCAGGTACATTCAGAAGATTTTGATGTAAGGATTCATTGAATGCAAATTTTGCAAATACTGTAGCATCATTTGCTCTTCCATTTGTACCCACATCGATATATAAAAATTATAATTTGAATCAACAATTGCAAACAGTAGCATGCTGAAATCCTTTTTATAGTTAAAGTAGTCAGATTCACTTTTTGGTGGGCAACGAATAACAACATGTTTTCCGTCCATAGAACCACATCAGTTCCATGTGGTATAGTAGCCCTTCATTATTTTTTCCCACTCTTCTGTAGCTGTAGGAACCTGAAATCGATTAGTGTGTTACAGTACTGTCATTTTGAGGGATCGCTGAATTGAACAAAACAACACTCAAAGGGTAAGTTACCTGAATATTTACAAGAAAGGGAGGACTTTAAGGAAGATCCAAAATCAGAATTTCAAAATGAAGAATCTGGTTATTCTGAAAATGTCACTGAACACAATGTTGAGTCGGAAAAACCTGAGCAAACAATTGCCCCAGTTACTCCATCTAGTAGTCGTGAAAACAAAAGGGGGTTTTAAAAAGTAGGGAAAACAAACCGAGGGTCTTCAGGTACTGTGGATTAAGTTCATGGAGCAATACAGAAGCTTTCAAAAATTGCAGATGGTAACAAAAGCAGAACGAAGTGCACCAATTTGATGCATTTTGCAATAGCCTAACCATCAAATTAAAGAGAATTCCCCTCCAACAAGCTCTGATCCGCCAAGAAAAGTTACAGGCGGTAATGACGCAACGCCGTTTGTTTTTATTTGCGCTAACAACCCTACTCCCCCACTATATAATGTCCATCATCGGCGAGCACTTTTTGAGCGTCACAAGCTTTGTGTGTATTGTTCTAATAGTAACCCTAGTTATCAGGAAGCAGCTAGTGGTGTTTTATCTGAAGCAATATCCAGCATTGGTGGATTTAACCACTATTAAAGTATTTTATATTTTCTATCGTTTTTAACATTTACTTGCCTTTATAAACTCATCCAAACTTCGTAAATTGCTTTGCAAACTTCAGGTATATATATATATATATATATATATATATATATATATATATATATATATATATATATATATATATGCTATAAAGGGCGCTTAAAGTATGAAAACAAGTACCTGTAGCGAGATAGTGAAGGGTGACTTGCAATTTAAGTTTTGCAGGCAAAGCTGTCCTCAAGAAGGTGTCGGCCTTCTGTATCGAAAGACTAACTTCTGTAACAGAAAATGAAACTGAGCCTCACTCATTCTTAAATGATTCCTGTAGCTATCAGGCTCTTCTGCAGCAAATTATACTAATAGCTGTGTCGATGCTCCAAATTGTCGTCGTCGTCGTCAAATCCAATGTTTTACGCACCACCAACGAGGACGACGTTTTTTCTTTTCAAATATTTTTCGACATTCTTCTGTTAGGGCTACACTTATTAAACTCAATTCCGAGACTCACTATTTCAGTTGCCGCCATTTTGAGTACTAATGAAATGAATTCAACCATTGAATGGTGTAAATACTCCGGTTTTCATCTTTCGCATTCACTGCAGATGAATCATCCGCGATGAACATCGAAAGTGTAAAGTCTAATTTCGTCTTTACGAACAAATTTCTCCGTTAAAATAGTAGTTTTCACAGAAATGTAAGTTACTAAGTTTAATTTAGTTTGATTATTTTTCGGACAGACTCCATTTCGAATATGGACCCTAATAATGTTCTTTTAAAAACTTTTAACCTTTAAGTACTCGCGCCACCCTCGCCTACATAAATGCTCCGTGGCGCTCATTAATTGCGAACACTTATTATTGGTATTATTTTACATCATATTGTTATTCAGTTTTAAAACATTTCTTAGATTTTAAGTGGGACCTTAACCAGTGTGTTTCTGTATTAATTGTACAAATGATACACATTGTATTTTTTATCTATTATTGCGTGACAAACCTATAAGTGCAGAACCGTTATCAAATACCAAATTATTAAAACATTCATTGCATAAATGTTTTGTATACTCTGAATAAATATTCTCTTTACATTGAAACCAAACCTGTTTGAGGTGTTGATTTCTTGATCTGGGCATATGTAGCGTCGTTTCCTGGTACTTTGTAGTAGGTGCTACGGTCAACCTGTAAACGTTATTCTAATTTTTCATGGTATTCGTGGAAATTCCAAGCAATCTCGCTGATATGGATTAACGAGTCCTTTGTCCAATTGTTTGAGAAAACGTCTATGGACTATTCTTGCGTCATTATTTTTGTGATTATAAATGTATTTAGAGCAGAAATGTTGATGAGATGGAAAAACGGAATTATGAGCCATCTTCTTGTCCTTTACCCTACATCATGTGCAGTACAGAATAGATCAGCTCCGTCCACCCCCCCCCCCCCAACCTTTTTGACATGATATAACATGTAACTATCTCTGGCGTCTTTTCTTCACCTGTTCCATTGTCGATTGCGACATCATTGTCATGTGCTTTTGACTTCTCTGCTGTAAAAATTTAACTGGCACTTTCTTTTTATTTTTGCGAATCGCTCCGACGATGGTCAATTTATATCCTGATAATAAACGATTTGCCAGTGGAATGCTGGTATACCAGTTATCTGTGGTTATGTTTCTTCCAAACTTCTGGCTGTGTATCTAATTAAACTTCCATTTGCTGTCCGTAACGATTCGCATATCGCACATGAGAAACAGTTTTATTCCCTACTTGTGGGGTTAGGACGGAATATACTGTCTAACTTTGCAACGTCCTCGGAGAGCCACCAGTTGTTCATCAATCATGAAATGTTCTGAGGGTTTAAAAAATCACAGAACTTAGAAACGACATTATCAAGTAAATCTCGATCGGAGCTAGTTTATTACTTGTCACGTGTTCGTATGTCATCAAATCTAAGACAAAGAAGAATAAAAAGAAATATTTGATAATTTATTGTCATATAAAAAAATTCGCCACATATTACATTGTCGGTAAAAAATTTTGCTAATTTAAATTTAATTCAAACGCATTACACCTGCCACTATGAGTAGTCCAATAAATATTTCTAACTCGTTCTTAATTACAAGCCATGCATCTCTACTTCCTTGAAAATGTGGTATTACTTTAATTATATATTTAAAGTAATACCATATATATATATATATATATATATATATATATATATATATATATATATATATATTATTTATTTATTTATACACTTTCCTTCTCTTTTCTTTCTCACTGTCAAAAAAACAAACAAACATAAAAATTCTCCATATATTTCGATTACTATTGTAGTCATCCTCAGTGGAAATAAATTTAACAACAAAAGAACTAAAATTAATATTAAAAATTGATTCGAGTCAATGGTACCTTCCTCACTTTCGTCACCCTCAATTATTAAAAAACTATCGTGTCTTCTTCATCTAAATTTGGATAAAAAATTTCATCCTCATCGTCGTAAACAAGTTTTCTCAAGTTCCGCATCCGTTAGCGGCCTTTTTATTAAAAATGCCATTTTTTAGTCAGAACACTGCCACTTGCACAACAATAAACTAGTTAATGACGTGGAACAGAGCATGCACAGCTTTATTAAAACCTACCATTTGAAAAACAAATATTTGGTTAATAACATGTTAATTGTGTTTCTAAATATGTGTTTGAGGAATACAAAATAGGCCAATATATTAAAAAATAATAATATAAAAATATGTCAATTTGAATTACACTTGGCGCAAGTACTTAAACGTTAAGAGAAAAACAAAATAACCGCATGATTATCGAACCGTTACACTTCTGTGATAGAAAAGACCGTACTCCAGAAGTTTACATAAACTTTCACGTCTCATCATTTTGATTGAAACCAGCCAAACCCTTTATTAGGACTCCGACCCCGTTTCAAAACGCATATTTCAGCCATCAACTCCAGTCGCCCGTCCGGAAAAATTCATCGCCGAGTCGCAACAAACGCTGTCCAGAAATAAAAGCGTCCTGACCTAGAACTCCGAATGTTATTTATTAATTTGAAGTTTTATTTAGGTTTCAGTTAGTATTCAGCTAGTGTAGTACTCCGTTCATTACAGTTTAGAGTTGTATTTAATTAGGTTCTTCACGTTATTAAGTTACTTTTATTACATGAAATTTGGTTAGATTTATACCAAATAAGATAAGATAAGACCATACCATTTTATGTTGTTTATCCGTCAGAATACAAGGTAGCTAAAAATAATATCAAAGCACCTATATCCGTCCCCAACATTTGAGGTAAAAACCGGTGCACAAGCATAAAAAGTAAACTTAGTTGCAAAGTTACCTTACAATTGGCATCCGACGTGGGGCACTGAAAATTTCAACCTCAAAAGTTACTTCAAACACTAACCAATTCAGTTTTCCAGCTTTAGTAATTTTAAGGATTCCATATCGCCAGAAAATACAAGACGAAGTAATCTGTTTCCATTCCTGAGAAATTAATATTTATGTTATGGACCGAGTAAAATCACTCAAGTCTATCAAAACTACACGAGTACATCCCGGGACAACACTTAGCAGTAAAATTGCAACTTCCAGAAAGGGTAAAATTGCAGAAACCACTTGTCGCCCGAGGTCCAAGGTTAATGGTCTTGCACCTAGGTATAACGCAACCAGATTCAACCAGACATTCACTAATTAACAATTGTTTCGTAGATAGCAGAATCTGTATTTAATATTCAATTTTAGCGCAATGCCGTCATAAAAACAGCAAAAAGATTTTGTACGCCAGAATCCCACTGTTTACCCAAGCGATAAGTCAATAAGCGAATAAGAAGTATTCGCGCCGTGATTGTTCAAAACCACGCAATTTCAGAAGCGGATTTTGTGTCGAATTTCTGGTTGCTTCGTTCTTCCTTTCTGTTCGCTTCTGCTCTATTTGTGCGTTCCTCTCCAGCCATATGCCTGCTACCGTTTAAGGCACGTAAGTTAAAAAAATCGCTTACATAAACATCAGACGTAAGCACCGTTACACTAGATTCGTCTATTTCAGATAGATGTAATGTGCACGCTAGGTGAACTGATATAGAAATTAACAGTTACTGCCGTAAGCATCTGGGTATATACGACAGTAGGTCATATGCAATTCAAAATTTTCTGCCTGGAACGCAAAAAACATCGCCATACTGAAATGATCACAGACAACTAGCTTAGTACTTTCCAAAATTTTAATAATGTTCTTTCATGTATTAGTGCCGATTTAAGAACAACGTGAATAATACTTTAAAGAATTATGGCAAAAACCAATTGACTGCTTTAGTTTATGCCGACTTTAATAACGATTTCCATAATATTTTTAACGTTACTCTACTATAATATGTAGAAGTTGAGCCTCTGTCTATTAAGATATCAGCATTAAATATCAGGATTCAGTGCGTGGCACTTTCTCTCCTTCTGTGCATAGTTGCCAATTAATGCAAGTGCAAAATAATGTTTCTAAAAATTTTGGAAGAACACACTATAAGAGAAGAATCAAAGAATGCTAAGTAAATAAAAAAGCACTAGAGGGCAACTGTTTAGTAAAATGTCTTTTGCGTGGAGCTAAAAACTTAGTTTGAGGTTGCAATACCACGTACACTTCAGCAGGTCTTCGAGTGGCCTAATGGATAATTTTCAGGGTTTAATATGTTATGTTATATTGTTAAAAACGGTTATTTCCAATACGATTAGGTCCGATGTGAAGTATTTTCGTGCAAGATACTTTATTTTGGTGGTGTGTGACTGTGTGCAAGGGCACAACGTAACTTTTTTTAGTTTTATATTGTGGAAAAAATGTTAACAGCAATATTGCACTTAGAAATGGTTAGAAGCTTGTCCATATTGCCGATTTGGGATTATAAATAAATTTGGTGTAGGTATTAAGAAAAACAGATACAGAAAAACAATTATCAGCATTATTGCAGTGTGTTTAAATAAATTAAATTTACGTGACTAAACGTGAATTATTTTAAGAAAAGTCCGTATTTAAAAAAAATTTTAAACCTGAATATTGAATTAAAACTATTTTAAGGATATCTCTAAATTTTAAATTATACATTAGTAATAAATTTTATCTAAAACCACAACAAACGTTTTGCCGTTTGTGAACGAAATAATTAATTAATGTTATGAATCAACCTTTCGAAAAATATCGAAAAAAAAATTCTTAACAGGTTTTATTTATTTTTATTGAATTTATTACCATTTTTTAAAAAATGCGCTAATTATTTTACAGCTAAATTTTGTTCATGAAGTCATAAACATACAATTAGAAAATAATCGTCTTGCTGTTTGATACGAACTATAAATAAAATTTCATGCTAAGGGCGACATCTCAATTTCTAATTACGTAATTTTTTTCAAATTGTTTCAATCAAATTAGGTTTTCAACGCAAGTATTGATTAAGTGTATGTGTAATCAATGGTTCATGTAAAAGCGTAACGCTCGCACAACTTTCCTCTGTTATCCAAGCAATTAATAAAACCTTATATTTTTCAAAGTAAATTGTAATTGATGAAAATTTTCAGCAAATACATTATCAAAGCTCAAAATAAACAAAAAACCTTTTCGACAATCGCGAATTAATTAAACTGTAATTTTGCCACAAAGCTTAATTTATTTTCTATAGATACATTTATCAAGCACGATGGAATATTGTAATTAATAACCATAATATATTGAAACTGGTTGGCTTTTAGAATTCATTTATGCATGAAATCATTTTTATTCCTCATTTGGAACGTTTAATTGTAAAAACATGTTTAAAATTGTACTGTTGAAATGAAATATGTAAAGCTTTAACGTTTAATAAATTTATCTGCTACCAGGCCACTTAACCCTTTATTATCTATTTTTTATGATTTTTTCACGCTTTACGTTTTTTATTTATTTACTTACCTACATTACATTTTGGCATGTTATTAAAAAAAGTTGCTTTCTTTACGAAATGGTGCACGATCTCGCCATAAAAAATTGACTTTAAATGACAAATAGTTAAAGTGCTCTTGAATCTTTTTCTCAATGGTCTACATATTGTGGTAATCCTTGGCTGGTGAACGCGCCTGCAAAATGAAAGAGGTCACGGCTTTAAACCTTTTCTTAGTACTTCCATAGAGTAGGACGAGAGGGGACGTACCAGTAGTTTATAGGCGCGCAAATTGGCAACACAGACGGAAGGGGGGAATGCGAGAATTTATGCAACCAGTGAAACGTGTTGACAAAAAGATTAAATTACCATATGCTCTAATGTGATTTAATATCGCGTCGATTCTTTCAATTTTCTGCATTAACTGATAAGATAGGTTTAACACATTTTACAAAAATAATTTCTTTACTTATAGAGTTAGGACTAGGCAATTTTTCGTAATAATTGAAACAAATTAAATTCATCGCAAATGTTTATAATGCTATTATAAAATCAAAATCATAAATTTTTGGTAACATTTTATGAATATATAAATATATATCGTACATACATCATTTTGCAACAATTTTATTTAGAAAAACACATTGTACATACGTACATACATAGATATTTAGTGTGACCGGAAAATATAACAAATTTATTATAAAGCATTCGGTTTGAATATAAACTTTGAATATTCATTTTACACAAATAATGAATTCGGGTTTTAATATAAATTTCACATGCTGACGCACTAATTGTATTAAATAAATGAATAGAAGTGTATTACAATGCTGTGTGACAAACTTAATAACTTTAGTACGACAGGTAATAAAGGCTTTTGGGGGACATACAATTAAACGATGTGAATTTTTTTTTGAAATGACTGAAGTAAAAGTTTTACTTAATGTACACTTTAATTATTAATACAACTAATGTGAATTAGAAGTAATGGAAATAAATCAACCAAATTTATTTAAAATAGAACTTAATACAGAGTAAAATATTTAATTTAATTTCTTTTAATTTTATGCTGAAATATATTAAATTAATTTTTTAATGTTAAGTCGAAGCCTAGAACACATTTCTTTGCGCTAACCGGTATTTATTATAATTAATCAGATAAAAATAAACCAATACTATACTTCAAAATTATTATTAATTTTATTAAATACATAAATAAAAAGTTTACCTCGAGTAGGATTCGAAAATACGACCTGTACTTTGCTAGAGTACCGCGTTAACCACCTGCGCCACCAAGGTTCAAGCCCCAATCGATGTAAATTTTGTCTTTATGTATGTAGAACTGATGTTAATTCTAAATAAATAATTCAATACTATACTGTACTTACGCATGGAACAAAATGTTTTTCCCGCTTCCGTGTTTCGTTGACCTAAACTTTTTTGTGCGGATCGATTAGCACAACCCACAACACAACATGTAACCATTTTCAATCGCTTCCGATCACTTTTTTATGCAATAAGTTAAAAAATGTATTTATAAATACATACGGACTCTTTGCTAATTTCAAAGGTTATGGTCAACACGTAACACAAGTTGCCTACCCATCAATTTCCCCTTCAGTTTCCAGTGAAAGTTGCTTATGTTATCTCTCGTCTTACTCTATGGTTTTTTCAGTATTCTTAAGGCACATGCCAAGGTGGTCCGATGTGAACGGCGCCCGAATATATGACTTATTTTTTAATAATTAATAATTAATTGTACATAAACTGTACAAATATGTAAGACAATCATTAAATCTTGTTCTGCCTCAGGTAAAGAAAAATAAATAAATGCCACTCATCATTTTGTATGATGTCACAACGACACAACTTTGTGCTTTGGAGCGTTTGGGAGTAAAACCGATAAATACGCAGCTATGTTGTTTCCATTAGTAGAATTTAAACGTGGTCAAGAAACTTTGAAGGTTCATTAAAGATACTACATGGGTAAAAATGAAACTGTACACTAATAAACGAGAAGTAGAAAGTAGCCAACATATCATGCTAGTAAAACCAGGTTTCTGAAATTGTAGATATCATAATTCCTTAAAAGTTACAAATGAACCCAGTGAGCCTTATTAATACCAAAACAACGTTTGTATGTATAAATATATTGTGTGATAAAACTACGCATAGGAGTAGTGAGTGTCGTAAATTTAACGAAATGCTTTTAGTTAAGAAAAAATGAGTATATCAACCAGACAAGAGGATGTGATATATGGTCAAATGTCTGGAACTTTGCAAAGTGGCTTTTGTAAGTACTAATACTAGAATGAAAACAGTTATATGATTATTATTGAATTACTTTCTTATGCCAGAAGTAAAGCATTCTTTCGTGAAAACATCTATGTCAAGTTTTAAATGGATGTGTGTGAGTGTGTGTGTGTGTGTGAGTGTGTGAGTGTGTGAGTGTGTGAGTGTGTGAGTGTGTGAGTGTGTGAGTGTGTGAGTTAGTGTGTAGGTGGAGTGTGTAGTGTGTGAGTGTGTGAGTGTGTGAGTGTGTGTGAGTGTGTGAGTGTGTATGAGGTGTGTGGTAGTGTGTGAGTGTGTGAGTGTGGTGAGTGTGTGAGTGTGTGGTGTGTAGTGTGTGAGTGTGTGGTGTGTGGAGTGTGTGGGTGTAGTGGTGTGTGTGAGTGTGAGTGTGTGAGTGTAGTGTGAGTGTGTGTAGTGATGTGGAGTGTGTGAGTGTGTGAGTGTGTGAGTGTGTGAGTGTGTGTGAGGTGTGTGAGTGTGTGAGTGTAGTGTGTGAGTGTGAGGTGTGAGTGTGTGGTAGGTGTGAGTGTGTGAGTGTGTGAGGTGAGTGTGGAGTGTGTGAGTGTGTGTGTGAGTGTGTGGTGTGTGAGGTGATGTGAGTGTGAGTGTGAGTGTGTGAGGTGTGAGGTGAGTGTGGAGTGTGTGAGTGTGGAGTGTGTGAGAGTGTGAGTGTGAGGTAGGTGTGTGAGTGTGTGAGTGTGGAGTGTGTGAGTGGTGTGAGTGTGGGTGTGAGTGTGTGAGTGTGTGGTGTAGTGTGTGAGTGTGTGAGTGTGAGTGTGTGAGTGTGTGGTGTGTGGTGAGTGTGAGTGTGTGAGTGTGTGAGTGTGTGGTGTGTGTGAGTGTGTGAGTGTGTGATGTGGTGTGTGTGATGTGAGGTGTGAGTGTGTGAGTGTAGTGTGAGTGTGTGTGTGAGGTGTGGTGTGTGGAGTGTGTGAGTGTGGAGTGTGGAGGTGTGAGTGTGTGATGGTGTGTGTGTGAGTGTGTGATGTGTGTGAGTGAGTGTGAGGTGTGAGTGTGTAGTGTGTGAGTGTGTGAGTGTGTGTGAGTGTGTGTGAGTGTGTGTGAGGATTGTGTGAGTGTGTGATGTGTGAGTGTGTGAGTGTGTGAGGTGTGTGGTGTGTGTGTGATTGTGTGAGGTGTGATGTGTGTGTGAGGTGTGAGTGTGAGTGTGTGAGTGTGTGAGTGTGTGAGTGTGTGAGTGTGTGAGTGTGTGTGGAGTGTGTGTGAGTGTGGAGTGTGTGAGTGTGTGAGTGTGTGAGTGTGTGGTGTGAGTGTGTGAGTGTGAGTGTGTGAGTGTGTGAGTGTGTGAGTGTGTGAGTGTGTTGAGTGTGTGAGTGTGTGAGTGTGAGTGTGTGAGTGTGTGGTGTGTGAGTGTGAGTGTGTGAGTGTGTGAGTGTGTGAGTGTGTGAGTGTGTGAGGTGAGTGTGAGTGTGAGTGTGTGAGTGTGTGTGAGTGCGTGAGTGTGTGTGAGTGTGTGAGTTGTGAGATGTGTGAGTGTGAATGTGATTTATTAGGCGCATACGTTGTGTGTTCTGCATTTGTATTGAATTATTATACATGATTAACATAATGTAATTGTTGTGATACTGTCACATGCGCGTGGTACTCACGACGTAAAGGTGTAATTTAGTTACACATGAGTAATAAAGGACGAGTATTATTTAATACCGGTTTAAACTTTTCATGTGTTAATCATACTTTTATAAAATTAACTAACGTTTGCAATTGAAGGATGGTGATGGAAAATAAACAAAATAACAATTGCGTGAACGTCAAACTACTCTCATGTCATAAATTAATTTTGCTTTAGAAAGTAAGAAATAAACTCGGGTAAAAAATAATCGTCTTTAATACAAAAAAATGTTGCTGACACAATTAATAATAAAAAAAATCAAAATGACAACTGAAAGCATGAAACACAAAATTGATTCTACAAAAGATGCTCCCACATGACGGCCATCCATTTCTATGCACAAATTTATTCGTTTATGTAAAGATTGAGGAATTTTTGCAAAAATTCCCCTATGGTTCCTAAATTCGTCACAAGCATCCTGAATTCTTCTCCAAAGCTGACCGCGTGTTTCTATTGGTGAGAATAAAGCATTGATTTTAGATATCCCCAAACACAAAAATCGGAAGGATTTAAATCTGGAGACCTTGCTGACCAAGCAACCGGACCGCCTCTTCCGATCCATCGCTCTTGGTAATTGTTATCTAAAAAAGTTCTGCTGTAGTGAGCCGGACAACCACCATGTAAAAACCACAAGTTCCAGATATTCAGATTAATATCATCTAATAAATCCGGTAAAGTATTTTGTAGAAAGTTGAGATATTCTTCGCCGTTTAAACGAATAGGAAATTCTACAGGTCCAAGCAAATTATCACCAAGAACCTTTCCTGATGTTTACTTTCCCTTATCGCATGAGGATTTTCATCAACATAGGAGTAATAGTGTGCATTGTACATATTATGCTTCATCACAAAACAAAATATTAGAAAAAATCTTTGACTTGATTCTCTTTATTTTGCACCCAATTGGAAAAATCAACACGAGCAGGAAAATCGCCTGCTTGCAAGGCCTGGGCTTTTGAAATGAAAAGGATACAAGCCTTCTTTATGTAAAATGTTCTACACAGAAGATTTTGAAAGATTGGGTTACACTGTACCCAATCTACTTACGCTTATTTCGGGATTGTACTCAATTTCCATTAAAATATCATCCTGATATTCTTCCATTACATCAGCATGTCTTCCCGTTTCATTATTTTTAGGAATTACCGATCCTGTTTCCCTAATTCTTTGATAAAGAAGCGTAAATGATTTACGAGCAGGATGTCTTCTATCTGGAAATTTATCTGCATATCTACGTGTTGCTACCCGAGCGTTGCATTGCATTTCGCCGTACGCTAAATGCATATTGGCATTTTCTTCGTTACTAAACGAAACCATTCTAACAATATTCAACTTTTTGTATTTACGGTAATGTAACTAAACAATAAAAAATCTTTCACTTAAACCTTATTTGGCACTTTAACCTCAACTAGTATCTGTACTACTAGTTATTTTGACGTTCACGCAATTGTTATTTTGTTTATTTCCCATAGCCATCTTTCATAATTGTAAATGAATTCCTTAGTTAATTTTATAAAAGTATGATGAACACATGAAAAGTTCAAATCGATTTATTTCGAAAACAGTGCGTCGTAGCGACTTCAGACAAGAGTATCATTCTTTTATGAAAAAAAATTTTTTAAATTTTATGTTAAAATTGCGAAATTCTGAAAAACAAAAAGCTTATGAATAACAGTGTCCATGCCCCGCCCAAACGAGCCGCTTATGAGTACAACTAAAAAATCATATTCACGCCATACGATTGGGAATATTCCACTAAATAAATGTAAAGGGAAGCCATTTTGAAGATATTTGAATTAAACCGATGTTAGTGCGCCATCTTCCAAGAGCTCCAGCTCTCTTAGGAAGTATTTTTGTATTAAGGTAATTTACGATAAATCGACATAAAATCAGGTCTAGAATCTGCAGTTTTTTTTTGTGAAAAGAGTTTGTGGACACCCTGTATGTATGTATGTATGTATGTATGTATGTATGTATGTATATATATATATATATATATATATATATATATATATATAATATAATAATTATTACAACCTTAGATGCGTTGTATTGCGCTCTAGCGACGAAAATCACTTCAATTAAGACCTACCGTTTCGCCGGTAGGGGGATATGCGTTTTCTACAGCAAATATCAGCCGCAGTTGTGATTATGTCCATGTGCAGTGAATACCTGGAATCTTGGATGGTCCAATACATAAACGCAAGGCAAATAGTTTTGTTTTAAAAATGGAACACGTGAAAGAGTTAAAGTTGGGAGAGGTGTTTGAGTCATTGAGCAATTTATGAAAACATTAAATAACTAGTGCGATAAACAACGTGCAAAAGGGAAGCTAGACCTATTTTAGCTGATAATTGAACGGAAAGATATATCAACCCTAAACTGAAGCGGTATTAGTTAAAATATGCTTGAGTCAAAGGTGTGTGAACAAATAATTAATGAACGAACGACTCATAATCACGAAATTAACAAGGATAGTACCTATATCAACAAGCGTTACAATGTTAGTGAGAACACGATCATACCAATTTAACGTAGAAGCTGTACGACCATTTTTCTCAAGAAAGGCGTGTTCTAGAAGATATCAAATCCGAAATTATTTATCTGGCCCAAACCGGAAACAAATTAAGTGCCACATTTAGGAAAAATAAGCACGTTCTCTTGAAAGGTTTTTCACAATACTGCCGGACTGCGTTAACCAAAGACATCAAACATTTCTTTGCAAATTCATTGAAAAACTCAAATCTAAACATGGTAACACACAGTATTTCAAAATCTTTGGTACTAACTGTAACGCCTACTAACGTAAATGACTAAACAAAGAACTAGCTATTTCTTTCAAACCAGAATTATGCAGCACTATATTTTCGTTTCTCCCGAATTTACTTAAATCGATACAACTTTTAATTTATTAGATATTAGAACTCCGATTTAATATTTATTAACGAGGATAGTAATGAATTTTCTGAAATCATTTCAGTGGGAATACTAACAGTAGAATGTGCCCATATTATACAGTGGTTTTTATCTAAGTATAAAGAAAATAATAATCCACGTTGGACACAAGTCAATAATGGCAAATAAAGATTTAAATGAAAAACAGCTACTGAAAGAAAATTTTTCTAACGTAAATGTTATAAATGCATTTTTTATATCATGAGAATTTTAATAGAGGCTTGCCAATGGCAAGCTGCTTTAGAAGTTTTACAAATAATAGTATAGTCTAGAGAGACACATCAGTACTACGAGATGTACAAAGAGTTACTAAGGCGATGTCCACTACCAGAGTTTGTAACAAAAACAGGCACTCCATTAAAGATGTACGAATTCTGGAACCTAAAGTTCGGCAGTACAATTTTTAAAACCACAAATAACTGACTTGAATTACTTAACGCAAGCACAAAATCATTGGTACAACGGTATAAGTACGTTAATTAATTTAACTAGTCATGATCACTTTATTTTTCTGACAACTTACGTTTTCGGTTTGTAAAACAATAGTTCTCTCATAGGACAAGCATCTCAAATTCGAATTATGAAACTGAATGCGTAAGCTGTAACTCGACATCTTACACGTCGATGCTTTTACCTTACCTCCACATACTTAGAAAATGAGAACAGCTTGGAATGCATATTTTCGAAGAGCGCTTATGTTACGAACGTTTGACTAAAAAACATTACTGCGCTAATCAAAAATTATTTTTTTCTGTTGAAAACTGAGCAAACTGTTCAGTAGCTGAAATCTTCAATCTACTATGGTCACACTACGTTAAAACCGTATGTTACATCATGAAATCGTTTAAGGTGTTTACTTTGCAAAAATCGATAGCTTTCTTCATTTGTGAAGAAGGTGACGCTCACGTGGTACAACTGATGGAGCTGAAAAGCGCATGAGAAAATGATACTGGAGTATCAATAGTACCGAGAAATAACACATTATATGACACAATAATGTGCCAGGAAGATTTATTTGGCATATCAGCATTCGACAACACAGAAGTGGCAGCGGAATATCAATTTGCGACGATTAGAGCAATTTGACGTTGTTTTCGGAGTATCAGTGGTCAATTGCTTTGATAATATAACAGTTGCGCAATACGTTTGAAACAAATAATAGTAATGTTATTTTTGGAAACAACAATATAAAGACACGTACCACACAATCAAGTTCCAATTTTTTGCATAGTACAATAAATGACAAGAAAATTATTCAAATGTAGCCAACATCATATTACACACAATAATAAAAAAGTATACCTGAAGATCCTAATAATACGGCAATCGGATTACCAAAGACGAGGAAACCTAAATAAAAGAAGGTACCACATATATTAATGTAGAAGCAGTAGAATGATGCATACCAGCCGAACCAGGTGTTTAATGTGTCCTCGATGTGCATTGAGTTTGTGGTTGAGCGATTGATTGCGTTAATAATATACCAGGTATGTAATGCTTTGAGATTCAAATAAGTGATAGTAATGTTATTTCCGCCAACAATTATATAATAACACCTACCACAGAATACCGTTCCTATTTTTTGCATGGTACAACACATGACAAGGAAAATAATCTAAATGTAACCAAAATTATATTGCCCACCGCAATAAAAAAGCGTAATAACAGTGTAAGTGGATTGTCAAAGAAGAGGAAATGTAAATAAAAGTAAGTACCACATACACTAAAGTACAAGAAGTAGAATGGTACATACCAGCGGAACCAGGTGTTTGATAAGTTCTGGACGTGCATTGAGCTTGTGATTGTGCTATTTATACCACTTAAAATAACTATGTACATTGTTTAAGTAGGTTTACTGAACTAGTAGGTCAATGGTAACCATCTGCTTAGTATTTGGGACGTTATGGTTTCGATTTCCGTTTTCTTTTATCCTGTATAAGGTTTTTTTCAGGTGTCCCTCACAAACATATAGCGGCATGATCACTGCGTAGGCGCACATCATGAGCACTTATTTAGGCCCATGCTTGGATAGTAATTTCCTCCGCAGAACCCTAACTCCTTTACTTCCGATCTTATTCTGACTGCACCTAACTTTAATCCCAGCATGGATATAGTACTTAATGAATGTATGTATGTTGGGAATCCACCAGTATCGCTGAAAGAGCTTGGAAAGCTCAAACAGTCCGTCCTTCCACGTTTCGATTGACTTATTCGTTCATAAACGTTAACAAACAAAATACACCCACGTACCGCAGAAAAATAAAAAAAAACACCGAATGCATTTCAATAGCTAAGCTATCATGATCAGCTGTCGACCGTTGATGATGATAGCTTAGCTATTGAAACACGTTCGGTGTGTTTTAATTGTTGGGTGGTATGTGGGTGTATTTTGTTTTATACAGGTCCTGTCACAGTTCCATTGTTCCTGATTTTTCATACACGTAACATCATCGGCGGACATTCAGTTACACCGTTTTCTTTAATTGGTACTCGGTTTACCTTGAATTAATTTATTTAATTTATTGCAATTTGCCCGTTAAATTAACGTTTTATGTTATATTTTTTTAGACAAATTAGTTATGTTTTATTGTTGTATTTGCATACAGCATATTCGATTGCAAATTTTGTCTAAGAAACTTCAACTTCATTTTATTATTAATAAACAATTAAAATGAAATGTTGCTAATTTTATTTTAAGGTAAATTACAAAACAAAACGATACTGATAAACAAAACAAAAAAAAAAATAGATCCACTGCCTCAAAACAAATTACGATCTCCATGAGCAGTTTGGTCTGGAAAATGTTGAGACCTGTAATTATTATAATTATCTAAATAAACAAAATACGTAATTTTTAACTTATAGTCTAAGTTTCTAAAATGTTAAATTCAACTATGGGTGTAAGTTTTATCTACGTGTAAGGGAATATAGATTATTACGCATTATAACATATACTACTAGCTAACTAACATGTAATTGTAACTAGATTATCACTACAAAATTTCAATTTCTTAAATTAGTTTGGTATATATTACTTTGGTTAGCTAAACAGTGCACTTTATTTTATTTAATATCGCGAAAAGTATTCGATCGATCAAAAAGTCGATTACGGACTCCTAATCAATGTGAACTTCTACGCCTAAATCGTAGAAAGACATTTTATTCAGGTACAACAAATATGTATACAGTTGTCAACAACATACACCTAACCGTTGTCATGTGTAGAAGGTATATGTAACGGATGCATGAGAAATTCAAATTTCGAGCTACCGTATATACTATTTTATAGATGAGAAATGAATTTTTGTTATTGATATAAATGTATTTAAAATTAAGAAGAACAGATTGAATTTGCTTCACTAAGTTAAGTATACAATTAATTAGAAAATATTTAAAGTAAACGAAGCAATTTGCAAATGCATAAAATGAATTGTAGAAGAAGGGAAAACGAACTGTTATCGTGACGAGCATTTTTTTAAGAAGTTACATTTTAGTGGTAGTTAGTTTGTGGTCGCTGCGGGATAAGTGACGAAGCGATAGTCACGCGGCCCTGTAAACTGGGAAAATAAAGCCTAAATTAGTTAGTATTGTGATAAAGAAATATAAATAATACTTTTTTATCAAATTAATAAAAAGTTAAAGTGATAAGAGTGCAAGTATTGTCAAATTCGCGATAAAAAGAAAGTTAATGTAATAAACGTGTTTGTACGTATCAGAAGTCGTCGTCTATAATTGTGTTTAAATATGGAACGATAAATGTAAAAGAACAAAATCGCTCTAGTGTAATAAATCAATATATCAAGAACAATAACCAGAAATTATTGATGTTCAAAGTAGAAGCACTGCGGTTTGTAGTTTCTAGCCGTTTGTAGTACTGGAGTTATAGTGAGAAGTAATATCGATTGATAGATCCAGAGAATATCAATCGATACCATAGGCGGAAATTGGACTTGTCTTAATCACAACAAAGGTCTAAAGAAGATGTGAGGGGAACAAAGGAACATTATTTCAGGGTTGATGTAAGAGCAACGATATCAACCCATTTGAGGCCTCCGAAAGTTACAAGTAAGAACTTTAACTGTAAAATAAAAACAATATCTTGGTGTTTTATTTCGCTTTAAATGCGTTTGAATAACAACACTGAACGGAAAATATTCCTATCACTGCTGTTAAAAAAAAATTCTGCATGCTAGTATTAAGATTACGAAATATAATAATAGGGTGTGTGTTGTAAACAAAGCATTGATTTTCGTTCGAATTTAGTTTAATTAAATAAGCATAACGTTTGATTTGTTTTTATTATTAATTATTACGAATATTCAAACCTCATAAATACTGAACATATAAATGCGGAAGGAAGTAAATTCAATAGAGTTACGATTTATGCATAATTAAGAAAATCAAATTGAGTATATTTTTGGTAAATAATAACAATATTCATTTCTTGTACTAATTGAGCTGGCTGGAGTATGCCGATAAAAAGGAATTTGCTGAGCAATTATTAAAGTTCAATTACTTCAACAGAAACATGATAGCAATTAAAATAAATTTTAGTTAATGAATGATATCTTTACAAATTGAAACTGGCAAAATTATATTAAAAAATAATCATTTTCAATCTCACAAAAACAATATAAATTTTTATTAAAGAATTTTGAAATTATTAAAATAAAACAAGGAACACTAAATTTCATTTTTTTGTGACGAGTGTAAGCAAACCACAGAATTAGGTCCATGTTTACGCCCGTTACAAATGGCGCCCAACCCGGTATATGTTTAGAACCGCCACAAAATGGCGAACAACGTAAGAGTCATTACAAAATGACGCCCAACAGCAGGGCTGACGTCAGAACCATTACAAAATGATGCCCAACGTGAGAACCATTATATACATCAGTGAAATATTCTTCAAAGCAGTACTACACGTCTTTTTAACGTTCCGGTACTGCTTTGGTAGATACACAAAAAATGCATTTCGAAGACTGAGAAAATGATTTTGTTTTTATGTACTTAATAATTTAGTGCAATTTCGTTTTTTGAAATGGTGTTATTTTCGTGTTTATTGCTAAGGCAACCAAACCAAAACTGAATTATTCGTCTATATTCGTCAAAGCGGAGTAGGCGCGGTCAGACGCTTTACGTTACACAGACACCGGCCACGCCACCGCCACTCAGTTGTCTGTCAGTGTCAGTGTGTTTACATTCCTTCCTAATCTATCAGTTGCAAGTTCCGTTAGTGATAGTTGTTGTATTTTATTCCAATCCAGTTTTTAGTGCGTTTTTTAAAATTAGTTGCTTAGTATTTATTGTCTACATAAAAATCAGTTAAGTTAACGTTACTTCAGTGTAGTTGCATTATTCAAATCAGTGTTAAGAGTGTGTGTTTTATAATTAGTGCTCAGTAAGCGTTACCGTTTACCCAAAGAAAAACTGTTGAATTAGTTCCATTCATTACTAGGCTCTTTTGCCCCTCTTTGCTAATTACAATGGAAACTAGCAACAAAAAACAAAAAACTTTAACGTCATTTTTCAATAGAGGTAACAAACAGTCAACTACAAATGAGCCTTCAACCTCAACATTCACTCCTTATGACAAAAATATACAACTGAAATCTGCACAAACATGGGTTGTTGAGTTACGTAAGGAAAATCCAAATTCCAAACTTAATGATCCGCCGGCAGGACTGGTTGATGACTTTCATTATCAACCAACATCATCTCAAGACTTGATGACTGCTGGTAATTCCATTTATAGACGGCCTTCCATTTGGACTGAAGTAATGTGGGAATGAAAGAAAAATGCATTTCCTTGGTTGGATTGTTACAACGGAAAACTTGGTTGTAAGATTTGTAAGGAAGTTGCTTAACTCGGGGCTTTCAAACAAGAGCGTTTGAGCGTACTAAAAAAATGGCGTAACTACTTGGTATCCTTTAACGGATCAAGCAAAACAGCTCAGTTGACGTCCTTAAGAAAAAAATCTTTGAACACAAAAATTCTGCTGGCCACTCAACAGCTGAAAGAATCTTCTGAGGCTAAAAAAGAAATAATTGGGAATGTAGTTGATGAAATGACCAAAACTAACTTAATGACTACCAAAGCGGTTTTTAGAACAGCTTACTTCATTGCCAAAAACAACAGACCTTGCACAGACCACTTTAGTCTTTTGGAATTGCAAAAGTTAAATGGCGTGGAAATCGGCCTTGGATTACATTCTAAAAAAACTGCTATGGAAATTATAAGTCGTGTATCTTACGAAATGAAAAAGAAGATTGTAAAACAAATTTTGGAAGTGACTGGTAAGTTGTCAGTTCTGATAGACGAATCAACCAGCCTTGCGAGAAAAAACACGTTGATAGTATATTTGAAATGTGAAGTACTAAAGAAGACTCTCCACACTTTGCATTCCTCGATTTTGTTGAACTGTCTGACCAAACATCTAAGCCTGTAGCAGATAGCCTCCTTGATTGCTTAAGAAAACATGGATTTGACGAAGCATACCTCAACGAAAACTTAGTGGTATTTGCCAGCGACGGTGCTAATGTTATGCTGAGTAAGAAATCTGGAGTTGCACAAATATTGCTCAAAAAGTATCCTAATCTCATAGTTTGGCACTGAATGAACCATAGATTAGAATTAGCTTTGAGTGACGCAATCAATGAAGTGGGAGCTGTAAACCATTTCCAAATATTTATGGATGAACTTCATTTTATTTATAGCAAATCAACCAAAAATCAAAGGGAGCTAGAGGAATGTGCTAATGAAGTACACCAAGAAATAAACAAAATTGATAAAGTGTTAGGAACACGCTGGGTTGCAAGTTCGTTTAGAGCCGGGACTGCCACTTGGTATGGATACAGTGCATTTGTGCAAGCACTTTAAATCAGCCAAAGTTGATCAAACTAGAACCTCTACAAAACGAGCCATGTACTATCGATTATAAAAAAAACGACTACAGTGAGATGATTTAGACACGCCCATTTTGCAAAAAAAATTAGTTGTCTAAGTATTAATTTTGATATTACTTGTCATTTTGTTTTTCGCCAGTTTCATAAATTATTGAGTAAGGTTAGACAATATGACGTTTACCTTCAAGTGAAGAACTCGAAGGAGTCTGTTCTGTATTACACCTGTTGATTTTAATAATTCGTTAAAAAATTTGCATCAGCGAAAATTTATCAATTAATTAATAGAAATAAATGCTTGTTAAAATTTAATAGCCTTAAAAATTACACAACAAATCCTAAGTGATTTCAAAAAGAATAATTTACCAGTTGTTCATCTTCAACTGCTGTTGTTATGGTTTTCCGATCGGAACCAATTCGTCGCTTTATTGTCCCATGGTCGCGAATGCTACGTTTCGCGCTAACACCCAGTTCTTCGGAAATTCGTCTAATGTTAACTCCCTCAAAAATACATCCTACTGAAAACATAGTTCAATCTAATGAAATTATTAATGTAGTCGTTTTTTTTGATAACCGATGGTACAATGGTTTTGTCAAAAAAGCTGTCACCTAACGAGTTTCTGATTAATTTAGCAATAATGTATGACATTCTAGCTGACTTATCTTTGCTGTCAGAATCCCTGCAAAACCAGGAAACAACCATGTTCTATGCAGACAAACTCGCAAGGAGAAGTAGCCGATTTTTTGAGGGCATGAAGGAAAAGCCTGGAACTAAAACTTTAGAAGCGAAAATCGCTACCAAGGAGGGCAGATTTGGCGTTATTCCACTCACAGAAAACCAAAAAACACCATCAGTCAACCATCAACAGAAAAGAGGGTTCAGTCTTATGAATCTAATCATTACACCTACTCGAACCAGACTGACAATACTACATGTATTGAGCTTAATGTTTGTGAAGCTACACGGCCCAAACTTGAGAGACTGGGAGCCAGAACCGTAGTGAAAACGTGGATCCGAAAACACAGGACTGCAGACGAGACAGGCAAAACCAGCTGATTCTGAGGAAATCGGCCCATTTGCAAAATATTTGTAACTTTCGCTTTCGACCAGTTAAGATCAAGCATTTGGTGAGCATCTAAAACTCAGACTTTAACTTTACAATATAAGTATTGTTTAAGATAGGTATAATAATGAATAAATATTGCAAAGAATAATAAAAATTAATTATTATATGCATTTTTCTAATTTTGTTTTGGGATTTGCAATGTTGGGATGAAGGATGGCTCTTTTTTTTGGATTAAGACCATTGTGTTACACTCATACGATGTTAGAGAGATTTAGTTTTGCTTAATCGATATGCAGTATTATAAATAGTTAGTATAACAATTCTTATTAGACTGTACAGTTTGCTGTTCAGTTTATCAAGCCCTCTACTAACTTTAATAACAATTATACATATTGGTAAGAGTCATACAGTAAGAAGTGAAGTATGGGGTTATTAAATTGGAATTGTCTTACGTCAAGAAATTCATTTAAAACGCATTTTCAAA
This sequence comes from Vesta saturnalis, assembly GCA_036346205.1. Classification (NCBI taxonomy): domain Eukaryota; kingdom Metazoa; phylum Arthropoda; class Insecta; order Coleoptera; family Lampyridae; genus Vesta; species Vesta saturnalis. The sequence continues at coordinate 1,487,279 of JARFJB010001326.1, forward strand.
GGCTCAATTTTTACAAATTTTCCAGATCCCCTCTTCCGGGGGGGGGAGCTCCGCCCCCCCCCCCAACGTTTCGGCACTGTAAATTTTACTAGTACACCACTGGTGGTACCAGAACGTTGTGACAGGGGTGGTACATGCTCAATGGCAAAATTAAAGAGGGGAACCTGCAACTCGATGTACGGAGACATTCAGGGCGTCGAGAATTTTGCAGTGTTGCATTGATTCCTATTGTATTTTCTTTGTAAGTGAAATAGGTGATTAGTGATAATGGAATTCAAAACCAAATTATCAGGACAGTCTATTAATAGTCAAAGTCGCGAAATTATTGCTAATTTGTTGGCATTTATGAACGCTGAATCTCAAGGTGTTTCAGCGTCAACGATCTACAGAATATCACTTGAACAACAAAAAGTAGACAAGGTTTGCAACGTTATAATGTTAAAATGTATATCTTTTATGCTTGCCTCTAATCTCTAATACTAACAAAGCATAAACTCAACTTTATCGAATGTCATGCGATAAGGTTGCCAACGTATTCGATTAAAAACTTAATATTGTTTTCACAATCAATTAAGTAAATTGTTATATACAGTTGTAAATAACAATTGATGATTCTACGCCAACAAGTATCTATATAAATGAGATATCAAATACAACAACTAACATTATTTTTAGTTCTGATATCGATTTGTTTCCATTTATCTTATTTATATTAATGAAGTACAGTAATATTTATATCCATTTTCTACCAATATAAATATGAGAAAATAATAAAAATATCCTCGATAATAATTTAAATGTTATACAATGTGTTTCCCGTAAAGCGAAATATTTTAAATGCAAAGAATAGTCTGAACTTGTATGTGAAATGGATACGGTAAATTGTTTTCATTCCCTGTCAGGCAGTGGTATGAGAGCTGGTATTAACAAAAATTTGGGCAACCAATCTCGCTTATTGGCAAACTTGTTAAACAGTTTTCATATTGATAATAATATTAGTATTACAATTTCAAACAACCATATGTAAGTAGGAGTCATTATAGTGGGTATACTATCGTTAAATAATGCGCACTTGGCAGAAACAACGATATCCTTTAATTATCTACCTTTTTTGTATTAGTTGTAAATCAAATATTTTAGTACTACCGATGTCTATTTACACTTAATACTTACTGAATGCAGCCCTAAGTGGCTAATTTCAGGCAAGTGTTGTAAGAGCGAGCCGTAGCTTATCCAAATCGAGAAGATAGAAAGAGATGCATTTTTATTGTCAAATCTGATTACACGCGTGTTTACCTTTGTTTACTATATTTTCACTATTGAGTTTATGTACACACTTTTATTCACAGTTCAGTGCTTTTATTGTGTTTGTTAATTGTTCTGTTTTTCGTTATTGTTGTTATTCTTTGATTGAGATGGAAAAAAAGTGAAACGCGGGCGGAACCCTAATTATTCCGATGAGAAGACGAGGTTATTAGTAGACTTCGTATTAAAACACCGGGATATCAGAATTATTATTAATATAAAATTACCTGGTAGTACGATGTAACAAATGATGTTTGATTTGTTGCAGCAACCTTTCAACAGTGCCCTTCTTTAAGCGAAACCTTCGACAAAATCCAGATCATCCCATATATCAAAATGATCAATACGTTGAGCAATAGTATATGGTCGGCGATCTTAATTTACCGGATTTGAAATCTCGATCTCTTGTGCTTCCAACGCTTCATTAATCAAATCGTCCATAATAAAATTATGAAAAAACTATTCTATTAATAATGAGTACCTTATACAATAAAACCGTGTAGTGAACAATTTGAGGTTACGATTTGTACGTGACCGTCATAAACTCATAGTTTGTACGTTGTCGGCAGCGCTTATCCGCGAGTCACAGCGCTATTGGGTACTTCATGTGGCTGTTAAATTTATCCTCTAGATTAGGAGGTTAACTACTGGATAAGAGGCAATTGACATTGGAAAGACGGAAAATAGCTCTAGCTCTAAGATATATCTGAAAGTTAACTAACTGAAACTTTATCTGGAGATGGAAAGACCGGCCCTTAATAATGTTTAGATAGCTGCAGTTACGCAAACATGGCAACACTGTCTGATCTGGATCCTGGTTTATACGCATAAATTCTATCCTTTTCTGGCCGACTGCGTTCTCTCACTCTGCGCAAAGTAAGCTCGTCCCTGTCATATCTCAGTTGTACTTGTACACTAAGTTTACACAATATTTAGTTACTCTTTTAAGAACCCAATCAGCAAGGAAATATTTAAATTACGTTTGAAAACTATTAAAACGTTGCAAGTAGATTGTTAGAAAATACCTATACTTTTTTCAGAAAACATTTTTATACATGTTTAAAATGACGTGTAGAAATATTTTTTATGATAAATGGGTTTCAAATGTGTAAATAATATTTATGAGAAAATGTTTTCATTCTAATATTTTCAAAATGAAATGTTTTTGTTTAATTTTACTTGGCCACTTTACCAAAAACGAAGCTAACCCTTTTTCTATACCTGTAACGCAAAACAAAAGAACAAGATTTCATACAGATTGCTGTTGCCGCAAGGTCATGAAGAAGTTCAATTGTTAAACATTATTATTAATTTTATTATTGTTCTTCAGTTATGACTTACTGCAATTTTTCCGAAACCTGTATTTATATAATAATTTTAGTGTGTGAATAGTGTACATAGATAGCAGTGAAGGGTTTAGTTAAGACGAAGTTACTTCATCAAGCAATCGGGTAAGTAGCTTATCACCTGATTTATGAACAGGTATAATTTCAGCTTTCTTAAAGTGTGTTAGGCATATTCCCTTAGTAATACATACATTTATTATACATATATATATATATATATATATATATATATATAATATATATATATATATATATATATAATATATATTGTGATGTATCACTAGTGACCGAGCTAGTAGCGTAGTGGTGACTCGATCTGCTTAGCATTCGGGAGGTAATGGGTTCGATTCCGTTATGGTCTACCTTGTATGAAATTTTTCAGGAGGTTTTCCTTATACGCATGTAGCGGTATGGTCAGTGCGTATATGCACACCATGTGCGGCTGCTTAGGCGAATGCTGGGGTAGTATGTTCCCCCTCAGAACCCTAACTCAGTTCCTTCCGATCCTATCCTGACCACACCCATCCTTAATCCCACCATGCATACATACTTAATGTATGTATGTATGCTGGGAATCCATGGTTGTGGCTGAAGGAGCTATTTTATAAATTAGAAGGTGGGTTTAATTGAAACTATCTAGCAAATATAGGCGAATGTTGTATATTTTGATAGTAGAAATAAGGTGTGCTTGGAGATAGGTTGTTTAGAAAATAATTAAGAGGGTTGCTGATTTTTGATATTTTGAAAAGAATGAATGTATTATTTTGTTTGATGAAGTAACTAGAACAAAAAGATAATGTTATATATTCACTAATTGCATTTTCTTTCAGCAAATGCTTATAATATTATGATCTCAACAAAAGAGTAACTAATTATAAGATTAATATTACTCAATTTGAAGATAGAAGGTTCTTTTATAATTTGAACTAGATAATAATTGAAATGAGTATATAATTTATATTACAATACCATGGGAAGAGTGATTATTCCATCTAATGTAAATTAATATCAATCATAATTTGAAAGTTGATATTACATCACAATCTTGTTACTTGGTGTATAGAGGTCACTTGATTTCATTTTTAATATATTTTCTTTTGACACTTCACACCTATAATGTAGCATATGTTAAGATTCACGTTCCCTTGTAAATGTAGTGGAAGCGTAAAACGGCTCTTGGGTAGAACTGGCATACTGCTGAGCTTGGGGAGGTAACCGGTGTAACACTAAAGCATGTTTGCACGTTGGAATACTGTTTGCGTGCCTGTTATGAAATATGTTACCTTTTGGTTTGTTAATTGTAAATCCAGACCTTTAACATATGTTTTTACTTGTACTGCAATTAGCTAACTATATAACCTGCTGATCACCATTTATGAAATACAGGGCTGTATTAAATTATTACTACATTGATTTATTAAGGTTAGGGTAGGGTGATAACAATTTAATCTTGCGATAACAGTCGAGTGTAAATACGTATTGATATAGTTATTTATAACTAATACTTATACTTTATTTATGTTGTTATTCTTGTTGCAGTATGCGGAGGGTGAGGTTTTTCTTTTGTAATTCTTTTCCTTAATCCGCAATACGGATATCATAACTACATTGCACTTGCTTATAAATTTATATAGTGTTACCGTTATTCCATCCTCCTTTAGATACCCGCAACACATACATCCCGTTATACAACGTAAGCGGCCCTACCTGATCAGTTGACTTAAATAAGTTCACGCATTAAGTTTGTTCTTGCATTCGAGTTGTGCAGTCGTTAGCCTGGCCTGGGTACATTACAGATTGGTGCCGTGACCAGGATATATGTGACTGCGGATGTCGCTGAGAATTCAACAATATGTTTGAACTATTACTGTTGGTAGTTGAACTGACAGGGTTGGTGGTGTGACGTTTAACTAGTCCGTCTGGATCTTCATATTAGAATTACGGTAAATTTGGGTCGTTGTACAACATGGACGAATTATTAAAGGTATGGTTGGTAGCACCTGTTGAAATGGAAACAATATCAATTTTTGGAATATAGTTAACATCACTACGACATTGATGCGTGTTTATCCAACGGTTGACTCTTATCTTGATTTGGAAAGCGAATAATAAATAACTGAAAAGAAAAAGCAGCAAATCAATTGCGAACTATGGAATCATTTTACAAACAGCAGGAGAATTTTAATACTAGGTTATTGGAGACCAGAAATTACTCTACAACAATTCGAGAAGTATCTGCAAGTTACAAGGAAGCACTGGAGGAATGTTTTGGTGAGACAAACTCTGATGGCTTATGTTTTAATATGAAGCCGCTAGCAGAAAGCCAAAACTACCATTTCAGTAATGCTTAGGGTATCTTTTGATGCAAATGAAGATAACGGTTTGATTTGACGGTTGTTACTACTTAACTAAAGTTGAGGTTTCTGATAGGCTAATGTTGTTAAGAACTGCTTAAAATTTATTTAGTCCGGAGAGTTTCACTCAGTTCCTTTATAAATTACTCTCTCAGTTTTAGTTCATGAAGAAGTAGGTATAACATTTTGGAATAAAAGCAATAGATCACCTAGTTGCGCATTGCGAGTAAATGATGGTTCGACGTGGCCATTTTACTCCGATGGGCGATCACTGGGTAATTAGTCATCTGGTTTGTTCTCTATTTTTTGTGTCTGTTTATTGTGTTAATGGCTTTGTATATTTATAGAAACGAATTTATTTCCTAGTTATAATTACTTTATTAAATATGAATTACAATTTTAAAACTTAAATCTTCACATTTCTTGACAGGAAATGAAATTCGTATTTTATCCTAAATTATTCTAAAATAACTACACCAATGAATCTTTCCATTGCTTTTAATTCTGACCAAACAGCTAATGTCCGGTATGTTGCTTTAATTCAAATACGCTCTAACTTAACCATAATTATTTGGACACTTTCAAATTTAATTATGGAGCTCCAGAGAGCCTTCTAACGGTTTCTTACATCTTGTTACCGATACCATACTTTTACTTGATGATAGCGTGATCTTGTTCCAGTTCTATTAAACATTTTTCTTTAATTTTAAAATTTCAAGATTTCCTGGTAGTTATTGATCTAGTGTTAAAGTTTCTGTAACTTCTAAAAAATTACATTTCTCAAAACTCCAAAGGGAATGCGCTATGTTGATAGATACCGTGTGATATTTTTTTATCAAGTTTAGCGAAGAGTTTTATAAAGAAGTTTTTTCTGATATTTTCTCCGGAAGTAACACAATCTAACTCCTCCTCTTCTGAAACACAAAACCAACTGTATTTGGGCTAACTGTAAGGAGAACATAGAGACGCATTTCTACCAATTCTCTCTTCCTTTAGTTTTGCTTATTATGGTTTTACAGTGATATTTTTTTTGTCACGTTGTGTTGGACTGAACTCGATACTTTCATTTTCACGTTTTCCTTGGAAATTCTTCAAAAATACAATTTACATAATGTGAACGAAATCCGGTTACGATTAAGATAAACTATGTTATAAGTCCCATCTATTTCTTTAGTTAAACGGATGTCGTTTGTGATACTCGTGTAAAATTTCGCAATTAACTACCACAATCAATTTGTGTAACAGCTGCCAATATTAGGTCATATCTAGTTCATAATTGGACAATGCTCATGTTTCTGTGCTAAATAGGGGGCGAGGGTATACAGCGTGGTTTATGCAGGTTGTGAGGTTTGTAAAAACACAATGAAGATATTTTTCATAAGCAAGGTGCATTTTAACCTGTTTATTTTAGGGATTAGTGGTACTCGACTACTGTGGTGATGGGCGAAGTCTAGCAAATTCTATCTCTGCGTGTCTCATTGGTAGTTCAAGCTTGGACCAGTTACTGTGTCTGTGTAAATTGGTAAAATACTGCTGTAGTTCTATGACCCTCATTAAACTGAGGTGTGCCGTATGATGTTCAATTGAAAACTATTCAGATACTTATGCAAAAATAGTATCGATACTCAGGAATGGAATCAGTTGTTAGCGTGTATGGCAACCTGTTGGTAAGAAATTTTATGACGATTGAATGACGCTCGAATCGTTACTAATACTCTTAATTTTAGTCGTTAGCAGATGGTTGAAGACTTGTTGGTTTTTCGCTACACCTGCACCAGTTTTAGTTATAAAAGTTATTTTGGAAGCAACTGATGCCTTTTTACATATTTTATTTTATAAATTAGAAGGCGGGTTTAATTGCTATCTAGCAAATATGGCCGGCTCTCGTATATTTTGATGGTAGAAATAAGGTGTGCTTGGAGATAGGTTGTTAAGAAAATAATTGAGAGGTTGTTGATTTTTGATATTTTGAAAAGAATGAATGTATTATTTTGTCTGATGAAATAAGATAGAATAAAAAAGTAATGTTATATATTCACTAATTGCATTTTCTTTAAGTAAATGTTTTATAATATTATGATCTCAACAAAAAGGTAACCTAATTACAAGATTAAGATTACTTGATTTGAAGATATAAGGTTCTTTTATAAATTGAACTAAATAATAATTGAAATGAGTATATGATTTACATTGCATTACCATGATAAAGGTGATTATCCAATATAATATAAATTAATATCAATGATAATTTGAACGTCAATATTACATGACAATCCTGTTATTTAATGTAGAGAGGTCTATTGATTTCTGGATTTAATTGTAAATCCAGACCTTTAACATGTTGTGGTGTTTTTAATTATACTCAGCTAGCTAACTGTATAACCTGGCGATCTTCATTTATGAAATACAGGCTTGTATTAAATTATTAATTATTAAATTACTACATTGGTTTGTTAAGGTTAGAGTAGGGTGATAGCAATTTAATCTTGCAATAACAGTAGAGTCTAAATACGTATTTATAACTAAGACTTATACTTTATTTATGTTGTTATTCTTGTTGTAATAAGCGGCGGTGAGGTTCTTCTTTTATAATTCTTTTCCTCAATCCGCAATAAAGATAGCAGAACTACATTCCATTTGCAAGAATGTCATAGCTATAACATTTTTTTTAATTTTTCAGAATCTGTACCAAAAAAAAAAAGGTCCTACTGAAAGCAGACAAGTAATAATTGAATCCATTTTTTTAAAACTTTTTTTAAACTTTACAGAGCTCAAGTAACAGTGGCAAACCTAGTGCGTGAAGAACATAAAGAAGCATTATAAACTATTCTGTAATGATAATGTTTTTGTTTTCCTTATTAAAAAATATTTTAATCGATATTTTACAGTCATTTCTTCAACGGTTTAAAAATACGTTAACACGTATTTTTCAGAGATTTTATTGATATCTTAAAAACAGTTCTATAGGTATTTTTCAGACACTTTTTCAACAATTTAAAAACGTTCTTAAAGGCATTTTGCAGACATATTTTCATTATTTTAAAAATTTCTTTATAAATATCCTTTAGACACATTTTCAACGTTTTAAAAATATTTGGTAAATATTTGACTTAAATTTTAATAATGTATTCATTATGTGGTTTTCGCCATTAACAGATTTTTACAACGTTCTCTACACACTATCTGTAATATTTCAAAAACATTTAAAGAATAAATTTTTAACATTGCTTGCTGATTTTTCCAACACTTTAAGAACATTATTATAGGCATTTTACAGACATTTTTTCAACATTTCAAAATATTATAACTATTATAAGCATTTTTCAAACATGTTTTTAAAATATTTTATTTACATTTTAATGTTTTTGAAACAATGCAGTCCCAACGTGTTTATGGCCATTAACAGAATTTAGCAACGTTTTCTAAAGCATATCCATAATATCTCGAAACCATTAAAAAAAATTTTTTTAGTATTAGCCTGCTGATTGGAAAACTAAGTGAAAGGAATCTGCCTTACCCAAGAAATCAATGTTCTAAAGCGGCTCGTAGATTGATTCGAAACATTCCGCTGGGTTAACTGTAGATGATTGAATAAAAAGCAATTGGTACGTAGATGAAGGTACGTAAAGTATTTGACAGTTTTAATGTGCCTTGTTGCCACTTTTGTGTGGAATATTTTTGATAAAGGCATAGTACGAGTAGTTATATTTAATGTGAACATCCATTACAAAGATCTTTGTTATCAACCGTTAATCTGCATAAAAGTATAATATTTGTTTGTTAGTTACGTTTTATTTATAAGATGTTAATAAATCCAAGTAAGTTAACACAATGTGGCTGTTATGAAAATGTAAAATTTCACCATTATTGCACATCTTTAAAATACTTTGCATTTTTGGGTTTTCAATGGTGTATTTTTGTAGTAATGTTTACACAAATCTAAACGTTTCGGTAACACTAAAATTTGCTTCAACATTTTAAATAACTTTGAAAGATTTTATTACTACTGCGGAGGATAACTGTACGGGGAATGAAAGCCATTCGGTAGGGGAGCCAGCGTGTTTTTTTTTTAATTTCGGGCAATGCGCCAAGCTATGACGGTTAGAAACGACAAGATGCGCCTCTAAAATGTTCCTAAAATCGACAGCACTACTCTTCAGTTACGCTTAAAGTGTGTATTGAGATGCACCGATTTTTCATGAATTTGATCTGCCGAACACGTTTTACAAAACTAATGTAAGTTCTACTATTTTTTTAATTATATCGAAATTGTGTTATTGCATGAAACATAAGAAAGTTTAGTATCGATTTATCTAGTTGCATGGCTTCTTTTAGTGAATTTAGCTTTTAATTTGCGGGGGCACTTATTACCAGTGAGATAAGAGCCCTCTGTGGTATATCATCATGGATTTTGTAGTTACTATTTACACTTTTTTTCAGATGGTGAGAAATCGGCAAAGAACAACGAATAAATCTTCATGAACCATGGAAGATTTGAGAAGGGAAATTGATTTAGTAAATGATGGAACGTCCATTCACAAGGTCGCTAGGGTTAACAAAATCTCTTATCAAACTCTACAAAAGAGATTGAAGCACAACAAGCTAGAAGTACCTGTGAAAATGAGTAGAAATCCAGTTTTACAGACGCACATGAAAGACAACTTGCAACCCACCTTATAACTTTGTCAAACAGTTTTCACGGTTTAACAAGATGGCGATTTCGGGGTTTAGCCTTTGAATGTGCTGAGAAACGTAACATAAATCACCCATTTAACAAACAACAGCGATTAGCCGGAAACGATTGGCTGGAAGGATTCCTAAGAAGAAACCCGAATTTAAGTGATCGCAAAGCTGAAGCAACAAGTTTAAACAGAGTAAAGGGTCTTAATAAAGAAGTAAGATAACTGTAAGCAAACATTATGTATCGATTTTTGTACCATTCTTTGGTTATGGTTGTAGTAAACAATATTGTACAAGAATATCAAATTGAAGACCAGTTCACATTTCTATTACGAGCCTCTTCACGAAAAAGACTGCGAAGTTAACATCATCCTTAATTCAGCCTATGCCGTTGAGGATAATGGTAGATAAATATTGTGATCAGTTATAAATGCTTGTTAGATCCTTTAAAGACTTTATATATAAATGCCGGTAGTTTTCACAAAAGAAAAGATGAAGTGAAAACACGATGGTCTATAAAGATAGTTAAAATAGCAGCAAATCATCATGTCTTACCAGAATGAAAATTCAACTGTAAAAGGAAATTCCCTTCTCTAATACCTAAAAAAAATTGAAAATACGTTAACAAGAACTTCTGGGAGCTTTCGAATATAGAAAGAAAATCCTACATATTAAATAAGTGTGAGCGATTGCGTGTGAAGAGAAGAACATGCGAGAATTCAAGAAAATGTATTTTTTAAGTGACCAAAACGTTTCTCCATGCTACATTAGGATACAAGAAAGACAAAGATAGAGTTTTACATGGCACTTTATTGTAACTCCTACTAGCCAGTTAGTACCACTACCTCATAAAAGTTTAGGTACGGCATGCAATAAAAAGGTTAACGTTGGGGTAATCAACCATATTGGGGCTTTCTATCATTGCCCCTCCCACTACTGTAGGGACAACGATTCCAATGTGCGATACCTAAGCAATGACATAACCATTTCGCTGATGCTTAAATACTTTAGAGAAAGGTATCCCAGTATTCATCTCGATGGAAGAATCACATAACTCGTGCTGAGAAATTACGTCAATGGTATCAAGAACATGAATCGTAAATATGCGATGATAAAACGATGTGTCAGTCAGCTGACAAAAAATGATAAAAGTGTAGTAATGCTAAAAACATTAACAGCATACAATGAAACCTTTATATCAGAAAACGATCCCAAATTAATAGGCCTTATTCTGTAGTATGGCATAAGGCCATAAGAGAGCTTAAGAAGCACGATCCATTCTTTTTTCAAGACGAAGAGGGACGCTAAGGTAATAATAATAGAAAATGGGACATGTCGCCGCGGTCAACTCGCCGCAGTCAGCTCGCCGCGGCAAAGAGTTCTTATTTCTTTAATAAGAGTTTAGGTCTAATTATAATCAAATGACATTAAGGTGATGTATATAAATCGATCATGGATCAACAATGCTCATTTTTGTGCTATGCTTTCAAAGGCGGTGTTGTTGAAAGTGAAACAAGTGGTAATTGAATCCCAACGGAGGCAGAAACAATTTGCGTGATGAGTAGTCGCATTTTGGCGATGTGAACGATGAGGAAGTGCAAGGCAAGAATTCATGTACACCATGATATTGCTGTAAAGAAGACCAACGTTCATTTACATGGAGCAAATGCGACAAAGTTTGAAGCCGATTGACGAGCATAAAATGGAGGGCTCAAGAAACTATGGAATCTGCTTCCCACGTGATCAACAATTGTAGTGATCATGCTCAGAATGCTTTCCAGGGTGCTTATATGACGAAAGCGAAATGAAATAAGTGCTGCTCCACCTACCTGTATTGTCTTGGAAACACTGGTTATTCTGAAAAATATAGAATTTATGAAGTATAACAGGGCGAGTTCCAAAATTTTCTTCTCTATGATGGTGGTCAAAACTAGGAAAGGATTTCAGTTTTTGGACAACAGTCCAATATGCGTACGACCCTTTTTGTGGATGCCACGTTCAAAATTTCGCCAATACTATTTACACAGTTTAAAACATGGTGGTACTGATAAAAGGAAAGCAACATATGGTCGACTATTTTACCAAATGAGGATTTTGATGCCTGATCTACTAACAAGGCGTATATATTGCGACTTCGAGCTAGATGCGTTTCAAAGTTTATCAGAGACCTTCCAAACTCGTGGTTGTTTCTTACAACTAGCTCAAAACGCATAGCTGCAGCTGGTCTTCATGGATAATACAGTAATAACGCAAAGTTTTCTCTTCAGGCGCGGATGATTACTTCTTTGGATTTTGTGCCGATAGAAGATTTAGAGCAGGCACTTGGGGAACTGAGAGATACTCTACCAGATGCACTGAAACCAATTCTGGACTGGTTTGAAGATAACTATATTGGAAGAAGAGATCGGAGAGGAAATTACCGATGTCGACCCTTACTTCCTGCAAGAATACGGAATGTTTATCAAAGAAGTACTCAAGGAGAAGGTCGAACAAACAACCACGCAGAAGCTGCACATCGTCGATTATAAACTGGACTAGGCATGACAAATTCCACAATACGGAAATTTATAGATTGTCTTTGGAAGGTCCAAAAAGGAGATTCATGTTGTGGGCAGCTTGCAGCAGGTCGAAATCCGCAATTAAAATAAAACAAAGTGTCGAGACGCTGACAGAAGTATACAAAGGATTTTCGAAAGCTACAATCGCAGAAATGCGATGGAATTCCTTCGAGGAATTACAATTATGAAATGGACGTGTGAACAATCGCGATAGTATTTGTATTCAAATTAAATAAATATATCTTTGTAACTAAATAATTGTAGTTTTTATTATTAATATGGTTGATGAATAAATTTAAATTGAGAAACGTTTTTGCAAATGATCTGTTGTGGCGGCGAGTTGGTCTGCGGCGAGAAACCATGTGATTTTACAATTGGAAAGATTTCACAGTTAAAAAAGACCCCAACCGTCCTTATTTATCTGACATTGTGCAAGTTGTTGCTAATTGTAGACATTACGTATTAAAATACGTCCTTTATCGAAGAAATCCACAAAATATATTTCCTTATGAAGAAGGTAATAAAACAAAATTTAATACTGAAGGATGCTCCAAGCCATTCTACAACAACTTGCTGGAATGTTACCTGAAAATCGAAAAGTATCTTGAAATAATCTACCTACACTATCGGTGAAACTCAAGAATGAATGAAAATATATTTCCAAAAGTCCAAGTTTACCTTATTTGTAAGTCACATTTGGTTTTGTATTGTAGAAATAAATAAAATTTATTTTCCCATTTACACGTTGTAGTGCTATTCTTTAATTCCAAATGAAGATACCACATAGTGATCAAGCTTATATTCGTAGCGGTTATATGTGCAACATAAATGAATATGCAGTAAGTGATTTTTTGTTTAAAAAATAAAATGTTCGTAAAAATTGTCATTTTTCTCTATTGGAGTCTCATATACTGTGAAAAACATGTTGACCTAACGAAACGGTATTAGATAAAAAGGTTTTCTTAAAAAACTGTACTGTTCAGTTACCTTATTTCGTACTTCATGCAGATACCGCATATTGCCTAAGGGCGGCATTATTGGTTTTGGATAAGCACTATTGGATTCGTTGTTTGTGACTCTAATTGGTGTTTAATGGTAAATTATTGGCTGATATAAGACATTCTCGGGAAAGACTTAGGAAGTTGGTACCTAATAAGAATGAAGTTTTCTTGACAAATTGCCCTTGGGATGAAACTAAGTTGTGGGAATATGATACGTGTATTCTAACATCAAAGCAATTGAAGGAAATTAAAGTAACGTAAATATGTATCGTTACAATTTTGCGAAACTAAACAAACCTTTAAATTTACTTTGTTACTAACGTTTTTAATGTTACAAACTTTCAAGTAGAAATACTCGTGTAAATCAAAACTAAATAAGCAACGTTATTGTATTAATTCCTGTGGTGTATCCGATTATTAACCTCGAGAAATCATCTGTCATCAACATACGAGGACAAGCCATTATGGTTGAGAATGAAGGAATTAGGCAGGCCATGGAAAACAAAAAATGCAGTCTCAGTAAGAGCAATTCGTTACTTGACATTTTACCGAGCTGGTAGCGTAGTGGTTGACACGACCAGCTTAGCATTCAGGAGGTAATGGGTCCGATTCCCGTTACCGTCTACCTTGTATGAGGTTTTTCAGGGGATTTTCCTCATACACATGTAGCGGCATGGTCACTGCGTGTATTCACACCATGTGCGGCTACTTAGGCGAATGCTGGGGTATTATTTTCTCCCTCAGAACCCTAACTCCGTTCCTTCCGATCCTATCCTGACCACCATGCAAATCCTTAATTCCACCATGCAAATAAACGTAATGTATGTATTATTATAAGTTTTTGTTATGAACGAATAAGTTCAAAGGTAAATATGTAATTAAAAATTATTATTAATTTTATTAACTACATCGATTGGGGCTTGAACCTTGGTGGCGCAGTTGGTTAGCGCGGTACTCTAGCAAAGTACAGGTCGTAGGTTCAAATCCTACTCGAGGTAAACTTTTTATTTATGTAGTTAATAAAATTAATAATAATTTGTAATGTATGTATGTCTGCTGGGAATCCATGATTGTGGCTAAAGGAGCTCGGAAAGCTTAAGCAGTTCGCCTTCCACCTTGGGGAGGGAATGAAATACGCGACATTTTCCTTTTTTTTCCTTACTTGACATTTACCGCTTCATTTGATAATTTATCTTAAATAGTGTTTGAAAAAGATTACGTTTTGAAAGTGTAGTGAAAAAATGGAATTAACCCGAGAACACTTCTGCATAATGATTTATTATTACTTTAAGAAAGGTTTAAGTGCGTATGACTGCGAAGGGAGTTTGTAATCAGCATTTGGCGATTAAGCCCCTTCTTTGGCAACGAAGAACTACAGTGGATCACCAGAAAGGCGCAGGTCCTCCCATTAACGTTGTGACAGACGTGAACATTGCTGCTGTGAAGAAGGTTGTGGAAGCAAATAACAGAACTAGTTACGCCGTAATAAATACTCAACTATGGATTGCATCCTCATCTGTAAAACAATATTACACGACCACCTTCATCTGCAAAAAGTCATAAGTCGTTTTGTATCCCATCATCTTACAGACCTTCAAAAAGCAGAACGAGTAGAAATTTGCCACGAAACCCTAACATTGCTTAAGAATGATGAACACCAAATTTTGTCGAAAATTGTAACAAGCGATGAAATTACATACCATTTTTTGACATACCAACTCGACAAGAGAGCTGCGTATGTATCCATGAAGACGAGGCCACACCAACAATAATCTGAAAGTAGAGAGCAATGAAGAAAGTAATGTACGTTTTAGTCAAGTGTGCGCTAGTAAGCTAGAGGAGCAGAAGACTGTTACAGCTAAATGGTACGTCGAACACTGTTTGCCGGAAGTGTTTAATAAAGTGCCAAAGAAAGGAATTATGCTACATTACGATAATGCTTCTTCCTGCACTGCATAGCTAACTTGGCAGCATTTGGCTACAGCCAAGGTTAGTGTGATCAAACACCCTCCCTACTCACCGGATCTAGCAATGTGCGACTTTTGGCTGTTCTTTGGGTTAAAAAAGAACTTATGAGGAAGAAGGTTTTTTTCAGAGGAAGAAATCGATGCTGCTGTTAGGTGTTAGTTCAATAGTATTCCGAAAGCTACTTGGATTGGAGCATTTAAGCAGGAAAGTATTGCTAAGTGCATTATAGCAGAAAGCAACTACTCTGAATATATCTAAAATAAAATTTAGAAAAAGTTACACTGGTTCTTTTATTCTCAATAATAATGGCTTATCCGGAGTACAAGTTAACAATGTTAGATTAAGTGAAAAAAGAAGAAAATGCAACTGTCGTCTGGCATTTAAAGAACGTAAAGGTAATTAGGTTAAGCATGATATTACAACACAATGTCATTCTTGAAAATAACACTTGACTTTCCTTGAAACGTATGTTATATTTTAGAAGTAATAATCTCTAAAACAAGAACAAGACCATCGAATATAAAGTACGGTATTTCAAATTGATTTTGATTTTAACGAAATTAACGTTTAGTGAAAATGTATATGTTTATGTAGCATTTAATCGACTTTGATTATCGAACAGAGTTTTTGTATGAGCCGCCAAATCCCTTGTATAATCTTTTCTTTTTTAAATCTTCAGATTGCTTTGAAAGATAAAGCATAACGGTTTATTGCCTTGTTTATTTGACTCCAAAGTAACTTACTCAAAATCATTGAACTGTACGCTATACGCAACTGGAAGGGATACGGATGATTCTAATGCATTGTAGGCATCGAATCCATGCTTGGATGACAAAGACAGATGCAGAGTAGGTACTTCTGTCGCTTTCTAACTGGTTGCGGTAGTAGAGCATTTTGTGTGTGTGTTATTTTATTGTTAGTTCTTACTTTTTTTTGCTTATTTTAATTTATGCCTTGACCTGCTCAGGATTTACTCCTTTTCAGCCACTTCCTTTAATGTCAGTTTTGTTATTTTGCCTATGTGTATTTGTGGTGTGTATGAGTAAAAAAAAAAATTTTGTTTTACGTTAAATTTCATTTTCCTTTAATTAAACAAATTGGTGTGGGTATTGTGGCGTTATGTCGGTGATGTGTTCTTCAGCCATATAGTAGCCGTATGCGTTGCTGTGGTCCTCTTCATTATTCTCTGGGGGAGAGTGTGTTTAGAAGTTATCTAAGGACGTACGGAGTATGATCAAGGAGCTCCTCGTATTTTTCAGGGAGGTTTTCGAGGACCTGGGATAGATGGGCAGGAAGGTGTTTGAATTTTATTTTGGGCTTTTTGCAACATCTATTTCTTAGGTGGTTGATTGTGTTGGGAATCGATAGGATTTCTTTAGTATGGGCTGTGTCGCCGAAAATCCTGCGTTAGGCAAAGTTGGTTTGGAGGGACTTGAGGCGGTCTGTGATCGGGGCTCTATTGGCGTGTTGGATGGTAAGGATGTTTGGGAATTTGGGGGCTAGATTGTGTATTCTGCGCAGGATTCGGTGTTCACATGAGGCTATTTTATCAATCGTGATTAAGGGTGGCGTACAATTGAGATCCGTAGTCTATTACGGGTCTTATGAATGTTTTATACGTGTGCTGTAGGGTTTTGGGATGGCAACCTCCGAAAGTACTATTTAATTTAAGGCTCGGTTGCGGACTCGGTCCAAGGTTTTTTGTAAGTCTGTGGTTTAGTTTAGTAAATGTATATATGATTTCGTCGTGTAGTGTTATTTGCTTGTAACGTAAGGTAAGCGAGACTCGGTTGGCTGAAATATTTACTCTGGCGAAGTGGTTGGGATGGCGAAATAGAATGGCTTGAGCATTGGAAGGGTTTTAGGAGCCTCCCGAACGGTTTTACCGGTCGGAGAAGTTCCGTAGTGCGTTGGAGATGAGGATAGAGGCTCTAGTGCTGGTCTGACTAACTGCCCAGTAGTCAGTGTCGTCAGCAAACTGCGCTACCGATACCTCAGGAGAGGTGGGTTGCGGAATGTCAGGGGCGAATATTAGGTATAGTAGGGGGGTCAAGGCAGATCCTTATGGAACGCCAGCTGTTGGTGTGAAGGAATTGGAGTAGGCATTTCCAACTTTCACTCTGACCATCCTATCGGAAAAGTACGAGAGTATGACTTTCCAAATGGGGTCGGGAATTGTTAGTGAACGGATTTTGTGTACTAGTCCTATATGCCAAACTCTGTCGAAAGCGTGCTTGATATCCAGAAATATCGCCAGATAGCATTGCTTGTGATTGAATGCCCTAGACGTTTCTCTCAGCAGCCTCAGCATGAGGTCATGGTAGGTCCTGTGAGGCCTGAAGCCAAATTGGGAATTAGGAAGTAGGTCGCTGCTTTCGATGTGATCCTAAACCTGCTGGATAGGATCTGCTCGAAGCACTTGCCGAGGCAGCCGAGTAAAGACATTGGTCTGTAAGAGCATGGGTTGGTAAGATCGGATTTGGGTTTGCGAATCATGACTGTGGGGGCTGATTTCCTGGCCGTCGGGAAGTGTGACAAGGCTAAGCATCTATTGCAAATTGTGGTGAGGACTGTGATTACTGTAGGAGGAAGTTTTCTGAGTATGCGTCTGTTTAGTCCGCAATGTCCTGGAGCAGTTTCGTCCTTTTTTGAAATAGGCAAGGGTTTGTTGGGGAGTGATTGGGGTGAGGGGTCGTCGTTACTAAGTTGCGGTTCTAGTAAGGTTAAGTTGCGGAAGTCCTGATCAAGTTTGTTTCTAAGATTATCGTCCAAAGAACGGATCGTTTGGAGAGATCAGTGTGTTTTGGAGGTGGGTTTTTAAGATGTCGGCTTTTTCTTGGTTTGTGGATATGCAATGTCCTGCGGGTTCTTTAGGTGTAATTTGTGGGTGGCTTTAATTCTGGTCAGTCTATTAAACTTATTCCAGAAGGGTTTTCGTTGCGGATATCGAGTTTTGAGGTGGTTTGTATCCATCTGTTTTGGGTGTAGCACAGCAGACGTCTTCTAACCGGGTGTTTTCCGTAGTTAGAAAGGTATAAAGTAATATTTGGAAGTGTTGAATACGGATGTTCTAATTTAGGCGATACTATAGAATTTCATGGGCGAGTTCTTCATAAACTCCACAGTTCGCGTGTTGTAGCTAGACATGCAGTGTGAAATGTTTTAGTTTCCCGTTTAAACGACGTGCAATATTGCAATTATGGTTAAGAGCAATTAGAAGAGAAAAGTGGATGCCCACGAAAAGCAGTAAAATATGTAGTGCTCACTTTTTAAAGGCTGAAGATGACATACAGCATCATAAAATTAAAGATATTTAAAGGATGATGCAGTTGCAAGAACATTTAAATACTCATATCACTTACAAAAAAAATTAATTCCAAGGTCTATAACCCGCTTTATTCCAACAACAGAATAACGATTCAGAGGTAAAATACCTAATTCATTTGTTTAACCCCTTAACGACTTTACCCGTATTATTACGTGCCTACTCTGAAGAATTACCGCGAACGTTATATTACGGACAACTGATATTTTGCCTATTCTATGTTACAATAACCGTAAATATACGTGTCTGTTTACTGGCCGCTATATCAATACAATATTTAGCATTGGGAATGAATGATTCAAGCATTTATGACCACCATAAAACTTGTCGCAGCCTGTCGATTGTGACTAACCATCTCAGTTATAATTTAGATGTTACAAGAGAGGTGCTGATTTCGTGTTTACAGTTGAACTTTGTCTAGCTGCTGTTATCTTATTTTTTCGTAGAATAGCGGCAATTATTCGTTCGGAATTGTTAAAAACCAGGTAAGGGAAAGTTATTATACCAGTGTAAGTAGTGAATACTATTGCTGTTTATATTTTTAGGCAGATAAAAACTCAAATATTATTACCTGCCCACAAAAAAAATTGAGTGACTCAGATTCGGACAATTTTACTGAATGGGATTCAGATGAGAGTAGCAGTTCATCATCATCAGAATCTTATACTGACACAGATGACTCTGAAAGTGACAATAGTTGGTCAGCAGCAAAAACATGGGTACCAATGTGTGTAGAGTCTCCACAGCCTGCACCACCCAGATTTCCATTTACATGAGCACCATTGATGAACTTTGAAGTACCTGATAATGATGCGATGAGTTTTGTTAAACTTTTTTTCGATGAAGAATTTCTAACAATTTTGGTCACAGAAACAGGCAGGCAAAAAAATGTAAAGAAAAAAATTGGACTGATGCAAACAGTGATGAAATGTTAATATTCATTGCCATCCACTTGCTCATGTCTATTATAAGGAAACCAGTCCTTACTCAGTATTGGACCAAAATAAACATATTACAAACGCCCATTTTTCCTAAAGTTATGTGGAGGAAAAGGTTTCCGGCTATATAGAAACAGTTTCATTTTTAGGACGAATCTGCATTTGATCGAAACACGCATCCAAATCCCAAGTTATGCAAAATTTGGCCCACCTATCACTTACTGAACAGAAAATTTCAAGATTTATACACTCCTGATTATGACATAACTATCGACGAGAGTCTCATACTTTTTAAAGGTAGACTTGGATGGCGCCAGTACATTTCCCTCAAACATGCCCGGTTTGGAATCAAGTCCTTTTTGTTGTGCGAGTCTAAATCTAGCTATATATGCAATTCAACTATTTATACGGGCAAAGGAACTAACTTCAATTCAAAGTTCCACGGCCATCCCTCTTCTACACAGATAGTTATGACACTGATGAAACCCTACTTGGAGAAAGGATATTGTCTTACAACCGACAATTTTTATACTAGTCCGCAGCTTGCGGACATTCTTGTAAAACATAGGACAGATACTTTTGGCACAGTAAGAGCAAAAAGGAAAGAAATGCCTACACAACTGACAACCAAAAAGTTGAAGAAAGGTGAGATGCTTTTCAACGTGGTCAAGTATTAGCTCTAAAGTGGAAAGATAAAAAAGATGTAAGCTTGCTATCAACAGTGCATTCCACAAACACACTTGAGAAAGAGAGGAGAACATCAACAGGGAGGGATTTGATAAAGCGACCGGTTATTGCACATGATTACAATTTCACCATGGGAGGTATTGACCGGGTCGATCAACATCTGTCTGACTATCCTGTCATCAGAAAGAGAGGGAAAAATATTACAAAAAGATGTTTTTCCATTTAGTCGAGTGTGGGATGTGGAACGCAAATATTCTGTATCAGAAGTCAGGTGGTAACTTGAGACATTTAGACTTTCGTTTGCAAATAATGGAAAACATTTTCGAAACTCATGGGACAGAATTAGATCTACCAAAAGATCGAGGATCTTCCAAATCCTCTTCGCTTGGTCGAACGCCATTTTCCCAGCTATAAGCCAGCTACGCATAAGAAAAATGCTACTAGGGTTTGTGCAGTTTGTTCCCGAAAAAGGGACAGTAGAGGGAAAAAAATCAGGAGAGAATCCAGATACCAGTGATCCAAATGTGATGAAGGACTGTGTGTTTCGTCTTGTTTTGAAACCTATCATACGCGGAGTGAACTTTGATTTCTAGGCTGACTAAAACTCTTCAGTTTCTAATAAGATAATAGTCAAACGTAATATTACGTTTCTGGAATCAATTTTATGTTATCTTTTATTTTCGAAAAAATAAACTGTTCTCTGAAAAATGAAGCTAGTGTTGATTTTTATTTATCCTAAGGCATTCATTGTAGTTTAAAATAATACTGGTATTTTTGGAACACTTTCTCTAATTTTCCTGGGTCCTTAAGGGGTTAATCTATCTTTACAAAAATTAATTTATCATTGTATACACCACCTGTGGCCAGCCAACAGAAACGTAATATGTTAACACAAACACATCCACTACCAGAATCCCCGACAAAGTGCAAACTCCGAAAGTAGATCAAAGTTTTGCAGTAAAAAGTTCGGCGTAAGGTTACTAATTGAAGAATTAAAAAAAATAATTGTACTACAGACAATTTAAAAAGTATAATGGAACATTATTTTCATGGAATTCCTTTAGAGTTTCTTGTAAATAAAAAAAACAATGACAATCTATTACCCACCCAGAGGAGATACTCGGATAAAATGAAGGAATTTGCGTTGCCATTATTACATTTTTATTTATCGAAAGCATTTGCATTTGTACGTAATCATTTTTATTTGCCAAGTCCAAGAATTATTCGAAGTTGGTTATCAACTTTCGACTGCAAGCCTGGCTTTTCTTAAAATTGAATGTGTATCAAAACCATATATAAAGGACTGCGCATTAATTTTTGATGCCATAGCTATTCACCAAATATTAACACGGGATGTCAAGGAAGGTAAGTACAATGGATATTGTGACTATGCATTGTCGTTCCTAATACTGATGATTTGCCATAAGAAGCCCTGTTATTTCAAATAGTTTCGTACCAAAATCATTTTAAATGTCTTGTTGCCTATTTTGTTACTAATAAACTTTCCGCAGAAGTACAGACACAGCTATTACTATCATGTATTGAAGCACAGTATGATACTGGCATTACTCTTTCCTCGATTACTTGTGATGGAACAGGAACCAGTATCTCAACATTGACAAAATTGTGTTGCAAAATTAATGGGATAGCGCCAGTGCCATATTTCAAATATCCTTCTCACAAGATTGAGTTTTCAAAGTCTGTAAATATTCATTCTCTCTTAGTTGCGTGTTACGTGCTGAAGTTAGCAATGAATTACATTTGTATTTGTTAATTCACTATCTTCTGCTCATATTTTGTATGAACACAAAATAATGAATATTAAATTAGCTGCTCAGTGTTTAAGTAGTGGAGTGTCAGACGCTATTGATTATTTAAGAAACGAGGGATTGATAGGATATTTGGTACTCTTAATTCAAGAAATATTTTTGGAAAAGGTTTTAAAGCTCCTATTAAACCAATGAGTTTGCATTATTTTTATGAAGTGTTTGGTAAAGCTTGAGTACATTTAAAATCACTTACGATAGATGGTGTACCCATATTGAACCACCCAAGAAAAACATTTGCCTTATGATTCATAGTCAGTATGCAAAGTGGTATAAAGTTAGCATTTCATCTTTTTAATAAAGCTGAAGGTCAATTGCAGTATTTATTGACATACAAAATCTCACAAGACCACTTGTAACTGTTTTTTAGCTGCATACGACCTCAGGGTGGATTTAATAATAATTCTGACAGTCTACAGCTGAAATGGGCATTAAGACAGTTGTTAAGAAATCAAGCAGCACCAAGTGTTAATGCTAATTGTATAGATCTCGGCGTTTCAGTTTAGATTGGAAAAAAGAAATGTAAAAGAAGGCGAAAATATGACTAACAACGATGAAACCATAGTAGATTTAATAGCTGATACCTTAAACTACTCATTATACGAGTATCCAGGATTTATTGTTAGAACACTGTTGAAAATCCTCAATTGTTCATATTGCCTCGATATACTGCTTAAGTATCATACGCTTGTCATTATAGTTCATACAAAATTTATTATTTTGATAATTTTAAATATATTTAAATTTTATGGTGTTGTCTAATTTGAAATTAGCATCTAAATATTACAAGTAAAACAAGAAAAATTTAACAATTTAATCAAAATTATGGAAATTTACAATATTCTGTAAATTTCAAATGGCATATTGATGAATGGTCAAATTAAAGTTTTAATTAGAAATGAATAACTATATTGAATTTTTATGAAAGTTATTATAATTAATGGATTATTATAATATTTGATTAATTTTGAAGAAGAATTAATGTCTTATATTTAAAAAGTATTCAATATTACGTTCTATACAAATATAACTTTTCATATCTAATTTACTTTATTAATATGACTTTTGAGTTTAAATATTCTGGTTTATTTTATCAAATGAATTAAGAAAATTGGAAATTTTAGTAAAAGTAAGGATGTGTAGAAAACATTCCAATGGCTGAAGATCACGTGCCGAAAAAGACCCGGAATAAGCTCTATAACCATTTTAGGTTGGTCTGGACACCCTAATGCTCAATGAGAAGGAAAATTTCTCATAAAGGCGGAAGAATTTCTATTAATTAGGAATAAACGGTATAGGATGTGGAAAGCAATGGGAAACTACCATTAAAGGCCCTGAGAAACAGCAAAGATGATCTCTTGTAAAAATTTCCGGAGGTAAAATAGTCCTCCGTTCGGAACTCCGGGTGGAGACTGCTCGAGATTCTACTATTCTAAGTGAGGATAAAAACAAATAATGAAAAAAGAAAAACCACTGGCTAAAGATTTTAAAAACCAGAAGAAAAATAAAAATGTTGAAGTGATAAGGTTCGCCACGTGGAACGTTAGAACCTTTCTACAAAATAGTAAATTACATAACTTAATATCAGAAATGGAAAATATGAAGCTAGACGCTCTAAGAATATCTGAAATGAGATGACCTGATAGTGGAGATTTCTGGAAATATAATCACCGCATCATTCACACAGGAACTATAGAAAATAAACTAGGTCAAGGTGGAGTAGGAATAGTTTTGTGCAAAGATTGGGGCAAAAGACTTAAAGGATATATACAATGTGATGGTAGGATCATCCTAATCAAAATTGAGTCCCATCCTGTAGACACGATACTAATACAGGTATAAATGCTTTCAAATAAATATAATGAAGAAGAGGTTGATAGAGTTTCTGAAACCTTGAACAAACTGGTAAAAGACACCAAGGCACATAGAAATCTCATTGTGATGGGCGACTGGAATGCTGTTTTGGGAGAGGGTATAGAACAAAGATACCAAGGACCTTTTGGGCTTGGAAACAAAAATAAACAAGGTGATAAGTTAGCTGAATTCTGTGCTCAACATGACAACGCTGAGAATACTCTATTTCAACACCATCCTAGGAGAAAATATGTCACCTGACAACAAAGTGAAATCACAAATAGACTATATCTTAATGAAAGTAAAATATGAAAGCCAACTTAAGGACTGTAAAGCTGTGCTAGTCCAGACATTGATAGTGACCACAATATGGTAATGGTAAAAAGCGTACTAAAATTAAAAAAAAAAAGTTGACCAAAAGAAAAGGAAACAAATTGAATTTAATAAAGCTAAAAAATATTGTTACAGTAGCAGATTATCAAAGAGAAACCGATGTTAATAGAAACATTATAGATTGTAACGAAATAAACGAAAAGTGAAAAATAATCAAGGGCGTCACACAAGCTGCTGAAAGAATAATAGAAGAAGGTAGACCGGAAGCCAAAAATAATAGGACGACAGAAGAAATAATGCAACTAATAAAACAAAGACGTGAAAAAGAATGACAATAGTGAAGAAGGACAAAGAACTTACAAATCTCTTCGAAATAAAATAAACAGAGAATCAAGAATAGCTAAAGAAAACCACTATCAAAAATAATGTAACGAAATTGATCGCTGCATAAAAAATGGAAACAGGAAAAGGATACGCAAGAGTAAAAAAATTTCTTTAGTAGTAGAAGCGGGAAAAGTGTAACGATACAAGCAGAAAATGGAAAAACGTTTTTCGAAAACAATCTGATCAGTAACACATGGAAACAATATTTAGAAACCCTCTACAGTGGAAATAACGACTTAATTGACTTGGAGATAGAATACTACGGTCAGAATTCGATGATGCGTTAGCGAAATCTCTGCTGAATTACTTAACCATTGTGGAGAATCAAGCAAAACACATCTTTTTAAAATGATATCAAAAGTATATGACTCAGGAACAATACCAGACGACTTAAAAAAACGTCTCATAGTAACACTACCCAAGAAACAAGGCGCCACACAATGCGAGAACTTTAGAACTCTTAGTCTGATATCCCATGCCTCTAAAATTTTAACCAATATAGTGTTGAGTCCACCATAGATAAGTTTCTCACAGAAGATGAATTTGGTTTCAGACAGGGAAGAGGCACTAGAGAAGCTATATTAGTCCTACGTCAAATTTCCGAAAAAAGGGTAAAGAAGAACAAAGATACATATGTGGCATTCATAGACCTGGCAAAAGCTTTCGATAAAGTGTCGTGGAGAAAACTATTCGAGGTTTAAAAAAAGGCAGGACTAAAGTATAAGGATAGAAGATTTATATGAGCCCTATATAAAGAAGAGAGAGCGGTCATCGGATGTGAAAACGTAGAAGAACAAGCTAAAATTAAATCAGGGGTAAGACAAGGCTGCTCACTCTCCCCAGCCCTATTCAACTGCTATGTACAATCTGATTTAAAAGAAAACCAGGCATCAGGATACATGGGCAAAAATAGACATAATCAGATATGCTGATGACATAGTACTAATTGGAGATAGTGAAGACGAACTTACTGACGCTCTGGTTACAATGAAGAACATACTGAACATATATAATATGAGTTTAAACACAACCAAAACAAAAATTATGGAGATCACCAAAGGAAAAGGCCAAGCCAACATAACTACCAACGGACTGCAATAAATAACCTCAAGTGTTTCCCATATCTGGTAGCCAAATAACACAAGAAGGGAAATTTCAAGCAGAATATACTTAGCCACACTAGCATTTAACAAAAAATCTAAAATATTCGAATCTAATAATGTTAACATAAATATACGAAAACAGCTACTTAAGACTCTAGTATGGAATGTACTACCATACTGCTGCGAATCATGGTGCATTTATGAAAATGACAAGAATAAATTAGAAGCCTTCGAGATGTGGTGCTACAGAAGATTAATGAAAATGTCATAGACAGCAAAAGATCGCTAATTACCAGCATAGCTGTGAGAAGAGCCAAATGGATAGGTCACATAATAAGACACGACGGACTACTCTACAACATCATTGAATGAATAGTTGAGGGTATCAACTGTAGAGGAAGGCAAAGGAAAGAACACCTAGATGACATCATAAATGACATGAGTTGTGATACCTATGTAGAACTAAAAAGAATTGCCCAAGATAGAACAGAATGGAAGAAAAGATGGCGAAGTTTGCTGCAGACCAATCAATAGATTGAAACCAAATAATAATACTGCTTAACAAGCATGCTCAAAATAAGACTCACATTTATTCAGCTAGGCCATAGATTTATAACAAATTTACCAATTTTGTTTCATCTGGTGGTTTATTACACCCATCTACCATAGTTTTTAATAGTGTACTTTAAAAAACTTATTGAAAAGTCGGTTATACAACACTTCTGTGAAAAAATGCATTTATTTGTACCTCATCATTCCACTGCAGAGGAGCAAATTTTTGAAAACTTGTACGAAATACACCTAATGCGACAAATCGCAAACATATTTTAAATGCAGAATAAATGCTCATTTGAAGTCTATTAATCAAAAGGAAGGCAAGAAAACTAGGAATTCCACAAACATTTACGAAATTAATTTTATTTCATGACGCGAAACAACTTTCAACATGAGTCGAATTATTTACTTTACTATGTATTAATTATTATTAGACTAAGTACATAGGTACTTATAGAACACTGAATTTATTTCGTAATGTTCTGTAAATGGGCATTTATTCGCAATATGCTTTGTACAGTGTCACAACATTCATTCATTTAAGTGTAAACGTGTTATTGGCCTGGATCACAATGCATGTTTCACTGGTGAAAGAGATAACTGCCAACGTATTTTTTTATCCGACTTATCTGCATTTTATTTCCCGTGTTATCGTTTGGGTATGACGTTGTGTGCGAAAGAAAGAGATAGAGTTACCCATTCGTTGAGGGTTGCCTAACTTGGGTGTGGTTTTAGAGTTATTTATGCGTCTTGCCTTTCCAATTGCGTATAGCGTACAGTTCAATGCTCAAATTTGAACAAACTGTATTATTTAAAACAAAAGAATTCAAAAAAATGCAATTGGGTAAACGTTTGATTAACTTCGATATTAATGAAATATTAACAATATGAGTGTATTTAGTTTACTAACAGAACGTTAGCTTTGCTGTAAAATTAGTATCTCCATTATTCAAATAGAAAAAGAATTTACTGTATCAAAACCATTCGTTTTGCAAAAATTATGATAAAGGAAACAAAATTGGAACATTTGCTGACCACAAATTTGCAATGATCAAAGTTATAATAGTTATTTATGTAGTAAGGGCATAATGAGGTTTTTATGGCCCGAGGTGCTATTTTGAATCCAGCGCGAGGGTTAAGATAACCAGTTATGTCCACAATGCATACACAATTTTATACACAATTAATATATTGAATATTAAATTATAAGGTTTTATCAAATTCTTATTTATGACAGTAGGTATTGGTGCGTTACCATAAAAACGACTACAAAAGCAGGCATCACAAATCGATAATTCATTTGACGTTTTGGTTTAGTTAGTTTTAAACGCAATAACTGAGATATTTTCAGAAATAAGATGAATGAAATTGAGGAATTGTACCACGTAGTATAAACACAAATAATGAAGTCCGCGGGTCATAAAAGGACGGTTACATCAATATATAATTTTTATAATATAATTATCATATTATAATGTAATCGTGCATAAAAAAATTACCCATACCGTGGTAGTGAATGCTTCTTCCAATATGTCACGCGATACTAGCTTTTAAAGCACGTTGTGATCATTGTGGTTACAACAGAAAATTCTTATAACGTGATATTGCCAATTTATCTAAAATAAACTGTATTTTGGCATAAAGTATTCGAGAAGCGAGTCTCTACGATCACCGATCACCTATCAATTTTAAAATGTATCAACACCTTTAAAAAGAAAACAAGCCTTTTACCAAGTGATACTTAAGAAACAGTTAACTGCTACAAATGATAAACTATCCAAATGAAAACGCCGTTTTGATGTGGAAAAACTACCAAGAGTTAATACGAAGTGTCTACTATGGACCAAATTCTTCATACTTGTGGATTACATTTATTTTTCGTAAATCGTGGAAAAATACTTTTATTTGTTGATTTGTTTTTTTACTCTTATAAAATCAGAGAGTTGAAGAGTTTATTTTTCATTTAGCGTTAAATAAAATATCAACCTTGATTTGATATCAAATATTTGTCGTTTTTTAGATCGAAATGGTAGATTTTAACGTACAAAGTATGGAAAGAACATGTGTAGGCTACGGTTATAACTAGTATTGATTAAAAGTGATAACTAAAATTATTGAATTATTTTTCTGTTTATTGTAAACAGTTAACAGCGTAAGAAATAAACTTTATTATTAGTAGAAGTCACTTATTACCATTACTATGTTTTATTTTGATGATATTTTGGAAAAAAACCAATAAATAAATGCCAATATTTTCCAGTAACTATATTCAATATTGTAGTTTTCCAGAAGAATATATATATTTACAAAAAACATTTAAACACTTAATAGTTTAACTTTGAATTTTTTTTTTAATTTGAAACTTAAAATTTTCATGCAGCCCCATATACAGGAACCAATGGCTCCCCCTGGTTACCATTGCATTTTTTACCATTACAGATTTCGGGTGTATTAAGTAAGTTTCCCGCGGCTTCATCCGCACTAACCACCGTCCATTCCGTGAGTCTAGCAGAAACATGCAAACATGCAAAAAATTAGCATATTAGTGTAAATAGTTAAAATAAAACAAATTATGATACAACGAACTAAATATGAAGTATGAAATGAAGTTTGATGTTTTGTGTTTGAAGCTTACCGTATGCTTTCTGTACGTGATCTTGGTGACCAGTCTTTACTTCTACTTCCCGTACGCATACGGCGAGGTCCTAACGATTTGCTTGTTCTCCATATTTGAAAATGATGTTTTAAAGTATTCTGTACCTCGGTGTTTAAAAAGCAGTAAAAAAGTGCGACGGTGAAACCCTGTAAAAAAGAATAATTTTGTAATTAACATTTTCAGAAATGTATTTTTAATTTATATCCAAGTTTGGAATTAAACTAGTAATAATCATAGTTATTAAACAATAAAAATATTAATTAATTTAAGGTATTCTTTCATCCGGTGGTTCAAATCAGTAATAAAGTGCGACGATGAAACCTTGTAAAAAACGATTCCTTAATTTATTTTATCTTACAGGTATAGTTATTGAGGTACCTTAGACCGTTGTTTTCGGTGACAGATATCAAATGTAATGGTGCCATAAATAAATGAACACACAGAAAACGTTGATGTATTTTAATGAAATTTTCAGAAGACGTCTACTTTATTCCTATTAAGAAACGATGAAAATTTTAGCAAGATACAAGTATTGTTAACACTAATAATGCGTCGGCCGTCCTTTGTTTCTCACACGTTCAGCTAGCGAAATAAGTTAATCTATGCTAACCTGAGGTATACAATCACACGTTTCTAAAATCCGTTGTTGAAGGGCATCTACATTGTTTGGGAGGCTGTAGATCATTTATTCTCCGTCCTACCACATCCCACAAATGTTCGATTGGTGATAAGTTTGGCGAACGACAAGGCCATGGACGCAGATTAACATTAGCAGTACTTAGAAACTCCATAGCAACCCTTGCGGTATGCGACCGCGCATTATCTTGCTGACAAATTGGATTTTCTATTTCGTTCAGATATGGCAGTAATACTGGTTCAAGAACGTTGTTAATGTACCGATTTGCATTTAATGTTCCCTCAATAACTACTAGATGAGATCTGCTTCCATATAAAATAGCCACCCCCCCCCACACTATCACACCTTTAGTGAGAGCAGTATGTCGCACACAAAACTGCAAATTGCGTCTTTCTCCAGGACGTCTTCTAACCAATCGGCGACCACCATGAGCCCATAAACAAAATCGAGATTTGTCAATAGGGATGACTTGATTTCATTGCACATTACAATGCAACCTCTCGTTACACCATTCCCGCCGTGCAGTACGATGGCGTGGAGTTAAAGGTAAACAGAGCAATGGTCGGTATGATCTGAGCCTAAAAGATCGAATTTTTCGATTCGTAGGTCGTAAGGAGATTTGATGGTCAGTTAATCCTCTCCATCTATCACTAATTTCCCTTGTTGATTAAAAACGATCCCGAAGAGCTACAAACCGAAGAGCACGATCAGTGATGCGTCTAGGACGTCTGGGACGCAAACGTCGTCGTTTCTCTTTATTTTCTGATTTCGACTTTATTGTGTTTTCTTATTGAACTTACAAATATGCTTAACATTGACACTTAAGTAACTAATGCCAAATGAAAAGAAAGAATTTTAGTTTCATTGTCGATGATTACTCGATTAATGTTTATTCTATCTTGCTCAAATTTGGGTAGGTTGCTGTCAATATTTCTAAAAAGTTTTATTATCTAATATGGTAACGTTAAACCAAAATAGTAACACAGAACAACAGTAATAGAAATAATTTTAAATAGGCGCAAACCTACAACAGATGTTAAAATGACCGTCCTTACTCATTCGCCTCATTGACTGCAGTATTCGCTGAAATGTTCCTACTGTATTTCTTATTGTCTGACAGTCGACTGTAATTCGATTCCTTCAACATTTTTGAGGGAACTGTAATAAGCTAATGACCAGAGAAAAACCCAAATGCAGAAATTTAAGGGATTTAATTCAGGAGTGCGAGGTGGCCAATGTTGCTTACCTACCCGCCCTATCCAACGATCTGGATATACTGCATCTAAGTGATAACGTACATTAATGCTAAAATGGGCTGGGGCGCCATCGTGCATAAACCACAAATTATGTCTGAGGTGAAGAGGAATTTCTTCAAGAAGTGCAGGTAACTCTATCTGTAAGAAGTGATGATAAGATTCGCCATTTAATCGTAATGAGAGGAAAGATGGACCAATTAAATGATCACCAAATACTTCAAAACGCAAGTTTACTGGAAATTGATGTTCAAAATGAGGTTGAAAGATTCCATCTGGATTTTCATCAGCCTATAAGTAATTGTTTGAAAATTTCGTATAGAATCTCTCGAAAAAACTTGCCTTTTCACTAAACAAACCGCCATTTAAAAATTACGGTTTTGAGCGGTTACACTGAGAATCCATTGTCACTGTATCTCGAAAACGAAGCATATTATATTTGTAGGATTTTTTTTTCACAAAATAACTTCGGCAATCACCCCCTAAAATATTTCGCACTTATGTACAAACACCCTGTATACATGCATGATTTTTCATATTTATGTTTTTATTGCGTATGTTAATGGAATTATTTTAAAATGTGATGTCTTTAATAATAATAATAATAATAATAATAATAATAATAATAATAATAATAATCTTTAATGTCCAACAGATAAGACATCCATTAACAGGACAGTAAATTTAAATTAATACAAAATTTGTAGTGTAACTCAAATCATACAATACAGTGTGATTTCACACTAAATAATAATATATAAAAAAATGTAATGTAAAAAAAATACAAAAAATGATTACAGTTATGTCAGAATTGCGGATAGGGGAGATAATAGGCTGGAGTGGTTGATATCACAATATCTCTGTTCGAGGAGGATAATGAAAAGTTTTGATATTTCGAGAAGAAGTACGTGATATTTGAAATATAATATAGCTTAGTAGTTCTGGACAGTCAATATGGTTGTGTAGCAGTTGTCCAGAAAAGCATTACCCTTCTAGAATCTAGTGTTTGGAAATTAAACGTTAACAATAATTCAATATGATCAACTCCTCTGAGTATTTTTTCTAGTGTAAAAACCTTAGGAACTTTCTTTGTATAGTTTCCAACGCAATGTAATAAGTTGTGTTGTAAATTAGAGCACAGTATTCAAACTTGGATCGCACTAAAGAATAATAAAGTGATTGTAGAGCTGATTGACTTGAAAAGTATCTACAATTTCTAACTACATATCTCAAAGTTCGATTAGCGCAACGACATACTTCACTAATATGACTAGAGAAATTAAATTTACTATCAAGTGTGACGTCCACATCCTTGTCCCATGTACAATTCTGTATTACAGCACTATTGATAGAATAATGGTATAATATTGAACTTTATTTTAGACGCATTAAGTGTTAAGAAATTCCTATTACACCATTCTGATAGTAAATCACGGTTTTTTTTTCAGTTCTAAACAGTCATCGGTGTTAGATATAGAAGAATACATCTTTAAGACATCGGCAAACAATAGTTTACGGTAAGGTAAATATTAGTTACGTCGTTAATATACACAACAAAAAGTAACGGACCTAGATTAGACCCTTGAGGTACTCCAGAAATTGTATGTATCGGAAAAGAATTAAAGTTATTAAACGTAACATACTGGAAGCGGATGTCTAAATAAGATATAAAAAAAGTTAAGAAATTTACATGAAAACCAAATCGTTGCAAGCTAGCTATGAGTAAATTGTGAGGAATTTGGTCAAATGCTTTAGTGATATCCATATAAACAACATTAATTTGTCTCCTACGATCAATTACTTTTGATGTGTATTGACTAAAGCATGCGAGGTTGGTTAATCTTGATCGTTTCGTCATGAAACCGTGCTGTCTTCACATATATAGTGTTTAACAAAAGGATAAATGTTACTATGTAAAGTGATCTTGAACACTTTAGAAAAATGATTTAAAATACAAACTGGTCTGTAATTGGTGCCGTCAGTGGGATCATCACTTTTTAGAAAAGGACCAGTCTTAATACCTTTATTAAAGATAATGGTTAAAAGTTTGATAAAAATGGGTTTACAGTCTTTGAGCTAAAAGCTAGGGATTAGATCGTTACCAGAAACGTTGTAGCACATGACACGTCTTGTTCTGAGATGTATTTAATTAAATTTACGGAATTACTAAATGTATTAGTCGGGGAGATGGTGACAAATTTTTACTACGGATTTGATACAACTAGCAACAATGCGTAATAGTACCGTCTATGATAGTTGTAGGGAATGGCCAGTATGGCTGGCTGTAGCAGGTGCACCAGGTACTGCGCGCAAGGTGAGAGTTAGTTAAAAAATATGTGTTAAAAAATTATTATTGATTCACAATTAAATTATAATTTATAATCAATTATAAACATAATATATTCACCCAAGACCATTTGAGTGGGGTGACGTGGAACGAGACTACCCCAATGAATATTTTCACAATATGAAAAAAAAATTTTGTAATGCACACTGAAATTCTAATAGTGAATAGTGTTAATCAATGATAAACATAATATATTCACCCCAGACCATTTGAGTGGGGTGACGTGGAACGAGACTACCCCAATGAATCACCTATCACCTTGCGCAGTACCTGGTCCACCTGCTACACCCAGCCAGACTGACCATTCCCTATACAACTATCATATACGGTACTATTGCGCATTAATGCTAGTTGTATCAAATCCGT
The DNA here is from genome assembly GCA_036346205.1 of Vesta saturnalis. Lineage (NCBI taxonomy): Eukaryota > Metazoa > Arthropoda > Insecta > Coleoptera > Lampyridae > Vesta > Vesta saturnalis. The sequence continues at coordinate 1,520,755 of JARFJB010001326.1, forward strand.
AGTCAAAATTTGTCACCAGCACTTGGACTATATTCGTAGTTCTCTGAACATAAGTACGGAAGTTAATGTATTTCCAAAACTCTTTAGGATTATTCCTCAACGAATTTCGTTTTTGATATTTATATTCTGTTAAATCTGATTGGAATTTTTTTCTATGATACTCCTTTAAACATTTAGCCTTTAATTTAATGTTTGTAATTATTTCGCTAGTATACCACTTTGGATATCGGGATGATTTATTTATTTATTTATTACTAACACAGGCAGTATTCACATCATGAATGTTAACAAGGAAGGACCAGTCTACAAATAATAAATTTCCAATAAACAGCTTTTAACTCACAATACGAAAGTATTGGGAGGTATTGTAATAGGTCGGCGAAATTCCGAGTGCAGGATTTTAGTTTTTGTGAATTATCGCAAAATAGAAAATAGATAGAAAATAGATTCCAGCGTATTATTAAAGAGGATTAAATTTCCGTTAAAATGAGCTGCCATACTTAAAAACTGCTTTACCGTAAGTTGGAAAAAAAGAGGTTCAAACATGAAAGTTTCAAAATGTATGTCTGTTTGTCTGTCTGTCTGTATGTGTTCCAGCGCGACAGCGTCCACAAAGATAATCCGATCGTCATGTATCCAGGTTCGGATTCATGAGTAGATGGAATGATGAACTTTTGAGCGAAATCTGCCCAGACAAAATGGAATTCCAGATTTCGACTATTATAGAGTGTATAAATACGAACGGCTATTCGTAGCAAACCGGCACGGCACGTCTTTACGTAGGCAACTAAGTGAACCATCCTAGCATTGAATATCTACTAAGGTTTTATTTGTTCGTGAACTTCTCCCGTAGCACAGTGGCAGTGCGTTTGGTTGATGTCCCGGAGTCTCCGGTTCAAGACGCATAACGTACGAGGTTTTTATCTTATTAGACGTGTTAAGGCATATCTGGCCATCTTAAACAATTTTTGAAAAAAAAAAAATGTTGGCCCTTTGGTCAAAAATTTTTGAATTTTTTTTCATTTTTTACACATTTGAGCCATTTCTGACAATTTGAGACGATTTTTGTAAAAAAAACTTTTTGCCCTTTGCTAATTTTTTTGCATTTTACGCGTTTTGCGATATTTCTGACCATTTGAGATGATTTTTGGAAAAAAAATTTTTTGACCCTTGGGTCAAAATTTTTCGAATTTTATTTTGCATTTTTAATCGTGTTGAGCCATTTCTGACAATTTCAGAAGATTTTTTGGAAAAAAAAATTTTTGGCCTATGGTCAACAATTTTCGAATTTTTTTTTGCATTTTTACACGTTATGACAAATTTTAAAATGTCAGAATTCTAATTACCTTTTTTTATTACTAAGTAGAATTTATCATTTAGGAATTATATAAAAAACTGTTGTTTTCGCAACAACGAAAGTTCACTATGGAATAAATGTAAAAATGACAACCGCATCAATAGAAACATATGGGTAACAAGTGGATTTATGTTTATAAAAATTGTACTTTTATGCACATATTTACACGTTTTCCATTTAAGAACTAAATAAATGTATACTGGGTGATTATGATTATTTACTTTTACTTTTTACTTTTTCGATCGTGATCATTTTTGTTTAGTACGTCAAGCTTTATAGGTGTTATTTAAATAATAACTTAAATTTAAGATAATGTGTTTCTGTCGAAGTATTAGGATTTTTTTAATAAAACAATTTAATAATTTAATGATATGAAAAAATTGTACAAACTTTCTAGTAGGTAGCAAAAAAAAACACAGCACACTAGTTATAAAACATCAAATTCTTTCAATTTTACTTGTGGTTGATTAAATTATCAATCACATTGTATTGTGAGGTCTTGTGTTGTACACATCACATATTTTTAAATTATACCGCCGCTTTAATTGATTGCTAAGAAAACAAGGTAGGGGTTTTATGGTTAAATGGAGAAAAAATTGTAAAGCAGGATGGATATGTATCTTCAGTCACTAGTGGCGCACAATCATGTGTTAAGTCACACATTATGTTACTTAGTACTAGATCTGAACACATACTGTTGATATTCAATATACGATTACGTTGTCTTAAATTATATAATACAATAAAATTATAAATAAGTAAAGATTTTCTATCATGTACAGGGTGATTGAAATTAAACACTTTTGATAGGAAACATCCATTCGTAGAGGAGATAGAAACAAAATAACCGACAGGTTATGAGCTCCGTGTTTGCGAGAAAGCGAATGCCGAAAACCGCACATCGATATTTTGAACGGTTTAAAAGATACAGGGTAGTTCTCAGTTTTGTGCATTTTTGACCCACCCCGTAACTTGCTTATATACGAATTTTTTTTTCTGTAAAAATATTCTTAAGGCATTTTTTTGAAAGGAATCCAATGGTGTTCCAGGATATTTGATAAAAAAATTGGTTTTGAAGCTATGACATAAACTTGTATTTTTCCTTATGGATCACCCTTTATAGTTTTGAATATTCCTTTTCGAAATAAAATTATGATTAAAATGATGTGCACATTTGACACTTTTTGGTTCAGCCGTTTTTGAGAAGTTTGCTAATTTTTCATTTATAAAGGGTGTCCCGTAAATATAGCAACAAATGTCGTGAGGTGAAAGTATACCTCTAAATATGAAAAAAGTACCCTTGAAGATGCGTGGTTTATTACAGTTTATACACGTGGTTAAAGAAAATTTTTTTGTTTTTCCCCGTAACTCCTAAAATATTAAAGGTACATAAATGAGATACGGTTGACTTAAAACACATAAGAAACGACGTGTTGTGCAACGTATGAGGTAATTTTTAAATATGTTAGAGGCGTAGATACAGGGGTCATTTGAAATATTTAACCCTGTAACTTCTACGTCACTGGCATAAAATAAATTTCAGTGGCAGTTTTTGAATATCTAAAGTCTTTTACACGAAAAATGTTTACATTGTGTAAAGCTCTAAAGTAAGTAGTTTTCGGGAAAATTGGAATATTATAAGATGATGCACCTAAAGCGTCAATCTCTTTTTTAATGCACAATAACAACAATAATAAGATAAAATGTGGAATAATTTTTATTAAAAAAAATTATTATAATTGATTCTCAAAATGCGCCCCATTTTGCCCAATGCAAAAATTAGCTCAACGGATCATGGATCGGTGCACTCTTCGAAGCATACCACGGTTACCTCTAATTTCTCCAAATGCTGCTATCACCCTTCCCAGAAGATCTTCTTGATTTAGTACTGGTATCTTATATACCAATAATTTAACATGTCCCCATAAAAAGAAGTCAAGAGGATTGAGATCTGGAGACCGAGTAAGCCAAGCCACAAAACTTCCTCTACCGATTCGGAAAGAATTGGTCCAAATGGTCTCAGACATTCCTATAAAAATGAGCAGGTGCCCCATCACGTTGAAACCACATATTGTGGCGAACGTTTAAAGGTAAATCGTCATAGTACTCAGGTAAAATTGTTCGTAGAAAATGCAAATAATAATCACCATTTAGTCTTGGAGGAAACAAATATGGCCCTAGTATAGTATTGTCGATAATACCAACCCAAATATTAATGGAAAAATTGTTGATCTTTTTTTAAAGCAATAGTGTGGGGCTTCTCATAATCTCAAATGTGGCTGTTGCGGCTATTGAAATAACCATCTTTGGTAAAACAAAATGCTCCGAAGAAAATCAGGTTCATTTCGTTTTTGTTGATATGCCAATTGGAAAAAAACAGACGATGAGGATAATCTGCTGGAGTCATAGAGTAATTCCTCACTCACAGCTCTCCAAACAGTTGATTTGCTAGCATTCACGAAGTTAGCCCATGTACGAATGGAGGTATCGGGATCAGTATTTATTCGGCTCAAAATTGCATCTTCCAGAGCTACCGTGCGAATTCTTCTTGGACGACCGGTACCACCAGAACGTTTCAACGAACCATATTCACTTACTAGACGATGAATCCTTTCAAAAGTTGAAACGGTTCTGTACACAAACGCACAGCTTCATGGCCATTACAAATAGCTTCACCGTAAATGAGATGCATATCGGCTAAATATTCAAAATCATTCATGTTTATTTGAAAAGTTTCAAATTAAACTGTCATTTAAATAATGATAGTATTTTTGAAATTCGATTCGATTCGAAGTATTGTGAAATCTACTTACCTACTAGATTGTTAATTTGTAACTCATAAATGCCGGGAACAAGATATGTATCTTCTCATAATATTCCAATTTTCCCGAAAACTACTTATTTTAGAGGTTTACACAAGGTAAACATTTTTCGCGTAAAATACTTTAGATATTCATTTTATGCCGGTGAGGTAGAAGTTACAGTATTAAATACCTACTTCAAATGACCTCTGTATTTACGCCCTGTATCTAATAAAGGGTTTATGGGAACTTTTTTCATATTTAAAGGTACACTTTCACCTCCCGACGTTTGTTGAAATACTTACGGGACACCCATATATAGTATTCCATGCCTAAAGACAATGAAAACAGCCCATATGTTATGTAAGGTAGGGAAATACACACACACGCTCGCGCGCGCACGCAAAGACGTATGCACACACACACACACACACACACCACGCACACGCACGCACGCACACACGCACCACGCACATGCACAGAACACGACACGCACACGCACACGCACACGCACGCACGCCACGCACGCACACAGCACGCACACCACACGCACACGCACAGCACATGCACGCACACGCATAGCACAGCACACGCACGTACACACACACACACACACACACACACACACACACACACACACACACACACACACATACACACACACACACACACACACACACACACACACAAATTTGTCGCTTCATTTTTTTTGCTACATTAATACGTGAGTAAAAAAAATGGGAAGCGGAGACTAGCTTAACTTAGTCTCTGTGATAAGTATTTATATACAACAAATACTAAAAATTACAATACTTAATAACAAAACAAGTAACTAGAGAAGATGCTCAAACTGGTAACCATTTTCTCGAATACATAAACGGTATCTCTTGGGGGTGTGTGTTGCAGCATTGGTTAATTCACTACTGCTTATTGAATCAAATGCATCCAACAGTTGATCCTCAAGATCTTGCCTGGTTTCTGTATGATGCTTGAACGTTTTGTCTTTCACTCTTCTCCACATGTAGTAATCGCAAAGGGTGAGGGGGGACCTTACCGGCCGGTTAACAGGTTCTCTGTTGCCAATCCAGTGCTCGCCAAAAAACCTGTTAAAAGAATTGGTTACTGCTCGCGCCGAATGAGAAGGGGCCCCATCATGTTGAAAGTATAATGGTTCAGCATAATTTATTAAGGGCATATTTTCCAAAAATGGTTCCACAATGTCTTCTACGATCTCAATATACCTCTGATGATTCAAGTTATCATTAAAGGTGTATGGTCCCACTATGTGTCCGCTGAACACCCCAGCCCATACATTAAATCCAAAGCTGCCTTGATTGACCATTTCTACGGTAACATGTGGATTTTTCCTGAGCCCAGGTGTAACTTTATACCTGTTAAATAGCCCGCTATTGGCAACATGCGCTTTGTCCGTACAGAGAATTTTCCGGGGAAAATTTTCATTTACTTGAGTTTTCTCTAAAAAGAATGGCAGTAGTCCATCCTAAGTTGAAAATCGCTGTCGAAAATGCGGTGCATCTTCCTTGTTCGATATGGTTTATGCTTATGATTTTTAAACTTCGTCGAACTGTGGAATAAGGCAAACCTGTTCTTGCTACTCACTGTCTTATTGAAGTGATATTACTATTATTGAGCTCACCTAGCACACCCGTTTCTTCGAATTCCCAATCACGCCTAACATAATAAATTTTCACTCTAGATTTCGAAAACGCACCATAGGTAATTAAGTTCCTTTTTAGTTTGGGAAATATATCGATATATGGCTGTTGTCACTCTAGATATCGTTGCAAACAGAGTTCTCCTGAATCATGGTAATTCTCGTTTGATTCCATAAAACATTTAAGCATGTCGAATTTTTCTTCATTTGATACATTTTTGACAAAAGTAATAATAACCAAAAGCAATAAAAAATTTTGTTACAAGGGTCAAACAAACTGTCATTCCTAACATCAAAGCTTACGCGTTTAATTCACGTTAAAGAACATATGGGCTGTTTTCATTGTGTTTAGGCATGGAGTACTAGATATAAACGAAAAACTAGTAAATATCTCAAAAACGGCTGAACCAAAATATCAAGTGTGTACATTGGGGTTTCCTATCAAAAGTGTCCAATCTCAATCACCTGGTATAGTAATCTCAGTAAATCTTGGAATATTAAAATCTCCTATTATTCATATTTTACTGTGACCAAATTCTATTTATTCTAGTAACTCGAAAAACGTCTCGTAAGTACTAAAAGGCGATGAAGGTGGAATATGAATTGTAATAATGAGTGAATATTATTTTTCATCGCAATTAACGCTCCACCACCCCATTTTTGACCCGTTAAATCATAAGGCCTAGCTCATCTAAATATTTTGTAATGCACAGGAAAAAGTTCTGTGTTAGAAACGTCGTAAGCAACTGCAGTTTCTACAAAACTTATTAAATCATATTCCCTGAGACAAAGTTGAGAATAACTTCATTTATTTTGGATTTAAGATCTCGAACGTTTTGGTAGTAGCAATTTAAATACGGTTGTATTGATTAAAAACAGTGCAAGTAATAATGACGAATGCTTGTAAAATTTCAATTTCAACAAAATGTATGTTTTTAATGCGGAATATAACACAACATGCGCCTTAAATGGGTGATATTTATATAATAAAAAATTAATTAGTATTTTACAGAACAACCATCTGGCCTTATTATTTTTGAATTTTAAAATGTGATACAATAATTACTTTTTATGAGTTGAAATTAATTACATTTTTATATAGCCCTTCTCTACTGTACTGATTTCATTATTTTCCTTCAACCTTTAAGGGTATATAAATTAGGTTTGTGCTTTCCTCTGTAGAAGATTACATATACCCCAAATGGATTAATTTAATTTACTGATCACCGTTGTGACTAACGTGTTTTTTCGTTACTTACATTTTAAACAAGATTCTTAGTTTTTTCGCCAATTAAATCAGTCCACGTTTTAGTTAGTTAAAATTAACTGTAAATAATAGAGCAAGCGTACTTATAATGGGGAAGATGTATCATTCTATTTTGGGCATGTAATCATTATTTTAATTAATTTTTTACAAATTTAAACGTTTGGATAATAATTACAGTTACCGTCTTCAGTAAATGATAATCGTTTTAAAACTTGAATGATGAAGTCAAATAAATATATCAAATCTGAAAACGAAAACATGTCTACTAAGTATTAAAGCAGACTTGTATTTGCGTTTCCAGATTTCATATATTTATTTTAGATCGTAATTAATTTTTCATTTACTAAAGGCAATTATTGTAATTGTTACCGAAAGAAATGAATAAAAAACAGGATTACACACCGAAAAGACAAGTAGGTGAGACTGCTGTGCCTTGAATATAATGTACCTTGAAACACTTGTGCTGCCATCTAGAACCAAGTAGTCGAAGAATGCTGTGGATTGACAGACTTTCTTTGTCATTATAAGCTAATGTTGTTTTGTTGTTATAAAACTGAATTAGTAATAAAGAACATTATCATATTCTGTTTATTTATCATCCGATAAATTTGTTAGCAATTCGTGTACCCGTGAGACTGTATGGTAAGTAGTACTGCATCATTTGAAAGTGGATTAATTCATAACCTGAAGAAAGTCTGAAAAAACAGTCGATGTTAGCTTATTTTACTTCATCCTCTTGTACCATGAAACAGTTTTACATCACGCACTATGAAACATTGTTTTAAGGTACATCATAATCCATGTCCTGGAAAAAGAATTAACTTTTATTACTTTTTTTACATTTTTGTAAGCATAACGAAGCCCAGGATATAAAATCGGAACCTGGAGAAAAAAGAATTTTCATTTGAGAAGCGTGTAGAATTTATGAAGTTTCTTTGGTGTCTGTGTGTAAGAATTTTCAAACAATCCGGAAATGAAAAATTTTCTTATTTTATCAGGTACGATGTGAAGAAAGTTTTTCTGTGGAACAGGAAAAATGTCTTGTTGACTACATAACAACAATCGCAAGAACGTAGTATAACCTGACCAAAAACGGGGTTCGTGGGTTAGCGAAAAGGTCAGGGACACAGGATAAAGAAAAGATTGCAGAAAAATGAATGCGAAGCCACGTGAAACAATTTCTTTTAGAAAACCAGAAGTAACCAGCTTGTATAAATCAACTAGTTTCACCAAATCCAATATTGGTGATTGGAATATAGAAAACGTACATAATGAATTCAGAACCATGTAGAAAGGATTTGTAACACAGACGAAAACGTAAAGCAAATAGGAAGTGTTACGGCAGCAGAACGTGGCCAACAGTGACATTAAACTCTGCAGGGAATGAATGAATCATATCCTACCTATGTTAGTGTTTCTGCGTATTAATTTCAAAGAATTCATGCTGAAAAGAGCATCAAGTATCACCAGGCGCTATTAGAGGTCCCAATCCTTCAGGCTGTTTGTTACATTTCTCAATTCGATAGTTATGTGAAGGAATCAAAGACAGAACAGTCAAGGTATAGACGTATGGCTCATAAACACTCCAGGAAAAACTTTTGATATTTCAAACCATTTAGTACAAATAACATAATGAGTGGTTTTAAGGTAGCTGGTATCTTCCCATTGAACAAAAACATATTCTCTGGTCATTTTCTTGTTTCATATGTAACTGATAGACCGGCTCCGAATATATTGACCCGTCGACCGATCGAATAATGAAGCTCATTCCATTCATTGCCATCTGTCCTGATGCCCGAAAACAATGCCGACGAGTGCCAGTTATTGTTTTCTCCTGAACTAATTAGACCTCTTCTGAAAGTATTGCAAAGGAAGAATACTAATAGGAGCAGAAAACAGTAAAAACTCCAGAAATAAGAAATAAAATGCAAAATGAGAGGAAACAAAAGACACCAATGCAAAAAAATAACAAAAAAGGTTAGGAAGAATAGTTGTATGAGTGATCCCTATCGAGATTAAGACGTAGTCATGTATCAAAATAAAGATAATGATATAATGGAGGGTAATTGTTGCAGAAGAATCGAGATTTAGCGATTGGAGATTATGTTCTGGTTCAATTTTGAAAGAAGAAACGATAACCAGAACTTTTGGTGTACAGATTTGTTCTAGAGATTTATGTTTCAAATAAAATTCTATAAATGCATTGGAAAGCGCAGTAAATTTGTCACTAAATCTAAAGAAAAATTTGACGTCACTGAAGATGATATTTTCAAGCTACCCAAACCTGTGAAATCAAATGGGTACAGCCCAACAGCTGGTCAATTGCATTTTCAAATAGAATTTTGTTGCTATGGGATAGGACGTTAGTTTTTTTTATTTCAAGTATTTTTATATGTATTTTCTTTAGTGTATAAGCTCTACTTCTTCGATTGTTAGAATCTAATCTTTCAGTATCACTAGATATCGGTTTTGAAGAAAACATAATTATGAAGTGAGTTGTTTCAAGGTACAAGATGTATTATTATGCCAAGGTACCATGATATACCATGGAACAATTTTTGCGAACTTTTCAAAGTTTAAAAATTCTTCTAGATTAACCTTCTCTCGACAAACCTGGGGGGGGAGTAAATGTTCTCCTCATCATACCGTCATGGTACTCTCTGACCCTAGATGAAAAATCTATCATAATTCCGAAACGATAGATCGTAGATCCAATCGTTGCCTCAGAAATGATAACGCATAGGATTTAAAATAACCAAATTCAGTTACATTCCAAAGTAGCGTAATTTGTTAAATGGGATTTCGTTGATAAAAATTTGATTCTTTGTACAATGAAAACTTTTACAGATAATTGAAGGTCAAATAACGATTGAAACTTTAGAATTTTGCGAAATAACGTACGGAAATAACAAAAATTTAGTTATTGTTTTAATGTAACGTTCAATAAATACGACAACCTAAATTGATGTTTTGGGAAAGGCTTCTTGTTTTCCTTTAGCAAGTTGGCTTCTCTAGTGTTTTATGTTTATTATGACGTGTTCAAATTTTTATAGCATTTAATCGATAGTATCGAATTATTCTAAAGTATTACGAAAATAAGCCTATGAACTATTAGGAACACGATACTTTCAGAAGTGAGAAATAAGCGTTTTTAAAGATGTAATTTGATTGATTGATTGATTAGTCAAATTTGGTAATATAGTTTAAGCGAACAGCATCTTTCCATTCTTGATGGAGTGAAATGACCTTGGGGTTTGTTACTAGATATGGTTAAAATTTTGAAGGACATACCTTTCACGTATAAATAAAAATTTGGATAGAAGAGCAGTAACGTTCGGCTACAGTGAGTGGAATGAGCTTATATAGAGGGTGTCTAGAATCGACCCACGTTCTGTGGGTCTTTGTTATTATAAATAACTAAAAATCGTCCAAATTTTCAATCGGCTATATCTTTTTTAATATTCAAAACACGGAAAAGTTATAAGAGAGACTTTTGATAGCTATTTTTACACAAAATGGGAAAATGCGAATAAAAAATTTTTTTAGGAATTATTTTTCGAGCTACAACCCAAACATACATTTTTTTAAATGGCAACTATAGGTGGTTATAGACTCATTCGATGGCTTATTTTTTTCTGATTTCAAAAATGTACAGTCTTGTATGTTTAGTATTATTAGTTAACGCACAATTTTTAAAAAATGGTAATTATAGTATTTACTAAACAAATGCAATGTTTTCCGTGGTGTGCTGTGACAATTAAAAACAAAACTCTGCATTGATTGACTGTCAAATAGTAGATATTGAATTATTTGTTGTAACAAGTTGTAGTTCGTACTTAAGTAGTGAATATTAGTTTATTAATGGCTTATTCTTCTGAAGAAAGAAATGATTTGCTTTTTTGCTATTACGTGTGAGATGCTAATGCTGCTTCGGAATTATGTCTTCAAGCTTGTATGGAAAGAAGACAACCCGATGTGAGATTATTTGCCAAACTCGAATCAAATTAAAAAAAATATGGGGCTTTACGAAACCTCAAAATTTTAAAATTAATGTTAACACAGAAAGAAAAGAACGTGTTTTAGCTTACGTCGAATTTAACCTACTACACCCATTCGTGAAATTGCGAACGAGTGCAACACTTCCAAAGATGAAGCCCTCGTTATTTTGAAACAAAATAATTTTAAGCCATATCATCTTCATATAGGAAATACATTGTATGTTGAAGATTATCAGAAAAGGTCACGTTTTGCTACATGGTTGAATAATGAAAGTCGAGCAAAAAATCAATTCTCGAAAATCATTCTTTTTGCCGATGAAGCAAAATTTACAAACAAGGGCACCTTCAATAGAAAAAATCATGTTCAATGGTCCCAAGAAAATCCTCATATTACTGTTGAGAGGAGAGATCAATATGCTTTTTCAGTAAACGTTTGGTGTGGTATTATTGGTACCAAAATCCTTGGACCGTTTTTTTATGAATACAATTTAAATTCCGAAAGATATCTAATTTTTTTACAAAACGAATTTGAAGAAATTTTGGACGACCTTTCGTTGAACGTAATTCAAAATTTGAAATATTTTCAACACGACGGGGCACCAGCACACAATGGATTACTTGTGTGTAACTATTTACAGAAACGTTTTAATAATTGGATAGGAAACCGATATCCAATAGCTTGGCCGCCGCGATCTCCAGACTTAACCCCCCTGGACTTTTTCTTGTGGACTGCAATTAAAGACAAAGTGTACCGAGTAAAACCTGGTAATCTAGACGATTTAAAAAATAAAATTTGTGTTGCTATACAACAAATTAGAACTCAAAGCTTATTAAAAGTTCAAAACGAAATTTTAAAACGATGTCAAATGCGTGTTCAAAATAATGGACAGCATTTTGAAACACTTCTATGATTGTGTTATTTCTTGTTGTTTCTACAAATTTAGTAGTAGAATATATTATTCATTTTGTTATTTAAATGTTCACGGCACACTAATTTGTTTAATAAATATTATAATTACCTTTTTTGAAAATTGTGAGTTAACTAATAATATTAAACATACCAAGCTATACATTTTTGAAATCAGAAAAAAATAAGTCATCCAATGAGTCCATAGCCACCTGTAGTTGCTATTTAAAAAAAATGCATGTTTGGGTTGTAGCTCGAAAAATAATTACTAAAAAATTTTTATTCGCATTTTCCCATTTAGCTTAAAAACAGCTATCAAAAGTTTGTCTTTTTCATACTTTGAATATTAAAAAAGATACAGCTGATTGAAAATTTGGACGATTTTTAGTTATTTTTAGATATCTTAGAAAGTTGGCAACAATGTTGAATTTTGTTATCGGTATTTGAATTATGTAATTCTGCCCAACTTTGCTAATTTAACCGACTCTTATAATAACAAAGATAGCCATAGAACGTGGGTAGATTCTAGACACACTATATATATATATATATATATATATATATATATATATATATATATATATATTTCAACTTCCCATCAGGGCCCAGTAACACGCAGCCCAACTTTGCTAATTTAACCGACTCTTTATCTCTTATAATAACAAAGATAGCCATAGAACGTGGGTAGATCCTAGACACACTATATATATATATATATATATATATATATATATATATATATATATATATATATATATATATATATATCTTCAACTTCCCATCAGGGCCCAGTAACACGCAGCTAACATAAATTAAAATCTAGTGATAGTGCTTTAGATGAATCGTAGTTGTCAAGTGTCATAAATTAATTTGAATTTAATTTCACCTTTGTCAACCTTCTTGAAAAAGAAAGCAAAGACGCTTTCGAAACGTCGAATAGACTGTAACAAACACGAGTTAAACCCGAAATAAGTTTAATTTTATATATATATATATATATATATATATATATATATATATATATATATATATATATATATATATACAGGGTGAGTCAGTTTTTGTAAACAAACTTTAATAGGAGATAGAACACATGTTTCTAAAAAAAAAGTTCCTATAAATATATGTCGTAGAAGGCTTCGTTTCCGAGATACCGGGTGTTGAATATAATTTTTTTTTTCTCAAATTTTCATTATAACTCATAAACGAATGCTTAGATTTTTTCATGTTGGGGGGATAATGTCTATTAATTAAGGGGCATAAAACAAGCGATAAGAATGTTCACAAACTTGCACAGTGGCGGAGTGGAGGGTGTGCTCAACCCCTTTCATAAACAGAACTTCTATGCCAATGACCATTTTTTAAAAAAACTGTTATTTTCATTATCTACATACAGTTTAACAAAAATAATGTACCTTCTTCTGTTTCGAAATTCCTGTGGTTTCCGAGTTATTTTGATTTTTAGTGTTTGATGTGGTACTAAGTTAAGTAATGTGCTGTATATGAATAATTGAATATAAAGTTTTTAATAAAAAGATATAATAAAACATTTAGAGCCATTTAGTACCTAACGATCGTTTCTTTAAAATTTCAAATACATTTTCATTTATAAATAGGTAGGTTATCGGTTTCTTTTAGTATCCATTGTTATTATCCTCGTATAAAAATAAATGCATAATTATTATTGTTATGGGGTCAATACTTTCTGTATAATTATGTATGTATCAATTTCGCCATAAACATGTATGTAGTTTTTAAGTGAGATTCTTATAAGTTATAGACCGCTGCTCACTTGCTCTCATTAAAGAGCCGCCACTGTATCAAGCCATACTCAAATACAAGACTTTTGTAAATTGAAATCTGTTTAGTACACTAATTTTAACAATCCTTATTTATTATTTGTAATAATACTTAATTAATAATTGTGAAATTAATAAGAATTCTTAGCAATAACGATTTATAAATAAATAACAATAACACTAGTATAATAAAATGAGACACTTTGTTCAAAATGTAAACCGTTCTTTTCAATACACATTTCACAGCGACGTACCATAGAACGTCTTAAGTTAATTAAATGATGCACCCTTATTTCATTGCAAGCATCTCTGATGCGATTGTGAAGTTCTTCAAGTGTATTAACCGGAGTGGTATACACTTTTTCCTTCATGAATCCCCATACAAAAAAGTCAAGTGGCGTTAAATCGGGGGATCTAGGAGGCCACGCCACTGGACTTCCACTACCTATTCACCTCCCCGGGTAGTTATTGTTTAGCCAATTTCTTACATTTCTGCCATAATGGGCCGGACATCCATCAAGCTGAAACCAAGAATGTCCTCTTAAATTCAAAGGAATGTCGTCCCACATATTAAAATGTTCTTCTTCTAAAAATTGTAGGAAGTTTTCTGAATTTACACGTTGTGGCAAGAAATAAGGTTCAAACACGTGGTTGCCGTAAATTCCAATCCAGACATTTGTACTAAATTCATGTTGAAAACTTCTTGGTCGAATGTCATGTGGGTTTTCATGTGCCCATATAGAATGCAGATTGTGAAAGTTTACGATACCACGACGAGTAAAACAGGATTCATCAGTCCACAGTATGTTGGATAAGAAATATCTATTATTTTGAATGGAGTTAAGAACCCACCTACAATAATTAAGTCTTCGTTCGGCGTCACCTGGACATAAACCATGAACAGGTTGAAAATGATATGGGCGTCTGTGATCCCGTTTTAAAACCCGGGAAACTTTACTTTGGGAAATACCAAGAGCAACAGCAGTACGTCGAGTACTTGTCGTGGGGTTCCTATTAAATTCACGCAATATACCCTCTCCAACTCTATCTCGTCCACGGTTGTTCTGTCGGTCCCCATGTACATTTTTCAAACCCTGGTTAACAAATCGACGATGGATACTCACAAAAACAGAATGATGAGGTTGTCGTCTATTTGGAAATCTTCTCCGATACTCCCTAGCTGCGTACCTTGAATTCCCATTTGAGAACCCATAAATAAAATGAATGTCGGCTTATTCGCTATTTGTAAATGTAAACGGCATGTTACACTAATTAAAAGCTGGCAAATCAAATGAAATAACTTTTTGAACTTAAAAACAATAATTAATAACAGTGAAATTATTCAAGATGAAGCAAGTGTTTGTAAAAAGTCAAACTGTCGTTTCAAAATATAAAATTTAATACTTACTTGTCTTCCAAGGAGTATCATATTTTGTTGCAATGAAATAAGGGTGCATCATTTACTTAACTTAAGACGTTCTATTGTACGTCGCTGTGAAATGTGTATTGAAAAGAACGGTTTACATTTTGAACAAAGTGTCTAATTTTATTATACTAGTGTCATTGTTATTTATTTATTAATCGTTATTGCTAAGAATTCTTACTAATTAAGTATTGTTACAATAATAAATAAGGATTGTTAAAATTAGTGTACTAAACAGATTTCAATTTACAAAAGTCTTGTATTTGAGTATGGCTTGATACAGTGGCGGCTCTTTAATGAGAGCAAGTGAGCAGCGGTCTATAACTTATTAGAATCTCACTTAAAAACCACATACATGTTTATGGCGAAATTGATACATACATAATTATACAGAAAGTATTGACCGCATAACAATAATAATTATGCATTTCTTTTTATACGAGGATAATAACAATGGATACTAAAAAAAACCGATAACCTACCTATTTATAAATGAAAATGTATTTGAAATTTTAAAGAAACGATCGTTAGGTCTAAAATGGCTCTAAATGTTTTATTATATCTTTTTATTAAAAACTTTATATTCAATTATTCATATACAGCACATTACTTAACTTAGTACCACATCAAACACTAAAAATCAAAATAACTCGGAAACGCACAGGAATTTCGAAACAGAAGAAGGTACATTCTTATCGCTTGTTCTATGCCCCTTAATAATAGACATTATCCCCCCAACATGAAAAAATCTAAGCATTCGTTTATGAGTTATAATGAAAATTTGAGAAAAAAAAATTATATTCAACACCCTGTATCTCGGAAACGAAGCCTTCTACGACATATATTTAAGGGAACTTTTCTTTTTAGAAACATGTGTTTTATCTCCTGTTTGTCTACAAAAAACTGACTCACCCTGTATATATATATATATATATATATATATATATATATATATATATATATATATATACACATGACTCTCCTTCTTGACGTATGTTGATTTAATGTCGCCAGAAAAACTTTTGTAAACATCTACCTGTAAATTATCCTAGCACGTGGAAGCCTTTTCATAAGGGCAGGGGATAATAATTAGGCTATCGTAGTAATCTTCTAGTTTACATTTAATTGTCTGGATATTCTACCGAGTAAAGTATTCTCCAAAGTGACGGTTATATCCTAATTATTAACATAACATACGAAATTTACGAATCTATTTCAAATTACGAAGTAGTTATAATTTGATCTCTCCTCAAGCGTTTCATATGTTATGAATAAAAATTATGAAATTGGATGTTTTCATACCAAAAATATAAATCGGGAATTATATTAGAATCCGCTGTTTTATATAGAATACAATTATGAAGCAGATACCTTTATACAGTTTGAATAAACAAATGTGTTTTGATTGCCACTCCCTATATTTCGAATCAAAGTATTGGTTCTAAAAAGAGTTTGTTGTTTATTAATCAGTTTCCTTAATGTAATGTAATTACTGTTTTCTTGTTAGAATAGAATAGGATGCTGCCTTTTGTCGTAGCTTAAAATATCTGCATAATAAGTTGCTACTTGTAACATTGTATCTTACACATTTAAATGTCTTTGTCTTACCTAGAATTTGCTCTTTTATATTCTAGCATTTGTCTAGATCATTTATTGCATGGGTGGAGTATCGTAATTTGATTGCACACCTTATCGGTAGCTATCATTTTTATATATTGCTTATTTTCAACATAGCTTACGATTTTGCGTAGTTGATCGAACTACTGAAGTGGTTGGAATGTGTTTATAATATTAATATTGTTTATTGAAGAATATTTATGGTAAGTAATGTCTAACTATCTTCGTTAATGTGTAATTAGAATTAAGTATACCTTTAGATATCTTTTTAGACTTCATTTTTTATTGGAAATTAGAGGTTTCGCTTTATACCAGTAATAGCTTATTTCTTTTAATATTATTTAATTCATGTATTAATAAATATTTTTTTGAACTTCATTGTTTTTATTCGTTATTGAATATTATATTAGAGGTTGATTATTAAATGCTTGTACATTTTATATTGTGTTGTTTATTGTTATGACAATATCAGCCCAGACGCGATTATGCTTTATTATTTTATTTATTTTATTATACTTTATTTTAATTTTCTATATGCCATTTGCATACCTGGTGTCTGACAAACCAATTAATTACTGTCGTATTATGGAGTCTGGAAGTATTTCATCTATCCCTACAGTGTTCCTTGGTTGTACACATTCTTTCTCTTTTATACTTTTTTACATCCCCACAGTAGTGAGTTGTAGTTTGATTGTAACGCGAACATGGTGGGAAAAAACATAGTCGATCCTACACATATGGGTTCTCGTCGGTTGCTTTATTCTGCCATAACCTTAGTGACGTAGTTAAATGTTAATTACGATTTCATAATTATGGGATAAATAAATAAATCGGTTATGAGAGACTTTTTAAATAATTAGTGCAGGAAATCGTATTGTAAATTATCAAAACATTTCCAGTATAAAAATTTTCACCGACTTGAAAATTAATAGACCGATCTTAAGTCATAGTGTTACTAACATCAAAAATAATAGACTTTGTTTACTGCAGCGAGGCTAAAGCACCAGGTGGGTCCGTATGTGTTGATGATGATGATAAGACACAGTAAACGGTCATATTCTGAAGCAATTACATTACATAATTTTAAGCTACGTCTGAAGATTTCCAGATTCCATATAGTTCCATGAATTTAATGACTAATAAAAGTGGAAACATTTTTCAACTTCAGGTACTCTGCGATTTTCAGTGCCCAACAATTGTTCCTTTTCCCACATCACTTGCAGTACTGAATTAGAGTCACCATCACTTGTTTTTGCACACCCTACACCATCGAGTTTCAACTTCAACTAAAATTGGAAAACTTGAGGTGCTTATGAACAAACATCTTCGTTATCAAGGTGTTGTTACAGTGCCCACTGAAAATTGCTTGCACAAAATTATGCGTTTGTTTCAAAATTAACGTTTTTTAGAGGTTATTGAAGTTTTCTGTTTGCTACGGTCGTGAAAAAATAGTTTAAAAATCACGAACGGTAGGTGTTTTACCGGTCTCTAACAAACGTCGTCAAGCGGTGAAATGGTCCTACCGTTCCTAATACTTTATATACAGTTGCATATTCTGCAGACGTAAGTAGTACTTGTTGGCATTTTTCTACCCTACGAATGGACCTGAATGCCTGCGTTTTATAATTGGTGCAAACAGTAAATTTTAATTAAATTGCTGATATTCATAAAACCAGTATTTAAAAATAATGAATGTCAATCAAGTGTACAAATTTAATAATTTTAGTTAAAAGAATTGAATTGCAGATATGTAATCTGTCGAAATCACGCATAATGTTTTTTATTTTCAAACTCCAATAATCACGTAATATTGTAAAGCATACTGCCATTTAAGAAATTGTTAAGGTTTACAACCTGTAGTTAGAAAATAACATCTTAAGGTAATCGATATACACTTTGTAAGGCTATCTTGTGATATAACTTAAGCTAGTAACATCTTGTGATATATTTAGAAGTTATCAGGCTTTTTGCAACTCCATGATGTGCTATTATTTCAGCTAAAAGTGCCATCTTGTGATAACTTAAAATTGACTGAAAAAATATACCTATAAAGTCCCAAAACGTACCTAAATTAACTAAAACGTAAAAATTAGTAGCATACAAAAACACACGCGAACAAGTAAACTTTTAAAACATGCAAAAAACATGACAGCAAATATATCAGAACAACTAAAACAAGCAAAAAATATAGTAGTTCATAAGCACATTCAAGAACAAGTAAGCACTCGAGCACGTAAACAACGCAAACAAAAAAGCTGGCAATTAAGTAACCACCCGAACACAAAGCATGTGAGCCTACAGATATGCATTTATACAACGTCTAAAACATATAAAGACACAAATATGCAAACACACAAAGTAGCCACCAGAAACCCTCGTTACCGTTTCTTCGAAGTAAGCCAATTGAAACCGTAGAGTGGGTGTTTGGATGAATGTTCGTAGATCGAATTGGTATGGAGTGTTTTAAGGAAAAAATGAAGGTCAACCAACGTATGTTTAGTGAACTTTGCCCACTCGTAACAACATTATGTAAGGTGTAATAAGGGTTTCGGTATAATGTAGAGTAATACATGTGACGTTCTGAGATCGGTTTAGAAATAACGCTTTTGCACCTTTAACACAATGATGTCGGGTTTTAAATTAGCATGAAAGTTAACGTTAAAGTACAAAACAAGTCTTGGCAAACTATGACATGAAATGAGCTTTCATTATAATGAAAATTGATGTTTTTTAAAAATTTGTAGTATAAACGTTAAGAGTACATAAAAATGTTGTTGGGTGCCGTAGGTATGCCATAATCTTGCGCTGTGCGTAAGCTCTAGAATGAGGTACCATTGGTCAGGGTAAACCGTCATTGCTAAGAGTAACGTGATTGTGGTTTACAAATAAAAACTCAGGGATGGTGGCCAAGGCTTAATGTTTAGACGCGAATCAAACTTCAACCTAAAGTTTAAAAATTACACTCAGGTCGACGTAAGAGTCATTTTGGTCCCAAGCGCAGAATGTCATAAATTGTTAATACTAACCGTTTGAGTGACATAAACGCGTGGTGGGATTAATTAATTTAGCATTACCAGCACTTTGCTAATAATCACTAAAACATTTAAATTTTTGTGTCATAGACGGTTTTAAACAAAAGCAGCCGTGACTGTAAAGCAAATTGAAGTGCAAAGTAAAGCCAGTAATGTGTAAGAGGTGTATTACATCGGGTATAACAAATAAACGAGAGTCGGAAATGATAACTTTTTATTAAGGTGTATTGTGAAACAAAACTTTTTATGCAAAACCACTTCTTGTGTACTAAAGTGCACTAGAAAATTATTGAGTGCGATCAACTATTACGGGAACGGTACTTGGGATTTATGCGCCCACGCGCGCATCCTGGATAATCAGCTGATAATTTCCTAGACAAGTAAAGGTGTTGTTGCCCTTAACATACTGAATTTACAGTGACACATACTCAATCGAAACAAAAAAGTGTGAAACTATTGCTATTAAATTTAATTATTGCCTAATTGAATACCAAAACCATTTATTTTTCTCGATTGGTTTAATTAAGCAAATATATTTTAATTTTAGCAGAGGAATTGATATGCAACCGCTAATGCATTGTATAGATATAAGTGATGTATCATAGTTTAAGAAGAGCAGGAGATATAAGTTAGAAAACAAGAAACCACGATTGGTGGACCGGTGAAGTTAACCATTCACCGTTTCATTTTTATTTAACACATGTATTTAGTTTATAACCTAGTTGTTATGCGAAATGCTGTGTTATTTATTTGCATTGAATTATTTTCAGTTTATTGGTTTTAAAGAATAAAAGATTAATGTAATTCAGTTACTTTTGGTCAAATTTATGAAGTTCAAAGGTTAAAATTTTTTAGTAAATTAAATGTTGTCTTTAACGATAATATATGCAAGTAAAATATTAAAGAGTACCTTAAATTTGGCTATTGTGCAGGTTTATTAAAATATTTAATGTTATAAAACGACCTCTAGACATTTCGTCGGTAAATGTCATGGTTATTAACCACATTTTAGAAATACAAAGCTTGTTTTGCACAGGACTACTAATTTACATATACAAGACTATCGAATTGAAAATCAGACTAAACATGTTTAAGGCAGTAGGTAAATATTAATTTCTCTTCTGCGTAACCATGAACGAATAAATAAAGTGTACAAGGCGAATAAAAAAAGTCGGCATATTTCAACATAAGTATTTATGGATAAACAACGTTAATATTACTTTTGATCAACTTTCATGTTTTTCTAAATTTAATTAACAATTGGTTATTAACTACTTTGAATTTAGATATATTAAATTTAATTGTGCTATTCAAATTTAAAGAAAATAATTAGGACGTTAGGAAGAAAGTCAAAGTACTTGAACTTTATCAAATACTATTTTCTCATACAAACATTAGTCAACGTTACGATTAATTTCAACATACGTAATCTAAATGTATTATTTGATGATTAATTGTGATATTAATTAATACCACTAAGCTGATTTATGTAAACACTATCGCACCTGTTACATTTGAGGGGAATACGAAGAACTTGAATTTGATTTGAGTTATCATCTTAATGATTTGGCATATTATTTTTATGTTCTGTAAAAAAATTGCCTAAATTTTTTCTAGAAATCAATTTTGATTACAGTGGGACCTTTGCACTTTTTATTACCGATTTTTAACTAATTTACATCTTACGACTTGCCACCCTCGCCATTGCGTTAGTTTCTCAACCCGCTCCTTACGCGACGCATAGTGTGAAATGACCGTGTACACCAATCAATCAAGAAAACATCAAATAAGTGAAAAGATGTAAAAATCTAATTAAAAATTATTATTAATTTTATTAATTTTATTCGTTCATAACAATAATTTATACTAATTTAATATTGGCCAAGTTGCTTTGGTATGTGTGAATCCTTGAGATATTGCAGGCTCACATTCCATTAATATAAGTAATTTGATTGTAATCTCATAATATTTGGAATTTACATCAGTTCTACATACATAAAGACAAAATTTACATTGATTGGGGCCTGAACCTTAATGAGGCAGTTGGTTAGCGCGGTACTCTAGAAATGTACAGGTCGTAGGTTCAAATCCTACTCGAGGTAAACTTTTTATTTATGTATTTAATAAAATTAATAATAATTTTTAAATACATATTTACCTTTAAACTTATTCGTTCATAACAAAAACTTATAATGTAAAAATTTGGTTTCAAACGAGAACATATGCAAACAGCCAAATACGCAAATAGCGAAACTAGCAACCAAGTAAGCGCCCAAGCACAAAACATGTAAATTACAGCAAACTTGACGAGTAAAACAAGAAAACACACGCACAAACGCATACACACACCAACACGCAAGCATATGAATAAGTGCTAACGTTAACATACAGAACACCCAAACTAGAAATCGGCCAAAATAAGTAAATATAACATGCAAGCAGGCGTGCAATGTGGTCTAAGCTTTTTGTAATTTTAGTATAAATCACGAATTTCTTTTGGATTTTCCTGGTGCTCTAATTAGTATGAGTGATTTTAACGGTATTGCAAGAAACACAGGTGTGACCCGCCAGTGGTTGGTGTTTGCATGTCACTGTATTTATATGTTTTTGGTTGATTCCTAGTTTTCTTTTTGTTCGTGGGTTTACCCGTGTTTACGTGTTAAGGTGTTTACTTGTTTTCTAGTGTCTTTTGCCTATTTGTGCTTATTTGCTACTACATTTTTTAATGTTTTAGTTGTTTTAGTATATTTTCTTGCATTATTGAATGTTTAAGTGTACTTGTTGAGTTACTCTTAGAAAAAGATGGCGTTGAAAACTGTATTTTAAGTTCTAATTATACCGGTAGATCGGACTATATCCCATCTTCTAATTATACCAGAAGATGGTATTGAACTTTAATTAGAGATATTAATCCTTAGCGATTGTTTAAATAGCGCACATAAAGTTTGATGTGGCTTAAATATTACAGATGTTTTACGATAATACGCGATTGTTGAAATTTGAAAATTTCAATAAATCTTATCTAAATCCTTCATAACGAAAGGAATAATAATTATTAAAATATTACATTTCATTAATTATTTCATTAAATCATCTTTTTGTGCCAATCATAAATTGCCTTTTGTTTTGAAAAAATATGTTTAACAAACTCCTTAAATTCTATTAAATAGTGCTGAAAGAACTTTACATCAATTTTGCCAAAATATATTTGAGAATTTTATTTCCAACCACTCTTGTGAAATGACTTCTAACCACTGCAACTCACAATATTACATAATGTACTAGAATATTGAGTTACTTGTAACATCACTATAATTATCAAGAATTACGTTATAGAATTATGCATCAATATTTTTTTAACAATTTACGTATAATTTGAAATGTGTGGGATTCAATTGGTCTTAAATTACATAATCACCGCACCAAATTGATCTAATAAAAACAATAATGTGGCAGAATTAATTGATTAAACCGTCGTGGAACGATTTAATTACATGGTGAATTATTTTAATAAAACGGAAATCGAGAGAGAAATTTAAAAATACCAATCAAGCCCCGAAACCGCGATTTATCTCAATAAAAAACTGGAAATTTCGAGATTTAATTAATCCCACCGCGAATAGACTTAATTGCCTTTTAAAACCGCAGATAAAACTGCAAATCACGTTGTCTGAGGGTCGAAAATCCGCTCTTAAATCCCGTGGTGAAAAACTTCACTAGTAGAAGACCAGAACTAGTCCTTTTACCTTTGACCTTGGGAATTTCCAAGGTCGCCCATATGGGGTTCGTATTTGACCTTGAGAAACTGGTCGACCTTGAGACAGTTGTTTACTTTCAGAAAGTGGTTGACCTTGAGAAAGTTGTCTACCTTGAGAAACAGCTTGACCTTGAGAAAGTGGTTGACCTTGAGAAACTGGTTTGCCTTGAGATTGTTGTTTTCCTTGAGAAAGTTGTTTACCTTGAGAAGTGGTTGACCTTGAGAAACTGGTTTACCTTGAGAAAGTTGTTTACCTTGAGAAACAGGTTGACTTTGAGAAAGTGGTTGGCCTTGGACCTGGACTTGCGCGGAAAATTTTAATTTTTCTAATAAAGGACCCTAGTGCTAACTTGTAAGAGAACTATAAGAACCTGTATTAGAGTCGGCGCTTTCTTGTCGTGGCCCCTTGTTGCGAAATTTGAACATGGTTGTAGCACCATCTAATGGTGTATATACTAATGAATTTTTTCTGTAACAAAGGTATCGCAACGTAGCGGTATATTTCTAGGACTAATTAGGGTTTGTTTGTGGCGCCATCCAGTGGTGTATGGATTAACGAGAATTTTTTGTAACAGTAGTTGATCATGCACGAGTCTCTCTTTCTCCGATTCTCTCTCGTCTCTTCCTCAAACAAACAAATCAATTACGCAAATCGAATCAAATCAAATTAATCAAAATCAGACTGACCTCGGATTCGACCTTGGTGTTGACCTCGTGCGTGGCCTTGAAGAAAATCGAGTTCATGGTCCCCGCGGGAAATTTGAATAAGATTCCTAATGCTAGCTTGTAAGACAGGTATAGAAACTTGTTCTCGGGCCTGAGCCTCTGATTTAAATTTTTATTCTAATAAGAGGCCCTAGTCACGTAAGGCAGGTATAGATAGCGTAAGACTAAAAATTAAATACGAATGAAAATGATTAAATCGTATTATTGATAAAAGCAGATGGCCATTGGAATTTTTTATAAAACGATTTTACCTTGAGAAAAGTTACCCTCAACTGGCCTTGGAGTTGGTTATGGGTTTGGCCTTGGAGTCGGCCAATGACTTAATCTGACCCTGAAAACGTACTATAAATACGTGCATTTGAGTTTTAGTTAATTTAGATCTGTTTGAAGAGCATCATCGTTACAGAATTTTTAACTGTTAATCAAATAAGGCAGATATGGGAACTTGCTCTCAGGCCTTCGCCTCCTTGCCGTGGCCCCTTGGCTGGAAATTTGGATTTGTTGGTGACACCATCTAGCGGTATGTTTAGGCCTAATTTGGTTTTGTTTTGTTTGTTTGTAGAGGCATCTGCTGGTGTATGGACTAATTAATGTTTTTTGTGGTAGAAGTGGCTCCACCTAGCGGTATATTTTTAAAACGCACATACATAGCTCCGCGTAATGGAACACTTATTATGATTTTAATTATGCGTTATAATGTATCACAGGTCTTTTCTTTTCAATTATGAGTTAGAATTAATCAGCTTGTTTATAATCCCTAATAAGAATTAATAATAATAATAATGATAATAATAATAATGATAATAATAATAATAATAATAATAATAATAATAATAATAATAAAGGGTTGAACTACCTACTAGGCGTGTCCCCAGGTGGAGGATAGGAGAACGACCTTGCAAATGATCGTAAGTGATGCAAGGCCAACACCGAAATATGAGCTCGTGGCGTCAACCCGCCACTGGTAGCTCTAAATAATACGGTGTCGCGGACCAGTTCACGTGGGGCCTTGTAACTAACAAGGACAGGGATGGCAACCCTGCGTCCCCTTAGCTGGAAGTTCACTTTTCTTATACTAGTCTTACTTTAACTCTTTGCTATCAGAGCACCCTCGCTCTAACTCTTGCTCTCTTCAGGCTCCCAGCGTAAGCTGAGAGACCTTTCCCTTTCCTTTCTTCTCTTCCCAGGACATGCGCCGTCAAAAGCGTATACGGGTGTGGCAAGCCCGGGATGTCCTTGCTGGGGACGGCTGAGCGCTAGCCGTGTCCTAATACCGCAACCGTGAACTGTACTTCAGAGACTCTAGCAGGGCGTGGCTAGGGAACGTCGTACAGGTAGCGGTCGGTGGTCTTGGCTTAATTGCCTGGACTACGAGGAAGGTAACCTCTATAAAAAATCCCCCAATCCCAAGGTCGTTTGGCAGTTTTAGGTGCTGAAGGGATTGCGCGAAGGGATGCCTGAGCGTGGCCAGGGGGATGCCTGGTCTCTAGCGTTGAAACGCCTGTGGGGGAAGGGGTGCCCCTCCACAGTATTTAGCCTTGCCATGGTATAGGAGCTCTGCTGTGGTCGACAATTTTTCTTCCTGTCTTCGTGGGAACATTATGATTTCTAATTCTGTTTCTCAAGAGTTGTCTCCCTCTTTAAACGGAGACAATTTTCCTGCATTAAGGAAAACTATTAACGTGGCCAGCGAGACGAGTTACCCTCGGTTCCTGACTATCAAATTGTTGCCTGAAGGTAATTTCGAAAGAGTCAGCCCATTTCTAATTAGTAGAAGTATTTATAGTATAGCCGGTGAGACAAAAAAAGTTAGTAAGGTTAAAGAAGGACTTTTAGTGGAAACAATTTCCAAAAAGCAAACAGGAACATTAATGAAAATGAAAAAGATTGGTGAATTGGACGTTGAGGTTACACCTCACAAGTACTTAAACCGTCGAAAAGGAATTGTGTACTGTCGTGATCTTTTAAACGCATCACTTGAAGAAATTCAAGAAGGTTTAACAACAGAAGGTGTGGTGGAAGTTAAGCGATTACAAAGTAGGAAGAACGGAATACTGGTAAATACCGCAATGTTAGTATTAACATTTCAAAAACATGAACTGCCAAAAGTCATTAAGGCAGCATTGTATAACTTAAAAGTTCGCCCTTTCGATCCGGAACCTATGCGTTGTTTTAGATGCCAACAGTTCGGCCATACTTCGTCAAATTGTAAAAACAATCCTATGTGTGAGTGTGGTTATCCTAGTCATGAAGGTACTCCTTGTAGAGAGGAACCCATATGTACAAATTGCAAGGAAAAGCATTCTGCTAGATCTAGAGAATGTTCGGTTTATAAATCTGAAAAGAAAATCCAAGAAATCAGAGTCACTCATAATCTAAGCTTCATGGAGGCCAAAGTTATGGCCCAAACATCCGTTGTAACATCATCTAGTTCGTTTACCCAAATTACTAAACCTAAAGATAATGACAAGGAGATAATTAGTGAAGTATCGAAGGTTATACTAGCAGTACTACAAAATACCATTCAAACTCAAATAACCAGTTTAAAGACTACTTTGAAGGAATACATAAATGAAGTATCGTGCACTACTACCAATGTCGGAAGCGAAATGGAAACCGAAAGCTTTTCCGAGGGCAGAAAAAGAACTGCTCCTGTATCCCCAACTTCAGTTGGGGAAATAGATGAAAGTTTTATTGACCCCTGCCTTAGGAAGCAGAAAAAGAAAAAGGTGGGATGGCCAAAAGGTGTTCCACGTAAGAAAGGTACTATCGTAGGAAACAATAAAGGTGCTGAATCCTCAGCTAGACTGGAGGATTCTAAAAGATGATTAAAAACCTGTGATATTTTTGTGATAATTTACCTGTGATAATTATTTTATCGTTTAACTTGATCTGTGATATTTTATCTTATCTTTTTATTTTATATATGTCTTGTTTCGTCAACACGTCTGATAATTGATCTGTGATATTTTATCTTATTGTTTTACATTATATATCTGTCTTGTTTCGTCAATATTTATCTTATCGTAAGATACCTAAAACTTTGTTCGTGTGAAACTATTTTGTTACTGTCTCTTTACACACGTACGTATATTTACTTATTTATTTATTTATTTATTTCCATTATGGACAAATTATTTCAATTAAATATTAACGGATGTAAAAGTCACTTAGCAGAGCTACAATTATTAACATGTAAAGAGAATCCGTTCTGTATTTGCTTGCAGGAGACAAGATTTAAACCAAATGAAAACTTTGTATTAAAGGGGTATAAATCGCATAGAAGGGATTTAGATCCAGGATTACGGGCCCATGGCGGCACTGCCATTCTTATAAGGAGCGAAATTTATTACACCCCAATTGCTCTATCAACCCCTATACAAGCAACTGCTATTACCGTTAATCATCCGTTCCAATTTACAGTTTGCAATATATATCTCCCAGATTCATTGTGGACTAAGCAACAGATCAATGACCTGGTCAACCAATTACCCAACCCATTTGTGATAGTAGGCGACTTTAATGCACATAATCGTATGTGGGGTTCGTCACACTCAGATAATCGTGGGAGATTAATTGAAGAAATCATAGAAGAAAATAATCTGATCCTTTTAAACACTGGTGAAGGCACCTTCTTTAACGCGAGAAGCAACAATTTCTCGGCAACAGACTTATCTTTTTGTTCTCCTGTATTGGCGCCAAAAACACGAAATATTCTCAGACCATGCACCTATTCAAATCACATTCCTAACTCCTCGCTTATCGACTGCATTTCCTAAGAGATGGTTAATTAAGAAAGCTAACTGGACCAAATTCAGTAAAAAATTACCACAGTTCAATACAATTCAAGATGATATCAACAGTGCAGTTGATGACGTTATATCAAAAATTTTACAAGTATGCGAGACAAGTGTTCCAAAATCAAGTGGTAAACCACAAAGAAAATGCGTTCCATGGTGGAGCGAGGACATAAAATGTGCTATTCGCGACCGTAAGAAAGCTCTACGTAAATTTAAAACTGAACCCTCTATAAAGAATGCAATTGCATTTAAAAAACTAAGAGCTAAAGCGAGAAAAACTGTTAAATTGGCAAAACAACAGTCTTGGCAAACATATGTGTCAAGCATATCCAATCAGACCCTAAACAGTGAAATATGGCATACAATACGAGCAATGAACTCAACCATGCAGCCTTTCTCAATAACTAACATTATTTCTAATGGTCAGGTTACACATAGTCCACAAGAGATAGCAGAGTGTTTTGCAAGCCACTTTGAAACCAATTTCTCTGTTACTGATGATGGTACTCAATTCGAAAGTTACTCAAGCGTTGAAGAATCAACGGAAGATCTCCCTTATAATAACCTATTCACAGCTTCAGAACTTGAAAATGTACTGTCAGGAACTAAAAACTCTGCTCCTGGACCTGATTCTATTCTTTACGAATTTATCAAGCAATTACCGAAGGAAGGAAAACTTCATATCTTAGCAATTTTCAATAAAGTATGGAAAGAGGGTCAATTCCCTGACACGTGGCAAAAATCTATTATTGTCCCGTGTTTAAAACTGAATAAAGATCCTCACTTAGTGGACAATTATAGGCCCATCTCCCTTACGTCGTGCCTCTGCAAATTACTTGAAAAAATGGTAAACATACGGCTGATGTGGTTCTTAGAACGAAATGGTTTACTTGCAGAATATCAAATGGGCGCAAGACAGCATAGATCTACAACTGACTGCTTAGTTCAACTAGAATCGGCCGTTCTAAATAGCTTTGCTGCAAGAGAACATATGTTTGCAATATTTTTTGATATTGAAAAGGCTTTTGACCGGACTAATAGATATAAAATTCTACTAGAACTCCAACGTATGAAAGTCGAAGGTCCGTTATTACAGTTTATAGCAAACTTTTTGGCAAATCGAAGATTCCAGGTACGCGTAAACAATTGCTTATCTCAGGAACGAGTACAAGCGAACGGAATCCCACAAGGTTCTACACTCAGTGTGACATTATTCGCAATAGTAATGAAAAAGTTAGTAGAGTGCTTATCCCAAAACGTTGGTAAAACTCTTTATGTGGATGATCTAGTCATATATAAATCAGGCCCTATAACGGAGGATTTACTACATCCTCTACAAGTAGAAATTGATGGATTGGTGAGAATGGCTAACAAACTGGGTCTTACGTTATCTACAACAAAATCACAGGTAGTCTATTTCTGTCGCCTAAGGACTCAACACGATCATCCTAGGTTCAGGATTGGGGATTACACCCTAGAAATTAAGGATAACGTACGGTTTTTAGGGGTTCTCTTTGATAGAAAACTATACTGGAAACATCACATTGAATATTTAATCACAAAAACAAAAGTGGCGATTAACACGCTTAGATATCTAGCCCATATATCTTGGGGTGCCAAGAAATGTGTTCTGTTTAGAATATACCAGGCCTTAATCCTTTCCAAGCTTAGCTATGGTGGTGCTGTCCTGTCTAGCGCCAGAAGGTCACACATTGAAAAACTGAACAAGATCCATTGTGCAGGATTAAGATTATGTAGTGGGGCGTTCCGTACATCGCGATTAGATGACATTTGTTTTGAATCCAACACTATTCCTTTCCAACGTATCCTTAATGTAACTCTCCTTAACTACGCTCTCAGAACAAGTGCTCAGACAAATCATCCCATCTACAATTCGTTCCGTAATCATGATTATGACCAGCTTAACAACAATAGTTCTGCCATGCTCCCTGCGAGCATCAGAAGTTACAACCTGTGCAGAGAAGTTGGACTCGAGTATCCATATCAAGTGTACCCTTTCGAAGTATGTGAAGTAGCGCCGTGGTTAATTGGTCAACGGAGCATCCACGTAGATATCGGTATTCGCGAGTCTAAGGCTGGTTTAGACGTCAACAAAAAATGTTTCGATAAAGTGTTATCTGAACACGAAGGTTTTACCATTATATATACAGACGGGTCCAAAAGCAACACCGGAGTTGGAAGTGCGATTTACGTAATAAAGCATACAGTTGGTCTATCTCTAACTATTCAAGCGTTTTGACATCTGAATTGTATGCAATATTGCAAGCAATGTTCTATTGCGACTTAAGTGGAGATAGAAGGTTTTTAATCTGCAGTGATTCACTAAGTTCGATACGAGCTCTAGAAAATTCCTTTTCAAAAAACCCTATAATTAAAAAAATACTGGCTAGCAATGTATGGTTAAAAAACACAGGTAAAAAGGTATGTTTTACATGGTGCCCTTCCCACTGTGGAATCGAAATTTTGACTTGTTACCTTATTTTACCAAGTTTGGCAAAGTTTCGCCGTGATCGTGTACGTATCCCAGTGCGAGTTGACAGCATGTTCCTGTGCATGTACGTGCGCAAGGGAGAGCGTGTGCGTGTGCATACGAGAGTGAGTGTGGGTGTGCGTGAGTACTCACGCACTCATGCACGCTATCCAGGATAACTCCAGAACGATAATATGTACGTACTTAACATTTAATCTTGTTTTCATCTCTTCCTGGGTGATTAGATTTTGGAAGAAATACAGTAGCGGAGAGGGGGTTTATTAGTCACGGTTTTTGGTTTTGATCAAATATTTCTGAAATAGCTTATTTTTCAAATATATACAAATATTGGGTGACCCGACAAAACAGCCCCGACAAAACAGACCCCGTCAAAACAGCCGGCCGACAAAACAGCCCAAGTCAAAATAAATACCACAAATATTTATAGAATTTACAATTATTATACTTAACTTGCGATAATTATTGAAAACCTTTTTGTTTTTTTATCTACCTTTTTTTCTTTTTAATTATGTTTCTTGTCTTTAAAATGTTATATTTTTGTTCTTTTTTAACTATTTTTTTTACTTTTGTTTCAATTGTTTTATTTTTTTTATTTTATGTATTTTTTGCTTAATTTTTATTTTTTTAAATTTTTTATTTCTGTTTTCGAGAAAACCGTTACATGTATTTGCACACGAAATAGAAACAAAAATAAACGTAAGTATAACATTTTATTATAATGTATATCTTCAAACAAAATTCTACGAACTATATTTGTCAAAGGTTAACACAATAATTAATAATGATTATAAAATATAAAATCGATTTATAATGTCAGATTGTTGACTATTCCACGGAGATACGGTATAAGGTCGTCAGCGTTATAATTTACCACCAGAGCTTGCACATACTTCTTTTTGGAAGCTTCCGGATTTCTGATACCGGCTCGAAAACGTTGCAATTCTATTTCTACCAGGTCCTGCTCCTTCCGGAATTGGTCAATTAATTTGAAAATAGACGGATGGTGACAGTCAACGGTTTGTTGGAAAGCATGATGTCATCCTTCTACAAAGTTGTTTGTACGTGGAAGACCCTGCTGCACTCTATCATGAACATTCGATAGGAAATTTTGCTCTCCGATTCCTTCTTAGTCGTCTATGTACGTATCTTCCTAGTAATCGAAGACTGCATCAATTTATCGTAGGTAGCCTTCGGTTAGCTCCTCAAAAGCAACGATTACGTCGCCCTCTTGAACAAAAGCTAAGGCTAATATCATTTTTAAATGCATTTTCCTCCATAAATACTGCCCCAAGTGGAATAAACAACCCGTCACCTGAACATCATGAATTACCTGGCAAACTGCATTTTGAATAGGTTTTTAGAAGTCGGATAAGCAGCTTATTGGATTTAAAGTTGGCTTGAACTGCATCAATTTCTAAAACACTAGAACATGTGTTTCTTCTCTTTTATCCTGTAGAAGTACGTAGATCAAAGGAATCGAACGGTTATCTACCAATGCATGGATGGTAAATAGTTGTAAAAATAATTCTGGAGCTACTTTAAAGGTTCCATCTACGTGCCAGTTCCGGTGCTCCTCTAAACTTCCAAATTGTCTTCAGTGCCAAACATGATGATACGATTAGGATCCCTCTGTCCAGAATCCCTTAACAAGAAATTTGGATTTCTTGAATTGACTCGTAGTGCATGAGGAATATTAATATGGGCAACAGAACTTGGGTTTGGGTACGGCACTTCACTCCTTTGCCGAAAACGCTCAATAGTTATTTGACATGCATTGTACGATGGCAAATGGGCTGATGCTTCCAACGTTATCCCTCTTGTCGATTCTTGAATCAACTGCCTTGGTTTTTCAAGTGTGATCGCTGCTCGTCTTTTCATAGTAGACACAGACTTTTTTGCTTCATTTTTAGGTGGATCTGGAGCGTGACTGTGTTGAGTCACATTTACCGTGACATTTTCCAATGAAACTTTGATACGTCCTCGGTAAGGTGCGCATCTTTATGATACACTGTCATCGGTATTAGTTTTCGCCTTACGTTTCCGGTAGCCATCGGTTAACAGTAAATCTTTACCTTTCTGTGATTGAATACCTTCCATGATCTTCGCTACACAAGATTCTACAAGACTAAAGCTATTCCGTGTGTCCTGATCTTATATATTACTTTACAGGTATAAAAGAAAACATTAAAAATATGAAAGGTGAAATATCTTCCGGTATCAACACAAAGGAATATATTATTTTAACATTATACTAATCGGTTTTTCCAAATTTGATTTGAATGTCACAACGCAGGATAATTATTTTGACTATATACTAATTCATTTTTTATTGGATTAAAGTCAATTTCCTTTCCAAATTTTGTTTGAATGCCACTTATGGGATAATTATTATTACATTTAGGTTATTTGTATTGTTGCAATTATTAAATTAAATTTAAAGTTAAATAAAAAATTCCAGAATATGTTAACAGAAGTAATTTAGTAATGTACAATTCGCCACCCGAGAATCATATTTTTTATCAACCTTTACGTTTTACCCGTCAAATGTATGTGTGGTATAACCCAAGCATTAAAACTGGATCTATTGGAGACTATTTTGTCGGGGGCTGTTTTGTCGGGGACTGTTTTGACGGGGCTGTTTTGTCGGTGGGCCGTTTTGTCGGGGCTGTTTTGTCAGGGGTATCCAAATATTCGCATATCGACTTTAAATTCATAAATTAATTATGTTCTATGCAATTTTTTTGATTCGACGCGTAATTGAGCGGCAAAAAAATTCTAATGCGAAATTGAAGTGTTCGTTCAAATTCTTGCAATTTCTAAGTGAATAAGAATCAACTCCATAGGAAATTATGTAAACATACTTTTTACAGATAACTCAATTTTGCATTACTTTTTCTATAAAGTTTCTTAATACGAAACCAAATAAGCTTTAAATATTAAAGATTGAAAATGCGTTAATTGTATTATCAAAATTTTTTTAGAAGCGGGCGGATTTGCGATTTTCCTTTCAGGTTGGCATCTAGATGTATATTAGCCTCTTATCCGATGTGAAGTTCTGATATAGATCATTGTTGTTGTTTTTTAAATGTTGCCTATTTTCGTTATGAACGTATTACGAAAGGGGTTGCACAATTATGCTAAAAAGCTAAAAAGGTTCCCCCACACCACATATTTACGCATTACACTTGTTCTAGTAAGCCAAAAGGAAGAAATGTAGCAACCGTTTGTAGCAATTTCCCAAATATATCTTTTCCAATCAGATGGGTGGTTTGCTATCTTCACGCTGAAAACATAAAAGCTAAGTTGTCAATTGCATTAATTTATTGCTACTACTTGCAGCAGTTATTCTCTATATAGGTGCAACAGGTAAAATACACTAAAACCATAAAATTACTCATTTTTAGTAACTAAAAGCTGATTATTTGGAGAGTATTCGCAAAATTGATGGTTCTTTTCAGAGGCAGTTTTTTTTAGATTTCTTTTGCTTATAACCATGAGTCCCGAAATATACGAGTTTAATAAATTTACTATGAAGGTTGTGGTGCACAACTAACACCACCTTCTACATTGCATACTGCGTCCAAATGGTAGACGCACGAAAGAATTGTACAAGTCGACAACGTGGTTGTAGTTCGGTCTGACGATGAAGACGAGATAATTCCAAGTGACGTGCACGATTTGTTTGTTACTAGAGATGACTCAATTTGGCTGAAGGATCCCTTCAACAAAAAAACGTCAAAGACCGAAGAACAATTACGATTCGCTTCGGTGTTGCTCCCCAAGCACCTAAGACCAGCAGGACGGCAGATGTGTTCAAATTGTTTATTTCTGCTGACATGGTGCATCAAATTGTAACATTCATAAATTAACGAGGGGTTTACGTAACTAAAAATCGAATGACAGCGAGGGTGGTTTGATTTGGAAAGACGTCGATGAAACTGAAATATATCCTTTTTTGGTTTATTGATATTGGGTGGCGCTATAAAGGGTCATGACAGCGTTCGAATGGTGGTGGAAAAATGATGCTTGCTTAAATCGTCAATTTTTGCAGCACGAGCCAGATTTTCGCAAATTTGAAGTTGGATTAGGTTCGACGATAAATACACCAGACAAGAGAGAAGAACAATCGTGAAATTGGCATCAATACGCGATGTGGTTGATATTTTTATAAAAAAACTGTCAAAATCATTATAATCCAGGATCCCATTTGACAATAGGCGATCAACTGGTACCGTTTGGAGGTAGATGTCCATTCAAGGTCTACATGAAGAGTAAACCGGGTAAGTACGGAATAAAAATTTAGATCCTCGCTGACGCTGAAACATCGTACTGCAAAAACTTGCAAGTCTATTTGAGAACGCAATCAAGGTTGGAGTTGGTTGAGGCTCGACTAAAAATTTACATTGAGTGGAACGTTCAAGAAAATAAATCTTTCAGCCCGACAGAATTTTTGCCCCTTAGGTTACGTCCAGTACATTCTTCGATTCTTCCATATCAAACAGGGTTTACCATGGTACCATACGTACCAACGA
This sequence comes from Vesta saturnalis, assembly GCA_036346205.1. Classification (NCBI taxonomy): domain Eukaryota; kingdom Metazoa; phylum Arthropoda; class Insecta; order Coleoptera; family Lampyridae; genus Vesta; species Vesta saturnalis. Next base: position 1,555,958 of record JARFJB010001326.1, read on the forward strand.
AAAATAGAAGTGTGACATTGTTATCCTTTGAACGAGAAGTGTAATTTCAAAAGAACAGAATAAACCAGAGACCATATCTCATTACAATGGTACTAAGGGTGCGGTTGATACACTTGGTAAAATGGTGACCGAATACACTTGCAACCGGTTAGCAAAAAGATGGAAGTCGTCCTCTTCATGAATTTTATTAACGTTGCGGCAGTTAATTTATTTTATGGAAACAACTGCAGCCAGATTGGAATCAACGTGCCTCTAGAAAAGACAATTGTCCCTTTTGGAATTGGGGAAAGAATTAGTAACACCACATATGAGAAGGAAAATAAGTAACACTTCTATACGATCCAGTGTAGGTAAAAAGATAATTGAAAATATAAAGGTAATATTAGAAGGTATCAATCAGCAGTTCAACTCAAATCAAGAGGAAGCAGTGCCATTAGATAGCGAATTTTGGAAAAGAGAATGACAATAAAGTGCAATCAAAGTGTAGTGTCTATAACACAGTATAACAAAGAAGTATGGAAAAATGTTAAAATTAATTGTATGCAATGTAATACTTTAGTATTATAAAAAAAAAGTTTTTTTATTACACTCCCCAAACACATACAGGTAATCAAATATTACAGACAAACATTACAATTATAGTTCAATTCCTACTGATATGTACAGTAGACTAAGCACTCACAACACCTGGTATCGCGCGCTTGAAGAATCAGCTGGAGCCAGGAATGTTAACTCACAAAGTTTTCTGTCATTACAGGTATCGTAATTTTAGCGGTACCGTTGTCACAATTGCGCCTATGTAAGAGAAGACGCAACGACAGTTCAGAAACACTTATGGTCGAGATTCGTCAAAGCATCAAAGAACACTATAAAAAGTCTGAATACATTGGCAGTTTAGTGACCAGAGAAGAAATGGTAGACCTGGAGTGAGTGATGACACTGGTGATACCGTGCGCACAGTATTTCAACGCAGCCTGCTGAAATCGACGGTTCGTATTTCCGGAGAAGCAGGCACACTTCAAAGCACTGAGATGAAGGCTTGACTGAAACGAATACATTTCTATCCATACAGAGCGCGGGATACCGGCAAACATGCTGAGTTTGCTACAAACGAATCAATGAAGACAATAATTGCTTGAATACAGTTTGTTTTTCCGATGAAGCTTTCCACGTTACGAAACAAATAGGCAGAGTGTCCAGAATTGTTTATACATTTCTTGATTGAGCGTACCATTACGGCAACAGTTTATCTGAACATGCTGGAACTTGACGATACACTTTAGTCAATAAACTTCAACCGTAGGTAGTGTATCAAAATGATGATGTACTGTCAAACTGAGCGTTACTTGTGTCACGAGTTCTTGGATGAAACCTTTCCGGAGATGGTAAACGTCTTAGGAAAGGTTTCATCCAAGAGACGCCATCTCTTGACTTTTCTTGTGGGGTTACGTTAAGGATAAAGTGTACTGTTCACCTATTCCTGATGTCCAAACCCTTATTACAATACGAAATCCTACAGAGACGGTGACGGAAGAGATGTTGGGAAATACATGGAGAGATTGAGTATCGTTCGGACGTTCCACGGGTAACAAACGGAACACAATAGAAGTGTATCCCTAAAAAAAACTATATAAGTTAAGCTGCCATTTGCAACATCTGCACAGCGGAACCTAGCATATCTCTTCAGAAATTAAGTTGTCTAATCCGAGAAAAACCTTATATTCGCCCTGAACAGAAAAATATTATAATTGAATAAACCTATTGTTCCTTTATAGTGTATTATTATAGATTTGTTTTTATATTATGTTTTAGTTTTAAAAATACAGCTAACCATATTACACTTTGGTACATAGTATCTTATTGTAAAATCATTACACATAATTCCTAAACATATGTTACGAGTGTTACGATTTACAATAATACACGATTTAAAAGCCGCAATAATGTACATATTCCTACATTTATGCTCCCCTGAGAAATATAATATAGTTGTTTTTCTGCTTGGGAACTTCTTTGAAGTTAACTACATACTTTTACAACGTATAGATATTATACACCACGTTATCGATATCTACTTTGATGTTTATAGACAAATCTACATTTTGTTTTCACTTCTTTCCACTTTACCACAGTGTTACATAGTAGAATATTATGGAAAACGTATTTATTACATTTAGATATTTTAGAAAGTTTTTATTGAAATTTTGTCGATATTTTTTGACAATAACAGATAAGCATAATAATTATGAGAGGAATGCTCACCGGTCTACGATATCATTGTAGTCATTATTATTATTTTAGATACAAATATGATATAAATATCAAAACTGGATCAGAGTATAAAAACAATTTTTTTCATAGTAAATAGTAAAAGTTTTTTATCAACGTAATATACGGAACACCCTTTTTATTAGTTTAGCTGATACCGCAGTTTTACTCGAAGTCACATCATATAAAATGTAACACTCATACGTAAATGCTTTTTAAAAATAGCACTTACTGCAAAGCTTAACATTTTATGTGTCTACAAAAGCTAAAAGGTATAATTTATCTTAAATAGTACAGCAGCAGTAAAATACTTGAAGCGAAAAAGCATAATTAAAGCTGTTCAAGCTTTTAAACACCAAAAGCTGAATGGATTGACCATTTTATAGAGAATGGATGTTAGTGGTGCCCGCAATAGTGTATAGACGATAATAAATTAGATAAATGTAACATAAAAGAATTCAGATAGAACAAAGACATGTTTAATAAACAACGCATTTTTTTTACCTAAATATACGAGTACATATGTAGATATACAGCGTGATCCAGATTGATTGTAGGGTTTGTAACTCCGCTATGGTCATATTGTTATCAAAAATGTGTTCTAACGCTGGAAAGTGTAAGTTGTTTATCAAAGCTTTCATACGCTGGGGCCATGATCGTGCGTAAATACGTATGTACATACTGTCATAATTTGCTTCCTTCTGTTCTAGTCGTTTTATTTGTCTTTTTATTGTTTCTGTTATTCACGGAAAGCATGTCTTTTTCAAGACAAAAACTGCACATACTTGATTGATTTATCTGGTAAGTAAATAAATACAGAGCTCTGTTTAGAATAAAAATAAAATGCGAACAATTCTTAGGTTATAATTGTTAGTGTCATGTTTTCGGAGGAACATAATAAGTTTATCTTGGAGGCTTATTTTCGGTCTAGGCATTGAGATGAAGGTGGTGTCTGGAAATATTCGCAAGTTTCTTGCTTCGAGGATTTCGAACAACGGTTCGCCAACATTGATGTTACCCCCGAAACATTCACACAGCATGTTCGACGAATTGTTCAACGTTTTCGTGACACAGGCTCCGTATCCAAAGGTAAAGCTACTGGCAGAGGAACTGCACTTAACAAAGGAGGCGCGAATGGAAGCTAGTCCCAATAAATTCAAGTGGCAATTGAGTAAAATTTGTTTTTATTACTAAATGCTGATTATCTATGAATTGTAATTGTGGAGGTTTCGTATGGAACACGCCAGAGGGCTTGTAAAAAAACTGAAAATGCACCGGTACAAAATGCCTGTATTACAAGAATTGCTGCCAACTGAATTTGAGAAGCGTCGAACGTGCCTGGTTTAACGAAAATCTCAATAACAATGATGTTTTGGATATAACATTTTTCAGTGACGAGGCATGGTTTCATCTAAGCGGCTATATAAATTCCCGAAATTACCGGACCTGGTCAAATGAAAATGCCCACGTGTTTAGTGAAACTCCATTACATTCAGTTAAAACTGGAGGGTGGATTGCCATGTCGAGAAGACGAATAATTGGACCAATTTTTTTAATGAAAATATATATTCCGAAAGGTATCAACAATTACTTCTAAGACCTTTTATTGAACAACTGCATGACGACGAGCTTCAAAATCAGTCGGATATTCATTTATACAATACTCGTTTTGTTACACGTCCAAACCGCACTATGCGTCGTGTGTGCTTACCGAAATAAGCGGGTTGCCGATCCAGCTACAGTGGAAATGGGCGTAGTCGATATAAGGAGTAAAATGATTGAAGGGTAGTTTCAAACATCTTACACTTACCATTAATCTACAACTCACAACACTCAGTCCGGGAAAAATTGTCTGTAGGCACCACCACAATCTTAAATTTTGTTAAAATAAATAGTCTTATGCGGGATGGTAAATTAATCCTATCTGACTGTGGAAGACAGGACTGCAGCCTGCTCAGTAAAATCATTCACCATTCAGATTCAATCACACTTCAAAGTAAATTGATCCAAAAGCTTAAGCAAATTCTGAAATACCGGGTCGTCGTAAACATATTGAACACACCCTGTACAAATGAAAATTCCCAAATCGTAAGACGTTAACTTGAATACTATCCTTCGCATACCTGTAAATTTATATTTCTAACTGTCATAAAACTTGAATTAAATAAATAGTCCCAATTTAGAAATTCTAAACAAAATAAACGAAATCGGTTTAACAATGAATTGTTATTTCAAAAAATGTTCGTTAATTGCTAAATAATCAAACATAGAGCGGTTAGATTGTATCATCAATAATATCGTTAAATTTTATTATTACTTTATCTTTAAAATCGTATTTAGACATTCATTAATAGGTTTAAACTTTAATATGTACTTCAAAACTGTAAGTTACGTTGAACAAAAAAATATGCTTTGTTAGTAGTGTTCTGCATTAATATTTCAAAGCTAAAATGAAATTTTGTGATCGATCTGGCTCATTACGCAATTTCCAATCGTCCTTAAATTCGAAAACATAGAAAGACTAATTTGATTTATGGGTGAGTGATGACACTGGTGATATCGTGCGCCTATTTCAACGCAGCCTGCTGAAATCGACGGTTCGTATTTCCGGAGAAGCAGGCACACTTCAAAGCACTGAGATGAAGGCTTGACTGAAACGAATACATTTCTATCCATACAGAGCGCGGGATACCGGCAAACATGCTGAGTTTGCTACAAACGAATCAATGAAGACAATAATTGCTTGAATACAGTTTGTTTTTCCGGTTAAGCTTTTCACGTTACGAAACAAACAGGCAGAGTGTCCAGAATTATTTAAACATTTCTTGATTGAGCGTACCATTACGGCAACAGTTTATCTGAACATGCTGGAACTTGACGATTCACTTTAGCCCATCAACTTCAACCGTAGGTAGTATATCAAAATGATGATGCACTGCCAAATAGGGCGTTACTTGTGTCACGAGTTCTTGAATGAAACCTTTCCGGAGATGGTAAACGTCTTATTAGGAAAGGTTTCATCCAAGAGACGACATCTCTTGACTTTTCTTGTGGGGTTACGTTAAGGATAAAGTGTACAGTTCACCTATTCCTGATGTCCAAACCCTTATTACAATACGAAATGCTACAGAGACGTTGACAGAAGAGATGTTGGGAAATACATGGAGAGATTGAGTATCGTTTGGACGTTCCACGGGTAACAAACGGAACACATATAGAAGTGTATCCCTAAAAAAACTATATAAGTTAAGCTGCCATTTGCAACATCTGCACAGCCGTACCTAGCATATCTCTTCAGAAATTAAGTTGTCTAATCCGAGAAAAACCTTATATTCGCCCTGTACAGAAAAATATTATAATTGAATAAACCTATTGTTCCTTTATAGTGTATTATTATAGATTTGTTTTTATATTATGTTTTAGTTTTAAAAATACAGCTAACCATATTACACTTTGGTAATAGTATCTTATTGTAAAATCATTACACATAATTCCCAAACATATGTTACGAGTGTTACGATTTACAATAATACACGATTTAAAAGCCGCAATAATGTACATATTCCTACATTTATGCTCCCTGAAAATATAATATAGTTGTTTTCTGCTTCGGAACTTCTTTGAAGTTAACTACATACTTTTACAACGTATAGATATTATACACCACGTTATCGATATCTACTTTGATGTTTATAGACAAATCTACATTTTGTTTTCACTTCTTTCCACTTTACCACAGTGTTACATAGTAGAATATTATGGAAAACGTATTTATTACATTTGGATATTTTAGAAAGTTTTTATTGAAATTTTGTCGATATTTTTTGACAATAACAGATAAGCATAATTATGAGAGGAATGCTCACCGGTCTACGATATCATTGTAGTCATTATTATTATTTTAGATACAAATATGATATAAACTGGATCAGAGTATAAAAACAATTTTTTTCATAGTAAATAGTAAAAGTTTTTTATCAACGTAATATACGGAACACCTTTTTTATTAGTTTAGCTGATACCGCAGTTTTACTCGAAGTCACATCATATAAAATGTAACACTCATACGTAAATGCTTTTTAAAAATAGCACTTACTGCAAAGCTTAACATTTTATGTGTCTACAAAAGCTAAAAGGTATAATTTATCTTAAATAGTACAGCAGCAGTAAAATACTTGAAGCGAAAAAGCATAATTAAAGCTGTTCAAGCTTTTAAACACCAAAAGCTGAATGGATTGACCATTTTATAGAGAATGGATGTTAGTGGTGCCCGCAATAGTGTATAGACGATAATAAATTAGATAAATGTAACATAAAAGAATTCAGATAGAACAAAGACATGTTCAATATACAACGCATTTTTTTTACCTAAATATACGAGTACATATGTAGATATACAGCGTGATCCAGATTGATTGTAGGGTTTGTAACTCCGCTATGGTCATATTGTTATCAAAAATGTGTTCTAACACTGGTATGTATAAGTTGTTTATCAAAACTTTCATACGCTGGGGCCATGATCATGCGTAAATACGTATGTACAAACTGTAATAATTTGCTTCCTTCTGTTCTAGTCGTTTTATTTGTCTTTTTATTGTTTCTGTAATTCACGAAAATTCAAGACAAAAACTGCACATATTTGATTGATTTATGTGGTAAGTAAATAAATACAGAGCTCTGTTTAGAATAAAAATAAAATGCGAATAATTCTTAGGTTATAATTGTTAGTGTCATGTTTTCGGAGGAACACAATAAGTTTATCTTGAAGGCTTATTTTCGGTCTAGCCATTGAGATGAAGGTGGTGTCTGGAAATATTCGCAAGTTTCTTGCTTCGAGAATTTCCAACAACGGTTCGCCAACATTAATGTTACCTCCGTAACATTCACACAGCATGTTCGTCGAATTGTTCAACGTTTTCGTGACACCGGCTCCGTATCCAAAGGTAAAGCTCCTGGCAGAAGACCTGCACTTAACAAAGAAGGCTTAGAAGATATTCGGGGGCTATTGGAAGATAGCTCCAATAAATTCAAGTGGCAATTGAGTAAAATTTGTTTTTATTACTAAATGCTGATTATTTGTGAATTGCAATTGTAGAGGTTTCGTATGGGACACGCCAGAGGGCTTGTAAAAAAACGGAAAATGCACCGGTACAAAATGTCTGTATTACAAGAATTGCTGCCAACTGAATTTGAGAAGCGTCGAACGTGCCTGGTTTAACGAAAATCTCAATAACAATGATGTTTTGGATATAACATTTTTCAGTAACGAGGCATGGTTTCATCTATAGCGGCTATATTAATTCGCAAATTTACCGTTCCTGGTCAAATGAAAATGCCCACGTGTTTTGTGAAACTCCATTACATTCAGTTAAAACTGGAGGGTGGATTGCCATGTCGAGAAGACGAATAATTGGACCAATTTTTTTAATGAAAATATATATTCCGAAAACTATCAACAATTACTTCTAAGACCTTTTATTGAACAACTGCACGACGACGAGCTTCAAAATCAGTCGGATATTCATTTATACAATACTCGTTTTGTTACACGTCCAAACCGCACTCTGCGTCGTGTGTGCTTACCGAAATAAGCGGGTTGCCGAGCCAGCTACAGTGGAAATGAGCGTGGTCGATATAAGGACTAAATTAATTGAAGGGTAGTTTCAAACATCTTACACTTACCATTAATCTACAACTCACAAAGCTCAGTCCGGGAAAAATGTCTCTAGGAGCCACCACAATCTTAAATTTTGCTAAAATAAATAGTCTTATGCGGGATGGTAAATTAATCCTATCTGACTGTGGAAGACAGGACTGCAGCCTGCTCAGTAAAATCATTCACCATTCAGATTCAATCACACTTCAAAGTAAATTGATCCAAAAGCTTAAGCAAATTCTGAAATACGCGGGTCGTCGTAAACATATTGAACACACCCTGTACAAATGAAAATTCCCAAATCGTAAGACGTTAACTTGAATACTATCCTTCGCATACCTGTAAATTTATATTTCTAACTGTCATAAAACTTCGAATTAAATAAATAGTCCCAATTTAGAGGATTCTAAACAAAATAAACGAAATCGGTTTAACAATGAATTGTTATTTCAAAAAAATGTTCGTTAATTGCTAAATAAATCAAACATAGAGCGGTTAGTGATTGTATCATCAATAATATCGTTAAATTTTATTATTACTTTATCTTTAAAATCGTATTTAGACATTCATTAATAGGTTTAAACTTTAATATGTACTTCAAAACTGTAAGTTACGTTGAACAAAAAAATATGCTTTGTTAGTAGTGTTCTGCATTAATATTTCAAAGCTAAAATGAAATTTTGTGATCGATCTGGCTCATTACGCAATTTCCAATCGCTCCTTAAATTCGAAAACATAGAAAGACTAATTTGATTTATCAGAAGATGTAACCAGTTAGGCACACAATTGACACAAATAAATGACAAAATAAATTAATCAGTGGATATATATTGACAAATTCCACATGTAATTCCTAAAACTAAAAACAACAAAGTAATGAAAGTTCGATTACCTTTTATTTTTCTTTGAATGAACCGTAATTAATGCAACAACAAAAAAAAGTATACTTAAAAGATAATCCTACTTGTTTTGGTTCAATAAAATTTAAATCTAATTCTTACGTATTACATTAATTAATCCTTTTTCGGTGCGTTAGTTGCAGTCCATATAATGTGCTTCAGTAATCCCTTTTTTTTTAATTCTTAGATGCACTATGCACAAAACACAAGAGGTAGCCGTATATTCGCCCTACGCACTCGGCTGTAATACTCACTAACGCAGTGTCTATGGTTTCTTCACTCGCATACCGGGTATAGGGGCTCTTTAGCCTAACATAACATCACCTCATATTGTGATGTTGGCCCTTCAAAACGTTTACCACAATGAAAAAATGGTTACTTCCATATACACATTAAAGTTCTTATTTGCTTTCATACCATCAATTTGGTATTGCTAACGATTGTACACATTCAATGCTAATGATGATCACCAGTATCTCAACTAAATTTTACAAATTTGTATTTCGGTCACTTAAATGGTTACCTTCTCTTTTATTTATATTAATATTAGGTCACGCATCCCTCTATTGAACACCAATAACAAAATATTTGCTGTGTTAACTTCTAATCTGCCTAAGAACTTTTTATTTCTTGAAAAAATCACTAATGTTTTCCTTCAACTCACAATATATTACATTATTTATTTGTGAATGTACTCACATTAAATCCCTTAATCAACTAATCCACCAACAACTAACCCCTCAAATTTGACACTCACTTATATACCTTCTGCCCGCCATATTGCCAATGCGTCACAATAAATTCGCGCTAAGATCAAAATTCTCCTATCCCGATTAAGTATATCGTGCGTTTCTTTGCCGCGTCGAAGGTTCCAACGTGGAAGAAGACCCTAACGATACGAAGTAAACGTAGCCATCTTGAATTACTTTGTAAATTCAATGAAAACTTTCCAAAGAAATCATCAATCCCAATTACATTCACTCTGTAGATTAACTAGATTATCCCTCAACTTTCTGCGCAAATCTCGCATGTGGGCGAATTCCAGTTCCGCACATTTCAATGAACTCCCTCACATTCTATCAACTTCATTCTTGAACAGGCATTAAATTTTCCGATTGCACCATATTACAAAAATGTCTACAAACAAAATATGCATATATATATATATATATATATATATATATATATATATATATATATATATATATATATATATATATATATTCCTCACTGCACGTTAATAAAATATCAATATATCATAAACTCACTCATTCACACGTCTACAACCATTTCTTTAGTGCAAATTCCTCCATACATAGTAGCAAAAAGACCAGTAGTTTTACCAGTGCTGTATCAATAAAATTTACTCAAAACATGATTTCTCAACCAAATTTAACGCTTTCAACACGAAAATCTTTCTACAGCATTCAAATATTCCTTCAGACGAAAACCAACGCCCCACTAAATTCCAGTGGCGTATCAATTACACCAACTTACATTACGCATACACAAAAAAAATCTTTTGATGCAAACTCATTTCAGCTACATTCAAAATAGGTCTCATACGTTATCAAAATACTACACACGCACAGTGCATCAAAATAACCTTGCAGTTTTAAAAATAACATCTGTGTTCCATACTACCGTTTATCTAAAACACAGCACGGTTCTGAGTTTTGGATAAAAATGTTGTATAATGGTATCCCACAGACACTAAGATCTCTTGCTTATAATGCTTTCAGAGAAAAAGTCAAAAGATTTCTCATTAATAACGTATTTTATTCTTATGAATTAGATTTAATGCAAACGTAAGTGTGGCAACCAGTTTTATATATTTTGATTAAATGTTTGACGAGCGAATGTACATATTTGTTACAAAGCATAAATAAATTTTTTATTATTATTATTATTATTAAAATGAGTATTTCCAGCAAGATTTCGCAACAGCCCATACGGCCCGTCACCGCATATTTATCACAATTGTTTGGTGCTCAACTGCTTTCTCTCTGATCATCTTAAAAATGTATGTATATGCAAATCATTTGCATACGGTTGAGGAGTTACAGAATGCCGTTAATGCAATAACCCCATAACAGTTAGCAAACGTCTTCGAGAATATCAAACGTAGAGTAAATTTATGCTTAGAAAATAATGGACAACATTTTCAGCACATATTATAAGCTTTCGGAGACTATAATCTATAATCAGTTCAAATAAAACTAAATATAATCTCATTTTACAACTTTTAGCCAAGTTTCGCCAAGATCGGCCATAATATCTGGATGTGCGTCGGTGTGTGTGCGGGCGCGCGCTTGCTTGTGTGCTTGCTTGCGTGCGGGCGGTAAACACGTTTTTGAAAAAGAATACTATTATATATATATATATATATATATATATATATATATATATATATATATATATATAAATTAATTAACACGTTTGAAGTGAATTCTTTCTTACCTTAGGAAGTAATCTGTACCCACTAAATATGCTCGTTAACGTTAAGGTATAATGTTACCTAAGAATTTCTAAAGATTAATGACTAGGTATAAGACTTCTATGCATTTGCATGTCTTTTCTGCTTATAGCAAACATATGCAGAGTTATATTTCTATATGTTTAAGCCACATATGTATCACATATCTCAATTTGAAAGTGCATATAAATGCATATTTAGGCGTTTTTTTTATAAATGCATGCATATTTTAGTATTTGTTGACGATAGTGCATATTTTACCACTTTTTGAGCGTTTTACAAGCTTTAGTTATGAAATTTTTATCAATCATATTTTTAAATAATTTCAGTATTACAATACAACCAACCAAGGACGGTTTAGCTGAGTTTAGAAAAAACCCATAATCTAAGCGTATTGTTAAATACCAGGCTTTAAAATATTTTACTGCTTAAATTTAAATCCTACTGCTTACATTCTGAGGTATTATGATTAACAGGTATTAGGAAATTCCAAAGACCCTTGGACAACTAATTGTTCATAGAAAAATTTACCTGTAATTTTGTTTCTTTCTTTCAAATAAGACGGTTAAGAAATTGCAAACTGCATTTCTGTTACACTTCGAAGTTATGTTAAGGAATTCAGTGTTGCAACTGACAATAAGGTGTTGTATTGTGTAGTGTGCGATGATAAAGTAAATACAACAAAACGCTTTCAAGTTACACAGCATCTCAACATGGCTTGACATCAAAGGTGTGTTGCCCTGAAATCAAAAAAACAAACATTGTTATCGGGGTGCATTAATAATCCGCGCGATGAGTCCAGCAAATCCATGGAATTTAATAAAAAAATATATAGTGCGTTAGCGGCTGCAGATATTCCATTAAGTAAAATTAATCACTCAGCATTTCGTAATTTTCTGCAAGAAATTTCAAAAATACCAATACCCGACGAGTCTACACTCTGGAAACCCCATTTATAGGAAGAGACAATAACATTAATTAGAAAAGATGTAGCGAATAACTGCATATAGGTTTCCATTGACGAATCTATTGACAGTACGGGAAGGTACATAGAAATTTCATTTCCTTCGTTTCTTTATTTTGTTAATAAAATTTAATTAAACATAACATAACATAGCATAAAAATCAACTTTTGTTTTCAGATACGTGGCTAACCTTATAATTGGCAATCGACGTTTTCAAGAGCACCAATCATTCTTCGGTAGCAAAATTGTGTAATGATTCGATGGCTATTTTGTGGCCGGACGGTGTACAGCAAAGTACTCCTGTTCGTCACCGACGCGGCACTATACATGATCAAGGCTGGAGCAGACTTGTACGACAAAATGATCCACTTAACGTGTCTTGCCCATGCAATGCATAGAGTTGCGGAAAAAGTGCGAGAAATATACCCTAACATAAACTCTATAATTTCAGATGTAAAAAAATTGTTTGTAAAGCTCCACATCGCATACAAAGATTTAAGGAAACTGCTCAAGAAGTGCCTCTTCCACCTGAGCCTGTAATAACAAGGTGGGGTGCTTGACTTTCTGCGGGAGAATGTTATGCTGCTTATTTTGATATAATTAAAGCATTTGTAAATACACTTAATAAACATGATGTACTATGCATACAAAGAGCACAGGATGCTTTTAATATTGAGGAGGTGAGGGCAGAATTATTGTTTGTTTTGACAAATTTTGTACGTTTAGCTAAAGTAATTGAGAAATTAGATGAATCTCTTGACCATGTAAAGTTGTTGGGTGTTTCTCTGAATAAAGCAAAAGGACCAAAGCGTTTGACTATACAACAAAGATTTAAATCCGGTATTGACAAAGATTCTGGTTTTCACTTAATTCAAAGCATAAACGATGCATTCTCTGGCAAAGCCATTTTAAACGAGCTAAAACGTTATTCGCTTGTAGAATTAAACAATTTTAAGTATGCCCCAATTACATCTTGCAATGTGGAACGGAGTTTCTCGAAATATAAAGCAATATTTGGGGATTACAGGCATGTGTTCACTTTTGAAAATTTAAAAATGTACGCCATTATGAACTGTAATGTTCTAGATTTAGAAAATAAAATTAATTAAATTATTGCGGAGGATGTATAATTAAAATAATTTATACAAATAAAATTTAAAAGGCTAAATAGGTGTTTTTTTAACAATGAAAGTGCATATATTTATTAAAAATTTCTAATAAACACATATTTCATGATTTTTAAGTGCATATTTCACGTTTTTATAGTGCATAAGTGCATTCGTATTTCAGCATTTTTAAGCGCATATAAATCCTATACCTACTAATATACCATGTTTGCTAGACCTACTACTGACCATTAACCATTAATGTATAATCCCACTCCTACCAACTAATTTTGAATTCTTTGGAAGGTGTACAGGTATATATGGTTCAAAATTTCCTATTGATATCAGTTTTGTGCTTGTTCGTGACAGTTACAGTTTTTAACATGGAATTCAAATTTGGAAAAGTACAAAAGGAAAACCAACAGTAATTTATCATAATAATGAATATGTACGGAGATGTAAATTATTTCAATGTGCGAAATGCAATAGTGTTATTCATACAAATGAAAACACAATTGTAAAATATCCAAGTGCCACAACCAGAACACACAGCCTTTTCGAGTAAGCATTTCAAACTTGCTTTGTATTTTCATATTACGTTGTCATTCGTTTAACACATTGATCCTAATAGCTACTGTTTTCTTAGATTGAAGCTAGTGATGCTGTTGCAATAATGAAGGGGTTGATGTTACATATTGGCGCAACTCCAAATGCTGTTGCCGCCAATGTCGTGGAAACCTTACCAGATACCGTAAAGTGCTGTGTACTTCCCAAGAGACCTACGTTTCAGAAGGCGCTTCAGCGTGCTAGAGGATAACAAAACATTCAAGCACCTAATCCACGAACAACAAGTTTTGAAATAACTCCACAATACGGCAATTATTTGTTACAATGAATTCCGGTCGGGAGGGCGAACACAGAGTATTAATATTTGGTCATGCAGATCTTTTCCGTTTATTGGAATGAAGGTCTTCACAGTAAACGAATGGGACATTCAAAATAGTACCAGAGCTATTCTTTCAATTATGCAGCATTCATGTTCAATTAGCTGGTATAGCTTTTCCATGCATTCTCGCCTAATACGACGGAAAACACATACATCCGATTTCTAAACATAATTAAAAATTTAATACCTGGTGCCGATCGTTCCGCAGTTCTCGCTGACTTCGAAATTGGCGCTATGAGTGATGTGCGAACAGTCTTTCCGAATGTCAACGAATCAGGATGTCTTTTTCATCTGAAGCAACCCGGAATTGCAACGATTGGATTGAAAACTGCTCACGAGAAAAACACAAATGATTTAGCATTAACCATTAGAATGCTGTTTTCCTTAGCTCTGCTACCACTTCATGATATGGAAAATGGATTTTACAAATTACAGAAGAATTTCCAAAACTTGGTATGTATGACGTACGTTTAATAATAATGTTACAGATGAAAGAGTTTTTGAAGTACTTCGAATTCACTTACGTTCGCCGGCGGTAATTGCGGAACGGTCGTCGTCGGAATCCGCTTTTCAGTCCAAAAATTTGGAAACACCACACATCTGTCAAAGAAGGATTGCAAGCATAGCCAATTCAGCAGAAGGTTGGCATTTTGGATTGCAGTCGTTATTTCAATGCAGTCACCCTACGATCTATATTTTCAAACTACGATCCGGCTAATAAAATCCATTATTAAAGAACCGTTGCCCATGTATTTGAATATAATGTATACATGCATAAATAATATTATGCATACTACTCAATAAAGCTCAATAATTTTATTATATTTTAGTTTTACTGCAGTCTTGGGTAACATTAAGTTATATTTCTGTACGTTACTTATCACGTTATTACTATTCCGAATTAACTTCAAACGCAATGTGTTTATTTGTCCATGTGATTATGTGTCACAGTGTTTAAATGTCTATGTGTTAAAATGTTCGTGTGATTAAGTAGCGTGCTTAAATGTGTGTGCGTGTGCCTGTGTGTGTGTGGGTGGGTGGGTGGAAGGGAGGGTGGGGCGGTGAGTGAGTGGGTGGGTGAAGGGGTGGGTTTGTGGGCGGACGGGCGCGTGCGTGCGTGCGTGCGGGCGGGAGCGTGCGTACGTGCGTGCGTGCGGGGGGGGAGTGGCTACGTGCCTGCGTGCGTAGGAATTTTGGGCAGATTTGACCCAAAATGGTAACTAACTTACTAATAATATAAAATTTCATTCTTACCCAAGCTAATACGTTTGGTGGTGGCCCAACCAAATCGAGGAATAAAGTTTTTGAGCATTTATGGCTCTAAAGGATAACAAACATCAACTCATTTAGTTCTTGCTCATCGCCGAAATGCGTTCGATGGCTTTACAAATGGTGTGGAAATAAAGCTGTTGTGCAGCTTTAGCCCGAAATTTGATTGAATATATCTTTAACTAGCAAAGCATTGTTTTCCCAACACAAAAAGTGAATAAATACAGTTTTTGAGCGTCTTTGACCTGAAATTATGATCCATATAGTAAAAGCATAACATTTAGTTTGTGCGCATGCAGACAATGCATTTTTGAATGTGTTATCAATGAAATTTGTACATAGTTAAACTTTGAAGATGTTTTCGGTCCTAAATAACCAAAAACCATGTGTTCGTTCTTGCTTAACGAAGCAATACGTTTGGAAATTGGTGTGTAAATAAAGCTCTTGGGGATCACACAATCTCATTTTTACCAATCAAGAAAATACACTTTCCCGTTTAGGCAGCAAAACTGCGCTAAAAATAAAAATTTTGAGCAGATTTGGCCCAAAATGGTAGCCAACTTGCTACAAACATAAAATTTCATTCTTACCCAACATTTGGTCCTGGTCCCAACGAAGTAGGTAAATAAAGTTTTTGAGCATTTATGGTTCAAAAAGGTGACAAACATTATACATATTTAGTTTCTGTCCATCCAAGCAATCGGTTCCCAAGCTTTACGAATTGGTGTGGAAATATTGACTATGAAAGCGTTGTTTTCCCAACCAAATAGCTGAATAAATAAAGTTTTTGTGCATTTTTAGCCCAAAATAGTACTTTTGGAACACTTTGAATACATTAAATACAATATTTAATTGAAGTTCGTTGTAGAAGATATTTTAATCGAAAGCTTTTAAAGTGTTTTGGTATTAATACTTTTGAATGGATTACAATAATTGATTACATTAATTGTCAGTCTTCAATTTATTCCTAGATGTCTATTTATTTCGTACCAAAATAGCAACACTACGCTTTTAAAACCGTTCTTTAACCATATTTTTTTAATATTTAGAGTGCCTTATTAGGAGTTATATTCATTTACGTTTATCTATAACTGAAATTTATTTTTTATGTGCACTTTTATTTAGAATATATGTCTCACTACTGCTAATTTTAACATTTTGTGCCTGATGTAAAGCCCTAACTATGCGTGTAAATCCTCTGTCTTTGTCAATTTCGTATTAATTTCAGTTACAGAATCAACATACCTGAGCATTTAAATGTATGGATTTGAATCACCCAATAATTGATATTTTTTATTCACTCATAGCTCATAGCATAACTGCCATTTTTATATTATGCAAGAGTCTTTTTTTTTCAAGTTCCAGTAAGCTCGCAAAAACAACAAGTAATACGAAAAGTTTATTATATACACAGCAGTTTGAACTATTTCTCAACGTAATCGCCACCGGCATTGAGGCATTGTCGTAACGGGGCACCAGCTTTGGTATACCGTCCTCTACCATGTTGCCGCCCACGTTTTCAGCCAGGCGATCACACTGGTTTTCAATTCCTCATTAGTGTTGAACAACTGCGTCCCGAAACCATACTTTCATCTTGGTGAATAAATGGAAGTCGTGTCCGGACTGTAGGGTGGGTGGTTGAATAACTCCCATCCGAATTTCTTGAGCAGTTCCTTTTGTTACTCTTGCCGTATGAGGGCGTGCATTGTCATGAAACAAGATGTCAATATGCCTCCTTTTCTCTCAGTAATTGTTGTTCCACGGTCCAAAAACTCCATTAGCAAGAGTTCTGTACAGTTCCTAAGTACAGTAGCCAAGGTTTGTTTACATGAACCCGCGTTTCGTCTCCCGTTACGATTGTTTCCAAAAAAGATTCGTCATGTTAACGCTGCAAAAACGTTAGTGCAGTTTATGCACATCCGTAAGTTGTTTGGGGAACCATCGTGCAAAAAATTTGTGGTAGTCCAGTCGTCCTGTAACAATGTCATAATGGAGAAATTTCGGGAAATTCAGCAGACAGTTCAGAAATTGTGAACCAGCGGTGCTCTCGAACCGCAGGGTTCACTTTTTTGACAATTTCGTCTGTTGCTACGGAATTCATTCCTTACTTTATCATGGACATTAGTTCGTCGAAAAATTCTAAACCACTTTCGCAACGCACTATCACTCACACTGCATTCTCTGTACACAACACACAATTTTCGATGATTTCGGCGTAGTATTACCTTCAGCTTGAATAAAACGAATCACAGAACAAACCTCGCATTGCAACACTGTCATTGTTACTATTCACACCAGTAGGTTGCAGTTGTAACAGTGGTTGAAGCTTCCTAAAAAGTCGCCTAGTTTTAAATTAGCAGAATTTTTACTAGTTCAAAATACGAAAAGTTAAATCCAACGTAGTCTACATTCTAAAAAAAGTTAATTCAACTTTTTAAAAAGAAAGATTGGGTAAAGAAAAATAAAAACGAAATTTTGTTACAATTGACACCGGTATCCCCTACTTACTGACACCCCAGTTAAAAACCAGTTAGAAGAAGAAAGAAATACATGCCTGAACAAGAAAAAAAAGAGGAAACAGTAAAAACAGCCATTTTTGATTCAGGAAAAAAAGAGAAGAAATCGAAAAAATTTAAAAAGTCAAGACCACCTATTCGGATAGTGAAAGTGAAGAAGAATGCTCAATTTGACTTGAACCATTTTTCAACAGTGTGCCGAATGAAGAGTGGGTAATATGCACATCCTGCGGTGGTTAGTCCCATGATGCGTGCACTGATGGACAAGGAATTTACATTTGTCATAACTGCGGATAGTGAGTGATTTTAAAAACTATTTTATTTTTCCTAAACACTTTGTTTTTAATAATCCATAGATAATCCTTTTGTATTAACATACATTTCTAAAATGATTTTACAACTTATTTATCATCTAAAATACACGCGACATCCAACCCCAAAAAGTAATGTGACATCCAGCCCCGGCAAGGGGCAAGTTGTCACATTTGTGTCTATTTTTTGTGTAGATTTTAAATACTGTTTCCAGAACATGAACCATGTTAGTGATGCACAAAGCGCGAACGTAATATTTCGGATTTTGTTTAAGAAAATAATTTCCTAAAATTGGTCACGGCCTCCCCTATCTAAAACCCTACATTATTAAGAGTGTTTGTTGAACTAAATATACAAGTGTTTAACTTAAAACCAGTATAGCGCTTTATATGGAAAAAATGGTGTAATAATTTATACACAGGGTTCAGAAAAAGTACCGGAATGCTTAAATACTTACAAAATCGCTAAAGTTACGATTACAAAATTCAGCATTTGGGGTTTCGGGGCGTGCAGGATTGGAAAATGATATCGGCACTGCTGCCAGATTTCCTAATTTTGCGCTACACGCAGTCATTTTGTTTCCTTAAATAGAATGCCCTATTTATTTTTATTGCAATTAATTGGGCGTCTCAAACTTATTAAGATCTCAAATTTTCAAAATTTTATCTTTACTAGTTGCCGCGTTTTCAGTACAAGTACCGAAACGCTTAAATATCTGCAAAACCGCTAAAGCTATGATTACAAAATTCGGCATTTGGAGGTTCCTAGGCATGCGGAATTGGAAAATGATATCGGCACTGTTGCCAGATTTCCCAGTCTTGCGCTACACATAGTCTGTTTGTTATCTTAAATGGAATTTCCCATTTATTTTTATTGAAATAAATGACTTGAGTTATGAAGGTTATTTTTTTTATTTGTGATTGGCCACTTTCCCTTGCACTTTAACTAATAACAATAATGCTAAGATAAGAAGGAGATTAAAAGCCAATGGACTAAAACAATAATAACTTAATTAATTAATTAACGACACTAACTTTTATTAAATGCTCAAAGTGGGCTCCATTATTTGCCAGACATTGTCCAAGTCGATCATAAAATTCTCGCAATATGTTGCTCAACATATCCGGTGTTATAAGTACAATTTCGATGCGGATTCTTTCGCAGAGTTCGTTTAAATTTTCTGGACGATTTCTGCAGACACGGTTCTTCAAATGACCCCACAAGAAGAAGTCCATTGGAGTCATATCAGGGGATCGAGGTGGCCATTCTAATGCTCCACGTCTTCCAATCAGCCTTCCTGGCAATTTGTTGTTTAGAAATTGCATGGCTTTTCTTGAATAATGGGACGGAGCATCATCATGTTGGTACCAGATTTCATCTATATTTCTATTTTGTTGAATGGCAGGTACTATACTTTCTCTAAGGAGCTCCAAATACTTTCGCCCTGTTAATGTACCTTCTATGAAAAAAGGTCCGGTAATATTGTTTCCCAATATTCCCGGCCAGACGTTAACTTTCTCAGGATATTGGGTATGAAGTTCTTCCATCCAATGGAGGTTATCTCTAGACCAAATTCGGCAATTGTGCCTATTAACTTGTCCGTTCAAGCAAAAAGTAGCGTCACTGAATACAATTTTTTGCGCAAAATAAGGATCTTTGTTGATATTTTCCATCATGATTTCGGCGAATTCATTGCGGCGGTCAGGATCATCCTCTAAAAGCTCTTGAGTGTAATGGATCTTGTACGGCTTTAATTTATTTTCCTTCAAAATAGTCCTTACAGATTTTTGACAGATTTCGGTATTTATAGATAACTGGTTGGTGCTTACTTTTGGATTTTCCTCTATTTGTAATAAAACGTTTAATTTATTTTCATCACTTGTAGCAGTTCTTGGGCGTCCGGTTTTAGGTAAACATTTTATGGACCCTGTTTCCTCGTAACGTCGACAAGTTCTGTGTACGGTAGATTTTTAATGGGTTTATTAGGATAACGACCATCAAACAAGTTGCAGACTTCTTGATATGTCCTTGTTTTATTTCCATATCCACGAAAAATCAAAATATCAATACGTTGGGTTTCTGATAGAACAAAAGCCATAATCAAATTATAATTTTGTAATCGATGCAATATTCAGCGGCTTAACTGACAATGATGTGTTTAATTTGTCATTGTTGTAACATGGCGACGGCTAGAGTGTTGAAAACAATTGAAGCAGCGCTTACTTATTTCTAGCGTATTCATATTTTCTGACATCTCCGATAAATTTAATGCATGCTCATTCTAAAATAAGTAACTATCCCATAATATTTCTCACTAGTATCTAATAGTATAAACAGAATTTTGAGAATTTGGGATCTTTCATTTAAGATAACAAAAAGACTAAGTATTGAGATCTTAATAAGCTTGAGACGCCCAATTGATTGCAATAAAAATAAATAGAGCATTCTATTTAAGAAAACAAACTGACTACATGTAGCGCAAAACTGGGAAATCTGGCAACAGTGACGATATCATTTTCTAATTCCGCATGCCTAGGAACCCCCAAATGCCGTATTTTGTAATCGTAACTTTAGCGGTTTTGCAGATATTTAAGCGTTCCGGTACTTTTTACTGAAAATACGGTGTCGTCATATCTCAGCAACTAGTAGATGTAAAAGTTTGAAAATTTGAGATCTTACTAAGTTTGAAACGCCCAATTGACTGCAATAAAAATAAATAGGGCATTCTATTTAAGATAACAAAACGACTACGTGTATCGCAAAACTGGGAAATCTGGCAACAGTGCCGATATCATTTTCCAATCCCGCGCGCCCCGAAACCCCCAAATGTCGAATTTTGTAATCGTAACTTTCGCGATTTTGTAGATATTTAAGCGTTCCGGTACTTTTTCCTAACCCTGTATAAATTATTACACCATTTTTCCTAATTAAGTGTTAATTATGGCAAATGGTGAAAGTTTCAATTCTTAAAACAAGTACGTTTAACTTTAATCGTTTTATTAAAAATTTAAAGCATTTTAACATAGAAAACTTAACTAACACAATTTCCTAAATTCTATGTAAGAATTGAAATAAAGTTTATATCGACACTTCTCCTTAACCTTTAAAAAATCGTAAATAAATCTAATGTTAGAATTAAAACGAAAATTTCAGATTTAGCAGTGCATGCTTTAGAATGTATATATGGATTTGATCATAAAACTTAAAACAAAAAGTATCAAAAATGTTTGTAACACTATGAAACATTTAAAGGGTTTGTTAGACAAATACATGATTTTACACACGAAAATGAATATAACATACCGCTAGTGTTGTGAATAAGAAAAGTAGTCACTATATCTAGTGGATAAGTACCAAAGAATGAATTGCTGAGAGCGTTTAATGGATCTGTATAACAATAACACGTTTTTTTAAAAATATTGTGACTATTTTCTCATCTTTTCACATTTCAATTTCAATTTCAAATTCTAGGACAGTTGTTGGTGTGATACCATAGGAGCCAGTGAGCGGAGCTACAGAATTGTATGCAAGGATACGTACACTTATTTTATTAATAAAAATTTGAATAGCCATTAGCCAAAATCTCAGGTTAGTATAATCACACCATTATGGCTTTGCAGAAAGTGATATAGAGTGCAATTCCTTTAATGAAGCGTTCTTACGTAGCATCGTGAATTTTATAATAAAGTTGGTCTTGCGGCTATCCTGAACATTTAATTTGGTATTCTTTTAGTGTAATTTATTTATGCTAATACACATGGTAATGTGTTGCAAACAAAATAACTTAGAATAGGTAATCAAGATTTGTCACAAGTAATTACGGGCATTAGAATGATTGACCTACCTAACCCACAAGGCGTAATATGTCAAGGGCAAGACAGATTTCTTTAAAATAATCATTTGCACGAACTACTGTTACTAATCTGGTTGAATGTCAGCGTAAAATAAAAATAAATATGTAAACATGCTTAAAAAACGGTGACCGCGTGGATTCTGGCCTTAGATCCTTAATTAGTATTATTATTATAATTATGGAATTAGGAAGGTTTAATAACGTAAATAAAAAGAGCAGTATTCTGTTATGTAACAGTTTTTACTCCAAATAAATGTATCTGTTAGGCGTTTCATCTGGAATTAGTGGAAAGTTAATTTTCAAGATTATTTAATGTTAAAAATGCGCGTTTCACAAAGTTTAAGTATAATATTGTTTACGTTTATAACTTAATTCCATTGAAATTTATAAGCAAAGTTACGGTGTAAGTTAATATTTGCATTGTTGCGAATATTACGGTATCTAATATCTTTATGTAAAGAATCCTTGTATCGTTTGCTTACTAAAGTTATTATGGCATTCTTGCATTTATGTACTTTAGTTAAGTCAATATTCACACGTGCCAGAACATTTTGTAATTATTGATTAGGTAATAAATGCGTTTAGAAAACTGGAATCATGCTCTATAACACACATTTGTTTTGATATGCAGACCTTCTTAGTAGCTACG
Source organism: Vesta saturnalis (assembly GCA_036346205.1). NCBI lineage: Eukaryota > Metazoa > Arthropoda > Insecta > Coleoptera > Lampyridae > Vesta > Vesta saturnalis. Next base: position 1,578,873 of record JARFJB010001326.1, read on the forward strand.
TTAATAGACTGTCCATCTACAGAAGTAACCAATGCTACAATCTCATTTCCCTCAACTTAGTTCGTGGAATCCGACGTAGCCCTGTGCAACCGCACATCACAAGCTGATACGCTTTTCAACAACTTTGTGATAGTAGAAGTTTTTAAATCACCAGAAGAGATATTAGGATACCCAAAAGTGAAGAAAAGGAAGTTGTTACACGCCCAAACCGCACTAGCCGTCGTGCAGGTTTATAGAAGTAAGCGGGTTGCCAAGTCAGCGGCAGTGGAAATGGGAGGGGTCGATAGAAGGAGTAAAATGATTGAAAGCTCAGTCTGGGAAAAATTGTCTCGAGGCGCCACCACATATTAAATTTTGCTAGAATAAATAGTATTACGCGGGATGTTAAATTAATCCTATATGACTTAGAAGACAGGATTGCAGCCTACCCAGTAAAAGCATTCACCACTAAAATTCAATGACACCTCAAAAGAAATTGATCCAAAAGTTTAAGAAAATTTTTTAATACACGGGTCGTCGTGAACTTATTGAACACACCCTGTACATAAGAAAATTCCAAATTATAAAACGTTAATTATAAAACTCTGAAGTAAATAAACAATACCCAATTTAAAAAAGAATCAATATAAAATAAAAGAAATCGGTTTAATAATTTATATCTCAACAAAACTTTCGTTAGTTGCTGAAATTTTTTAAAATAGAACGGTCAGTGCTTTGATCATAAATAATATCTTTATATTTTATTAATACTTTCTCTTTAAAAATCGTATTTAGACATTCATCAATAGGTTTGAATTTTAATACTTCAAATCTGTAATTTATGCTTAATAAAAATATTCTAAATATTCTGTACCTGATTGACTGTAAAATAATTCAAAGCTGTTAAAATAAAATTTTGTCCATATGATCTGCTTTATTTGCAAATACACTACGCACAAAACACAGAAGACGGCCGTATTAGTTGAATAGACCGGCCATTAAACTCACTGTAGAACGCAAATGTCTTGTTCACACGCGTATCTCACCTGGGCCCTTTGATCTCACATAACATCCCATGTTATGCTTTAATATTTTCCCTTCAACGTAAACGTTTAACACACTAAGAATGTTTACTTCCACTTTTATAATGGAATTCTTATTTGCTTTGTACAATTGATTTGATGTTATTATCGATTGAATGCATGTGCTTTATTCAAGATCAATGATGATCACTAATGTCTTAACTAAATTTACAAACTTTTAGTTCGGTTACTTAAAGGGTTATTTTAGGCTTTCTATATTTATTATTTTCGTGGAACGCTCTAGTACTGAACACTGTCAACAAAATATTTGCTATGCTATTTTCAAATCAACTTTCGCACTTTTTAAATTTCTTGAAGAAAATCACTATTATTTTCTTCAACTCACAATAAAACTATTTATTTATGAATGTCTATACTGCTACTAAACTACAATTCCACAAATAAAAATCCACACTAATGGTCCATTCAAAAACGCCTCGCGAGATCTCTACTTAAGCTATCACCGAACGATTCTAACCCCTTCAATTGGGCTCTCTTATATACCTCCTATCAAACATTATCAGCCAAGATGAAAATTTATCTATCACGGTCGTGTATTTCTTGAGTTGCTTTGCCGCATCGACGTCCGAAACGGAACCACCGCTACGCAAAGTAAGAAGAACGTAGCCATCTTGAATTTACTTTTAAATTCACTTACAACTCTCGAAAAATCCATTAATTGCAGTTTCATTCATTCCGTACATGATTAACAAACATCCCTCAACTTTCTGAGAAAATCTCACATGTGGAGAATCCTCCTTCCGCACAATTTAGCAAAATCCCACACATTCTAACAACTTTATTCTTGAACATGTATCAATTTTCCATTACTGCACAATGTTGCAAAATTTCTACAAACAAAAACATGCATGGTATTCCTTACTGCACGTTTAATGCAGTATCAATATGTCATGCTTATTCATTCATGCATCCACAACCATTTATTTAATCCATTTTCTTTTACATACAGTAGCAAAAACCAGTAGTCTCCTAAAAGTGCCTTCCCCGTAGAAATTGTCCCAAAACATTATTTTTCAACCAAATTTAATGCTTTCAACATAAAAGTCTTTCTACAACACTCAAATATTCTTTCATGTGATAAATAATGCTTCATTTAACTCCAGTGGCGTATCATTTACACAACTTACATTCTACACACACACACAAAATTTTTATTCCGGGCAAACTCAATTCATTTATATTCGAAGTACGTTCCATACGTTAACAGAAGGCTACACATATCCAGTGTGTCAAAATAGTCTTACATTATGTAGGCGAAGTGAGCGATAAAAACAAATATTATAATTATACGTTATCAAAATACCGCACATACACGATGCGTCAAAATAACTTTACAAAGTCAAACAAAAAAGCTGGAAATTGAGGATAGAGTAATGCAACGGAAGAATTCAGTCAAGAAACAAAAAATGTTAAAAGAAGAATTGTGGAGTAAAACTCCGAAATGTGGATAGTGATTCAAAATTCGCCAGATTCTGTTGAAAAAATTTATTCTAGTTGAATTTAAAAGAAGTTTAATATCTATTACGTGGCAAAAGTGTTAGAGGAAACGACGTCTCATAAAGACATTTTTGTAAGCTTTTTGCTCCTGTGCGAGAAGGGACTTATGTTTCACAAAATTCAATAAAATATATTTTACCTGAACCTAACTTGTGCGGACAAGCTAGTTGGAAAAATGTATAATCAAACAGAATTTAGATGTCTGACATGGTTTTCAAGACAAACGATGTGAGATGGTGGGTTTCCTGCGTGCGTGCGTGCGTGAGGATGTATGTTAATACATACGATAACTCCAAAACGAAAACATGTACGTACTTAAAATTTTGTATTTACGCTTGTTTTCATTTCTCCTGGAGCTGATTACATTTTGACAGAAATTCAAAGGCGTAGAGGAGAGGTTTATTAGGGACAGTTTTTGATTTTTATTAAATGTTTATGAAATAGCTGCATATTTTTTTAAAGAAAATTAAATTTTACATAGATAGATGTCCATTAACCTCTATCTGACATGAAGTTTTAAACGTCTGTTTGACATAGATTATTTTTTTTGTTTTTACAACGTTGCCTATTTTCGTAATGAACTTATTATAAAAGAAGTTGCATAATTATCCTAAAAAAATTGTTATTAAAATTATTTGATTTCGTTTAATTTCCATTTTGTAGGTTGGAAGGTCGTATGCTGTTCCACACCAGATATTTAGGATAATTATGCAACGTCTATTGTAATACGTTCATAATGAAAACAGGAAGCATTGTAAAAATAACAACACTAGTTTATGGCAAATGGACGTTTAAGCTTTCAAGTCAGATAGAGAGTAATAGACACTTTTTTACCTTAGGAATTTTTTTGCTGCTAAATTACGCATCGTATCAAAAAATTGCATAGATCGTAATTAATTGATATGTTGGAGGTCTGATGTCGGTATTTTTAAATCTTTGAAATTTACAGCTGTTTCAGATATATTTGATAAACATAAAAAACAGCCTCTAATAAACCCTCACGCTCATGGATTTCTCCCAAAATCTAATAAGCTCCAGGAGAACAAAATCAAACTTAAATATGAAATTTCATGTACGTATGTTTTATCGTTCTGGAGTTATTGTGGATACTAACACACACACAAACACACGCACGCATACCCAAATGTTTTTTCAGAAGAATCATGCCACGAAGTAAATTAAAACCAAGAAAACAATTTTAAAAAGCAAACAATTTGAATATTGAAGGAACAGTGAAAACCAAATTAGGACGAAAACTCGTATTAGGAATAGAGTTGGAGCATGGACTGTTAAATATATTTTATTAATGAAACTTATTATGGGCTAACAAGAAAATGTATTCAACGAATGGCTATAAGAAATGGTATTCTTAATCGGTTTAGAAATGGTATGGCCGGGCGTAATTGGTCAAATGCATTTTATTTGCAGTTTAAAAACTTGCTGGCCGACTAGATCCTCTTTTATCCGAGAATTGGGGTTCTACAATTATTAAATGTTAGTATTTTTCAATCATTTGGAAGTCGAACACACGAAACACATTTTTTTGCATTATAGAATCTTTAATGTTGGTGAGACAAGTTTAACTATTGTTAAAGTAAGGTTGCGCAAGTGATATGTAGAAAAAGAAACAGCAGATAGCATCTCTTACTTTAGTTGAACGAGGAGCTAGTCACATTTATTGTGGAAATGAGTGCGAGTTAGTGCTAGTGAGTTGATTTTCTCTAGAAAAAAACGCAATGATCCACTAATGCGCGGTGCAGCACCTCGGTCAGTTTATGCTGTTCATCTCAGTGGTTGGGTGCACCAAAATATTTGTCTGACTGGATCAAACATTTTATTGACTTATTTAAGCCTTAAAATATCTCCTGTTGTCCTCTGTTAGCTGGACTATCGCACCAGAAGCGAATGGGTGAGGTAAGAACAATTATATTTCCATAAACTCCCTACCACCACGTTCTACACACAAGCTCACGGTTTCATGCATTCGACGAATTTAAGGTACTATTACAAAATTTAATGTAGCCGAGATTGTAATTTTTAAAATCTTAAAGCCGTGAGCTTGCTGTAAATAGTGTTAAAGTAACTGGATTTACTCCTTCAACAGGAATACATCTTCTGACGCGAATTTCATAGCAGACGAAATAGTGACTGAATCGTCAGGTTCACTTGTATTGTCAACATTACCTTATTAACTTCTTCAATCACTTGTACAAATGAAACCTGTTACAGAGAAATTATTATTATTATTTTTTTTTTATGATTGTGGACTTGAACAGGCTAAATTAGACCTATCGTGCTAAATCACTCAGGAACACTTCGGAGGATGGATAGAGGGATAATAAATAATAAATTATACAGAAACGCGAACAGAGCAGAAACCATGTTGTTCTAAGCATTTTGATATTCTGGAAATTTCAAAGCTGTGTATAAAATTTGTGATTCTATTTGATATCTCAGCGACACCTATCATAACGAAGAAGATAGGTAACCGAGAAAGAAAGTCGTTAAAGTCTAAAATCATCACCAATTAACCCATAATCCCAATAAATCCGAACACATGGACTCCGAAGTAGAAAATGAAGAATTCGGCCGACGAAGACGTGGATGTTCAAGAAATAGGGCAGTTTACATCTGTCCATTTTGTAAAGATGGTTTGACAGAAGATAATAAAGGAGAACTTTGGGTTGGTTGCATCGTGTGAAATTTGTGAGCACACGAACAATGCTTTAGGACAGAACAAAAGTATGTTTGTGATTTTTGTCATTTTTTAGTTAAAATACTTAGCTTCTGGGTTATTAAATGCTGTATTTTTCCATTTAAATATTATGTAAGTCTATACGTTTCGATAACAATTACAGTTATCGTCCTTAGTAAACGATAATATCTATAATAATTGCTGGAGATGTTAGAACAAATTTGTGAAATATGAAACATGAAAATGCCACCTGTTAAATAGATTTATAACGGGAAAAACGCCATGAACTAGATATTATAATCATGGCCTAATAGGAAATCACAACGTCCACTCTAAGAGAAAACATTCACATTTACATGATTCAAAAATAAATACGCAAAGCTCACTTACTAATACACCAAGAACAATTTTAAACTACTTTTAAGGTCCAGAAAGGTTACGAAAACTAACACTCAAATTTACCATATAACCACGGTATAAGCTTCCACGTGAAATTATTTACTCAATTAACAAAGAAAAAATAAATAACTGCTCAAGAAATATTTGTTGAATTTAAGATGAATATTCGTCAAACAACAAGAATAAACAAAACGCGATCAAATACTTGAAAGTTCCTATAATTTAATTAAACGTCACTTAATATTCATTAAAACAAATCAACAAAACTTAATCTACATTTCTAAACGAAAATGGCTTAATTCGAGTAATTTTAGAATTTGGCGAAATAAACTTAACGTGCTTCTAATTTGGTGAAGGTAAATAAATGCTCAAAAATTACACTATAAATAACTATATTATGATTAAAAGAACAGCATAAAAATGTATATAAAGTAAATTCAATGAAACATTCCCCAGGCAGCGGAGTGTAAACAAAAGCAATTCGTCAAAAACCAAACCTAACACCAAAAATTATAATAAAAATGCTGTCACATGTCTAACAGCAGTCGAGGAGAAGTAACATCAATTACTTCTTTTTGCGTAAGCAACACAAGTACATATGTAGAAATAACAATAATAAAGGTATTATCTACTGCATGTGTGAAATTACTACAAGAAAAACTTTCTGAATATCAAAATGTTAAAACTACAATGACTACAATTTCTACTGCAACATTGATTAAAATTTTAAATTACAACAAACAAGCATATAAATATACAAAGCAAGCTATAACTGCAAGAAAATAACGGTACCCAGCGTGATTTAGCCACTTCCGCAATTCCCATGGTCCACATTCCATCGCTATCACCTGAGAACTTTTTATTATAAAGCACAAATTTACCAAAATCCCGAGTGCGCACATTCTTCTTAAATAACCTTACATGTGAATACCCAAATACATTGGCCCTTTAACATAGATCGTATAGAACTTGCAAATTTACATAAATTCGAGTAAAGTTTCTCACACAAATTCTTAATATACGCACAACGACTATGTCGACGACGGTTAAATATAGGTTAAAAATTCGCCTTTTTTACTAAGCAGCCTTAGGCTAAGTTCTAAATCTCTGACCACTTATTAAATTAATATTATACAATCCTAACAAAAATCACGGAACGTGTCTTCAGCATTTAACCATCAACGCCGTTTGGGCGTCCAAGACCCTACAACAATAACTCGTAACTACATCTTGATTGTTTTAAACTTCAACTCTCAAGATCTATACTTCAACTGCACTGAAAGGGAAGCAACCATCTGCCCCTGTCCTTAAAATACTTAGTTTCGGTAAATGATAACTCATCATTTCACATGGAAACTTAACGATAAAAGAACGAAACAAAAAACTATCAATTCAGAGGATGCACGAAACATAAGATAACATTATCAACAATTTTAAACTGAGTAAAATAAGTTCTCAACAATATTTACAGATGCTACGCTGCACTATTCCATGAGATCGACATAATGCAACCAACTCTATTCATATAAACTAAGAATTCCAAACAATAATTATAATTTTCATTTCTCATGGAGATGATTAGATTTTGTATAGCGGCAGAGGGGGGGGGGGTTGTTAGGAGCAGTTTTTGGGTTTTATCAATTATTTATGAAACAGCTGTATGTTTGAGATATAATAATATCAACATATAAATCACAAACACCTCAATTAACTATATTCTATCCACTTTTTGATAACACGCCTAATTTAACCACAAAAAATTCCTAAGGTAGAACTTAAGTTAAAAAAGGTTCTGCAGAAGACTTTCTGCGTCTGCGTCTGCGTCTGCGTCTGCGTCTGCGTCTGCGTCTGAGTCTGCGTCTGCGTTTGTCTCTGCGTCTGCGTCTGCTTCTGCGTCTGCGTTTACGTCTGCGTCTTCGTCTGCGTCTGCGTCTGCGTCTGCGTCTGCGTCTGCGTCTGCGTCTGCGTCTGCGTCTGCGTGTACGTGTGCGTGTGCGTGGTGCGTGTGCGTGTGCGTGTGAGTGACAGTGTGCGTGTGCGTGTGCGTGTTGTAACAACCCATTTTGACTTATATTAAAATATACCGTAATTTATGTTCTTCGTTCATTTAGTTGTAAATGCAAGAAAAATTTTATTTATTAATGATTTATAGTTATGTGGTAGGCAACTTAATTTGCATTTTGGTGTAACTTAAATTGCATATTTTCTTAAGGGTTTATACTCCCACTTCTTTAAATTATTTTTTATGCTTATATTTTCGCGCAAGCGTCATCTTCTGACTTCCTAAAGCGTCCATTTCTTGTGGTACGCTGTTAAATGCAGGAAGCCATATTTTTGGGTTTCCACCTAAATTTTGTGAAAAGTGCCATTGATTTAATGGTAAGATAATTTAACTCGTAATACTAAAAATTAAAACATTTGCTCTTTGCAGGCACTTTGATTTACACTGTTATTACTTTTACTTTTCTACTTTAATTACATTTTAAGTACGCATTTAATTCTACTGTTACGTACGCTTTTATTTATGGTTGCAATTTTGCATTTAATGCTGATCTGTATTTTGATCACAATTTTTTATTTGGAATTTCGAAAGAATGCAATAAACATTGGATTCAAAATTTCTTGAAGAAAAATTTATGAGAAGTAAAATTCCATTTTGGTGGTTTTCGACGTAAAGCATAGTTATTTCGAGATATTGCGCAATATTGGTGCAAAGATAACATCACCTTGGTTTACATTTCCGTAATCGTTTAGATACCAGAGGTTATTAAAAAGTTTGTGTACAAAAATTTTACGAACAGGTATTTATGTTTAATGATTTTTTAGTAACTTAAGGCTATTTTTAAGATATATTTTATATAAGCCTAATTCAACTGTTAATAAACATAGTATGTATATTTTTTTATTTTTATATTTTGGTAAATTTTTATTATTGTAAAACTTGGTTTAGTTATTCCGAGCATTATTCAAAAATAACTTGGCGTCAGAGATCATTTTTATTAATGTTACATTACAGTTTTTTTTCCAATTGATGTTAAGTGGAAGTAACAGCATAAATTGTGGTAATTAAGCAAATCAAAAGAATGAACCACCTTACTTTAATTTACCGACTGGGACAAAGGCATTATTTGTCGTGAATGGGTTGTATCTCCAGTTAGTTTAACGATTTGTTCGAAGAACGTTTTTACACTTATTTCTTTATTAAAATTTTTAAACCACTTCAACCACTAATTTATAGTGTGCGTGAGCGTGTGTGTGTGTGTGTGTGTGTGTGTGTGTGTGTGTGTGTGTGGTGCACTCGTACGTACGTGCATGTGTATGTGTATATGTGAGTACGTGTGTGTAGATATATGCGTGTGTGTGTTGATGTATGTTAGTATGTACGATAATTCGAGAACAACAATACGTACGTATTGGAAATTTCGTATTTAAGCTTGTTTTAGTTGTCTCCTGGAGCTGATTAAATTTATAATAATATTTTCGGAGAAATTCAGTGGCGCAGATGGGAAGTTTATTAGGGGTTGCTTTTTGGTTTTACCAAATATTTCTGAAATAGCTGCATATTTGAGAGACATAAAAATACCTTGGTATAGATCTTAAACAAATAGATTAAATATGTTCTATGCAAATTTTGGATACGCGGCATAATTAGGTATAAGAGGTTATGCAATCGACTTTATTTTAACTATTGCTACGTACATACTTGAAATTTTGTACTTATGCTTCAGTTCATTTCTCCTGGGCTGATTAGATTTTTGGAAAAATCCAGCTTCGCAGAGGGGGGTTTATTAGGGGTAGTTTTTGGTGTTTATCAAATATTTCTGAAATATCGGCGTATATCAAAGAAATGAAGACTTATTTTTTCAAGATAATTCAATTTCACATAATTTTTATTCATAAACTATTTTAATACGTAGCCAAAATGCATTACAAATTAATTTGATAAGATTGAAAATGCTTGTACTGTATTATCGATATTTTGTTAGAAGCGGTTTTGGAATTCCTTTTAGTTAGCATCTAAATGTTTATTGTCTATCTGACATCAAGTTTTAAACGGCCATCTGACATAGATTATTGTTTTTGTTTTTACAGTCTTGCCTATTTTCGTTATGAACGTATTCACGTATGTTAAAAGAGAAGTTGCATAATTATCCTAAACAATTATTATTATTCAAATTATTTCATTTCTTTCAATTGCCACTTTGTAGTTTGTAAGATCGTGTGTTGTGCCTCACCTGATATTTCGAGTTATTGTCTTAATTGTCTATTAAGCTATATCTGACATGAAGTTTTAAACGTCCATCTGAAATAGCTTATTGTTTTTGTTTGTACAATGTTGCCCATTGTCGTTATGAACGTATTAAAATAGGAGAGGTATAATTATTATCCTAAAAAGATTAATTTAATTGCTACTTTGTATGTTGGAAGGTCGTGTGTTATTCCACGCCAGATATTTTTTAAGTTGTCCAAGCTAAATATGTGTGAAATTTTATATCTACTAAATACATTACAAAAAAAAATAAAGAAAGGTCCATATTCAGACCATCTCCTCTTATATTTCTATTAGAGACAAATATAATAGCTGGGTATTCGCGATGATTTTCTTACATCTTAAGGTATAAATGTAAATCGACTTTAGTGTGACCATAGTTGGATAATTAAGTGATATCGCTATTACGAAGCATTAACTGTATTTTAGCACAGTTCATGTTTATTTTCGGTTTGTGAAACAATGAAAATAGAAAATAGGAAACTAAATTATATCTTTTTTTGTATATTTATGTAAGTTAATCAGAAGTTCAATTTTCCTTGAAAACTTTTTTTGAAATTTAAGTTACACATGTACTGAATTTAAATAAATAAAAAATAATTATTTACTTGTAACTTACAAAACGGTCAACAGAAATCTTTCGGAAACACCAATTCTAAAAAATTACGTTATGATTAACGTATATTTTAGCTATCCTGCATAAAAGCCAAAAGCAGACTATGCCTAATTTGATTCATATTTCTATTTACCTTCGCTCATAAATTAGGGTAAAAGAGGCAAGACAACATCGTGTATGTGTAATCTCAAATTTATATTTTTAAGCGTCGGGTGTAAGTTATAATTAACGATAAATTTTTGAGATTTTGCTAGATTTAGATAGAAACAGAACCTATCAAATTAATGAATCTGAATATTTTCTAAAGTTTACGTTCAGTATTAGAATTTTAATTGACAGATTAACCACAGTAATAAGGCCTTGCTTTTCGTATAGAAAAGTGAAATACAAGAAGATTAATTGTAGTAAATGATCAAAGTTGTACCTAATCAAGAAAGTAATTTTACAAAATTAATCCACAACGCCCAACATGAACTCTTTTAATACAAAACATGTCAATTTGAGCACTCAAGTTTTTTATTATGTAACTGTTACGTAATCTAAAATATTTAATTACAATTTAAATCATGTACCTACAAATTTTCATAATATTAAGAAAATTAAAGAATGCTTTTTACAAATATGTTACAAGTCACAACAGCAAAGTAAGTAAACGAAACAAAGTAAATTAATCCCTCAAGACATTTAATTCCGTCAACCTGATTGTTTGCTTTAGATACACGATGGTATTTACCAACCACTTTTAAGACAATTTAATTCAGAATTCTCAGAATTATTTTCCGCCAACAGCTACAATGCAAATTAGTTTAAAATAAGTTATCCCTTTTATAAATAATGGTAAAAAAATATGTAACAAAGGGATTAAGTCGTAGTTTCATGACTATTGAACAGTCGTTGCAAGTGCCAGAGTAGCTAGTGCTATTACGTTCCTAATAGTTCTATTACTTTTTTTTAAGTCGAATACCTCGTTACAACGCTGAAAAATTCATTACGCTTTTACAGAATGCCAATTTATAAAATTTTTTAAAGGTATCAAGAATGTTTTATTTTAATAAAAGTGTACCACCACATTCAGCTGTTATTAAGCTCCTTTAGATTTGACGAGCATAATTATGTGCATTTTTTACTATTGAAGATTTTACAAGTGAACATCGTTTAAAAATGTTGAGTTTGAAGAAGCATAACAGTACATACTTATTTACGAAGTGCTAAACAGTCAGTGACATCGGTAAGAAATATCGGTTTATAAATGTTCAATGTCCGTCATGGCGAACTGTTGCAAGATAAGCCTAACAGTACGTGTAATCACGAACTGACTTATATGCAATCAAGTGTGTGTTAGGTTAGGTGTGTGAAGATAACCGGGTCATTTTTTAATAATGTAATTTAAAGATGTGTGTAATTAGGCTCTAATTATGCACTATCTTCTTCTATACGTGTGGTATACATCGTCACGCAACAGGAAAAATTAAAATTGTCAATTTAGAAATTTTAGTAAACAAGGCGACTTTGAGCCAATTATATTTTAGCTCCGCTTTAACTTTCGGTAGTGAAACATAAGATAACATTATCAACAATTTTAAACTGAGTAAAATCTCAACAATATTTACAGATGCTACGCAGGCAGACTGCACTATTCCATGAGATCGACATAATGCAACCAACTCAATTCATATAAACTAAGAATTCCAAACAATAATTATAATTTTCATTTCTCATGGAGATGATTAGATTGTGTAGCAGAGACGGGGGGGGGGGGGGGGTTATTAAGAGCAGTTTTTGGGTTTTATCAATTATTTATGAAACAGCTGTATGTTTGAGATATAATAATATCAACATATAAATCACAAACACATTAATTAACTATATTTTATTCACTTTTTTGATAACACGCGTAATTTAACCACAAAAAATACAACTTAAGTTAAAAAAAAGTTATGCAGAAGACTTTCTTTCACTAACGCAAAAACGTCTTACTAGCGCGCGTGTGCGTGAGTGCGTGCGTGGGTGTGTGTGTGCGCTCGCGCGTGTGTGTGAGTGTGAGTGTGTGTGTACGTGTATTTGGATGTTGTGTGTGTGTGTGTGTGTGTGTGTGTGTGTGTGTGTCTGCGTCTGCGTCTGCGTGAGCTTGTGCGTGTGCGTGTGCCTGCGCCTGCGTCTGCGTCTGCTTGTGCGTGTGCGTGCGCGTGCGTCTGCGTCTGCGCGTGCGTGTGCGTGTGCGCCTGCGTGTGCGTGTGTGTGTGCGTGCGCGTGCGTGTGCGCCTGCGTCTGCGTCTGCGTCTGCGTCTCTTCCTGCGTCTGCGTTTGCGTTTGCGTGTGCGTGTGCGTGTGCGTGTGCTTGTGTGCGTGTGCTTGTGTGCGTGTGCTTGTGAGCGTGCGCGTAGCGCTTACTCGTGCGCGTGTGTGTGGGTGCACGCGATCGTACGTGCATGTGTGTGTGTATATGTGAGTACGTGTGTGTGTGGATATATGCGTGCGTGCGTTGATGTATGTTAGTATGTACGATAATTCCAGAACGACAATACGTACGTACTGGAAATTTCGTATTTAAGCTTGTTTTAGTTGTCTCCTGGAGCTGATTAAATTTTCGGAGAAATTTAGCGGCGCAGATGGGAGGTTTATTAGGGGTTGCTTTTTGGTTTTATCAAATATTTCTGAAATAGACATAAAAATACCTATGTATAGTACTTAAACAGATAGATTAATTATGTTCTATGAAAATTTTGGACACGCGGCGTAATTAGGTATAAGAGGTTATGCAATCGACTTTATTTTAACTATTGCTACGTACATACTTGAAATTTTGTATTTATGCTTCAGTTCATTTCTCCTGGGCTGATTAGATTTTTAGAAAAATCCAGCTTCGCAGAGGGGGTTTATTAGGAGTAGTTTTCATCAAATATTTCTGAAATATCAGCGTATATCAAAGAAAAAAGATACCTACATATAGATCTTAAACATAATTGAAGTGTTTGTTCAAATTTTTTCAATATCTGAATACCGATTAATTTTAAAGAAAATGTGAAGACGTATTTTTTCAAGATAATTCAATTTCACATAATTTTTATTTATGAACTATTTTAATACGAAGCCAAAATGCATTACAAATTAATTAGATAAGATTGAAAATGTTTGTACTGTATTATCCATATTTTGATAGAAGCGGTTTTGGAATTCCTTTTAGTTAGCATCTAAATGTTTATTGTCTATCTGACATCAAGTTTTAAACCGCCATCTGACATAGATTATTGTTTTTGTTTTTACAGTCTTGCCTATTTTCGTTATGAACGTATTCACGTATGTTAAAAGAGAAGTTGCATAATTATCCTAAACAATTATTATTATTCAAATTATTTCATTTCTTTCAATTACCACTTTGTAGTTTGCAAGATCGTGTGTTGTGCCTCACCTGATATTTCGAGTTATCTTAATTGTCTATTGAGCTATATCTGAGTTTTAAACGTCCATCTGAAATAGCTTATTGTTTTTGTTTTTACAATGTTGCCCATTGTCGTTATGAACGTATTAAAATAGGAGAGGTATAATTATTATCCTAAAAAGATTAATTTAATTGCCACTTTGTATGTTGGAAGGTCGTGTGTTATTCCACGCCAGATATTTTTTAAGTTGTCCAAGCTAAATATGTGTGAAATTTTATATCTACTAAATACATTACAAAAAAAAAGAAAGAAACGTCCATATTCAGACCATCTACTCTTATATTTCTATTAGAGACAAATATAATAGCTGGGTGTTCGCGATGATTTTCTTACATCTTAAGGTATAAATGTAAATCGACTTTAGTGTGACCATAGTTGGATAATTAAGTGATATCGCTATTACGAAGCATTAACTGTATTTTAGCACAGTTCATGTTTATTTTCGGTTTGTGAAACAATGAAAATAGAAAATAGAAAACTAAATTATATCTTTTTTTGTATATTTATGTAAGTTAATCAGAAGTTCAATTTTCCTTGAAAACTTTTTTTTAAATTTAAGTTACACATGTACTGAATTTAAATAAATAAAAAATAATTATTTACTTATAACTTACAAAACGGTCAACAGAAATCTTACGGAAACACCAATTCTAAAAAATTACGTTATGATTAACGTATATTTTAGCTATCCTGCATAAAAGCCAAAAGCAGACTATACCTAATTTGATTCACTATTTTCTTCTATACTTATACCGTGTGGTATATATCGTCAGGCAACAGGAAAAATTGTCAATTTAGAAATTTCCCTAGTGGAAACAAGGCGACTTGTGAGCCAATTATAGTGTTTAGCTCCGCTTCTAACTTTCGGTAGTGAAACAAATACGTGTTAAAATGACAACTTCTAAATCAATAAAATAAGGGTAAGCTTTTGAACAGATTTTTATACCCAGCGGTTTGAATATTAATAATAAACAAAGATAATAATAATCTAACCAGTAGAAGTTCTGTAACGTGTAAATGGCTCTTTAGTTGAAATAGGCGCGAAAATAACATTTAAGATTGCTATAGTATTGAATTCTACGAACAAAAACCGGCTCTTTTAAACCCATACCAGATGTGATTGTTAAAACCGGTAAAATTGTAAAGTAAACTTAAAGCGTAAATAAATACCACCCTTTTGCTAAGGATTGAACTCAAACAGGTAAAAATCTTTGCAATAACAATGAATTATGGAGAACTAATAAAAAATAACTTATATTATGCCACAGTAGCGCGGGGTAAAGAAAGCAATCATAAATACGTATCTGTAGGAAAAATACCAGATGTGATTCATCCTTGTAATGAACCCCTTTCTATAACAAATCCAAAAGTAAGCATTGTCATAGGAACTGTTTTATTAGATTAAATGATAAAAATAAATAACCAGATCGAATCCGGAATCCAAAGTAAAAAAAGCAAAAATAAATAGATAAAATGAACAAATAGGGTAAACTGTACAGTTGTTGGCCCTGTGATAGTAATTGGCCGATTTGACTTCAAAGTTAAATAATAAGGATTACGGTGTTGCTACAATATTCAACTTTACCTATTTACGTAGCTCATTGTGTCTTCTATGACTCCAGAAAATTGCAACATTGCCAGTTTAGTTCTCCATTTTTAATGGCGTTAAGTCTGTTGTGCTGTTGTGACGATTTCTTCGTAGTGTGATTTTGTCCTATATCAGGTAATAACAATGGCTTCATTAATATGAATTTAAATTGTCAAGATCGACTTTCTCTGTATTTGTTATTGTTTTTATTGTATTGGAATATATAAATCAAGCTTCTAACATATATAACCTAACAATTTCAATAGACTAACCGTTATTTTCATGGGCCAATTACTAAACCTCCATTTAACTAAGTCATAGTTATTCATACGGCCAATAACTATATACCGGAATATTAAAATTTACATGTAATAAAATATATTGAGAATAAGTATTCAACATGTCTATGATTATTCTCATTGCCTAATATGCCTGAAAATGAAGAAAATATTGAAGTTTTGGCTGTGGATATTATGAATACTCCTATAGTTTTTGAAGAAAATATTGATATACAAGAGGTGAAACATGGTCAAATTATTGAAATAAATAACACCAAACTTATATTGGCCTGGTACTCCACAAAGAAAAGGCACTAAAGATAGTCAAAGGATTCCTTATGTCATATCATCAAGCACGTGGAAGCAAATAAAAGACAAGAAGGAAGAAGCAAAACAACAGAAAATACAAGATAAAGAAAATAGAAAACGTGAAAGAGTTAAAGAAATTGAATAAGACAAAGAACTCGAAAAGAAGCAGGTGAAAGAAAGAAATCTTCTGAGAAAGAAATGAAGGTAAAGGTGGCCAAAGTAGATGAAAAGTTGCTGAAAGTAAAAGAAATGTATTAAGAGACTTGAAGAACGAAATAATACACAAATTGTTGATGAAAATCGCAATACTAATGAAGGAGAAAAAGTGAGCTTGTTGAAGGAACTTTCTCATTAACACGACGTTATTTAGGGTCTGTGTTTTCATGTACACGAATATAACAAGAGAAAAAATCTGGTAAATGTGACAAGTGTAATAGAACATATCACATAACTTGTATTAACAAACAAAATCTCCACAAATCAAACTCAAATACTTTTACCTGCTCCACTTGCTTAAAGAAAATACATATAATACATAATATAATATTATAAATTGTAAATAATAAATAAACGGTCTAAAAATCCTATTCTACCTAGTTATTCCTTCCTTATTAGGGCCAATCACTATATATAGCCATGGCGAATGATTATGTCCGTATGCAATCACTGTATATTTGCGGTGATTTGATTTTAAAATTATTTTATGAAAATCAATAATTATTTCGTCATATTAAACTAATGCAAAAACTTTAATATTCAGTGGAGCTGTAATATACTTCAGAAATCATTCTCGTGTGAAAACGTATTATTACCGGTTATACATAAATGCCAGATCCTTATGGGGCCAATAACTATACTGTTTACCCTAACTGACTCTAATTTGTAATCGAAATTCTTTTCTCAAATGATTGCAAATCGCGTTAGGGAACAATCTAATCTAAATACAAGTAGAAAGGCACTGAATAGATTTTATCGGCTTGAATATTACTAATAAAAAAAGATAATAATAATCTAAACAGTAAAATTTTGTCAAATATAAAAATACAAAGGACGTGACTATACAGGGCTGATCCGTATTAATTGGTAAGTTTTTGAACATTTATTTTCTCCTTGTTTTCAAATTTGAAGGTTGATAAAATTTTTATTTTTGGCACTATACGTTATTCTAAGCTTAATTATAACAGTGTGTTGCATATTGTCTTATACAATATTTTTCTTTGACTGCAAATTCAAAATTTAAGCTAACTTTTACCTTTATTACTATGTTTGATCTTAATTGTAATTAATTAATCCTAAAAGTAAATAATTAATATCGGGAGAGCTAACAGAGCTATTATCGTTATTTATTGTGATAAAAATGTAACTTGGAGGATGGAATCGTCTAAGTTGTGACGGTTCGCGACAATAATAAAACAGATTTGATAAATAAATATTAAATTAATTAACAAAGAGATAATTATAACTAGGAAAGCTAAATTAAAAATAATTGAATCAATTGGGCGCAAATAAATAAAAGCATCCGGTGACAGGTGCGAGAGCCAGGAATCGCGTAGTGAGCAATCTGGTTGAAACGTGATGTGATTGAAGGGTATGAAAGTGAAAAATGTATGTGTATATACGTACATTTAGATATCCATACAGTAAGTATACACTCTATTATTTATATATTTCTTGCCCCTGCCTATATTTCTACTTCTGACTCCTTTACGTGTCGAAGCAGTAGACAAATAACTGTCCGGTAGTAGGACGATACCGTAGGGAATGCTACATCGTTCGGGGGACGATTTGGCCAGTAATCGGTCTGCTCGCTATGGTTTTACTCAAGAGAATAATACAATTGCCTCGGATCGACCTGGCTACAAGGGGCGGTCAAGGCCGACACAGACTGGCCCCGTTGCTGACAACTGTGCAAGGAATGAATGGCGAGTAGGTACGTGGAATGTTAGAGGAATGCATGGTAAAGAATTTGAAATTGTACGAAAGACACCTTGATATTCTGTGTGTATCGTGGATAAAGTGCAAAGGAAAGGATGCTGTATAGATGGAGGATGGCAGCATAGTGCTATGGTCAGGAATTGAGACTGAAGTGCATGGCGCAAAAGGAGTTGGAGTGATCGTAAGTGAAAGAGCGAAAAGGTGTGTTAAACGTTCGAATTGGTATCACGCCGGGTGATATGGGTTAGAATGACAGTGGAGTTTCGAAGAATTTTTCTTATTGCATGCTACGCACCGGTGAATGGAGAAAAAGGCCAGGAGTGTGAGAACTTCTGCAATCAAGTAGATAACGTGTTGAACGTATGTAAACCAAACGAAAGAGTGATGATAGTCAGGGTTATGAACGGATGGGTAGGTGTACAGAGAGAACATAGTGAACACGTTCTAAGAAATTTCGGAGACCAAAGAGTCAATGAGAATGGTGAACGCCTGGTGAACATTTGTGTGCAGAGAAGCCTGTTTGTATGGATACAAACATAAAAATGTGCATAAGTATACATGGCAAAGAGGTGAATCTAAAAGTATCATAGACTTG
Source organism: Vesta saturnalis (assembly GCA_036346205.1). Classification (NCBI taxonomy): domain Eukaryota; kingdom Metazoa; phylum Arthropoda; class Insecta; order Coleoptera; family Lampyridae; genus Vesta; species Vesta saturnalis. The sequence continues at coordinate 1,597,577 of JARFJB010001326.1, forward strand.
ATAGTGTATGATAGACGGCTTAGAAACCTGGTGAAAGACACAAAAGTAATGCGCGGATCGGAGTGTGGATCGGACCACTTTTTGGTTATATCGAGAGTGTGTTTAGAGGAAAAGTGGGTCTGGAGAAGGAAAACAAACGTAGTGCGAACGTCCAGAATTAGGGTAGACAAACTAGTGGATAATGGTGCGAGAATGAAATACGCAGATGCTGTGAGTAAAGAGTTGAATGAGAATGAAACAGTGTGGAACGAACAAACAAAAGACACTGAAGTTGAAACTGCATGGATAAGTTTGAGAAACTGTGTTGTCAATTGTGCCGTGCGAATATGTGGAAGGCGACAGTAGGTAGACAGGAAAACTGTGCTTGGTGGAATGAGTCGGTAAAAAAGGCAGTATGTAAGAAAAAGATGGGTACATAGCAATGATTGCTGCAAAAAATGAGATTGAGAAAAAAGCGATTGTATGAGATTGTACAGATTAAGAAACAAAGAAGCTAAGGAGGCAGTGCGAATAAGTAAAGAGGAAGTGATGGTTGTGGAAGGAGAGAAAACGCAGAATGATTTTGAGGGAAACAAAAAACTCTTCTGGAAATAGGTCAAAAATATAAAACGTGGTCCAAAACAGAACGCTGCAGGAGTGATGAATACGAGCAACGAAATAGTATGGGACGACTGTGAAGTGAGGAAATGCTGGCAAGAATATTTTGGAAAGCTGTGCAGTAGTGTGGTAAATAAAACTGCAGGGCGAATAAGGAGAATGTAGAAGGAAGGGCGATAAAACTGAGGATATTGGGATAACGGTAGAGTAAACGGTAGGAACGTTGAAAAATGGCAAGGGAACAGGTGTTGATGAAATCATTGAGAGAATGAACAACGCAAGATTAACGAAGCAAATACATGTGGGTGAGGTTAGAGGAAAGAAAGGAGTTTTAAAAATATAAAGGCATGTCAGGGACAATGTATGAATCTTGCGGAATCTAGGAGATATCGAATGTAGGAAGGCATGGAGAAAGTTTGAGAATGAGAAATAAACAAGAGGCAGGGATTGTTTTGCATACTCCGAAAGGGAATGGCGTGAAGGTTAAGTTAAGTTAAGTTGACCTGACTTGGAAACGAGCTTTGCAAGTATTTATTTGCAGGACCGTAGTTGTGGGCGGGGCAGCCATCGTGAAGGTACAACAACGTTCTTTGTAAGTGGAGGTCTGCAAGTCGTTCATTGGTATAGTTCTGGAGCAGATCGAGACACATTAAAACGTTGTGGGTGCTGTGTCCTGCTGGTGTGGACCTCATGTGGGTTAGACTGGACTCACATTATGCTACGAAGGAAATCGGGATCAGCACGACTCCTCTCCAGTGCAGTAGGAAAATTGGAAGCGTCGCGTGTTGTCTTCAGAACGTAAGTTTTGACACTCACCTACGTTGTAAGAGTGGAACGTGTTGCGTTTTAGAGTTCCAAATAGAGTTGGATGAGAAACCCTACTTCAGCAGCAAGAGCATGGGGGCTAATGCGTGGATTGGTGGCGCCTGCCGCGAAGGTAACAAGCTCACTGGCTGGTGCAGCACGTGGAAGTTTTTTCCCTCGCCGTTCAAAAAACAAAGAACCCGTTTCTGAAAAACGTGAACTGCACCGCATTACTCTTGAGGGGCGCGGCTTGGGAAATTGTGGATTCTCTTCATGAATCTAATTGCACATTTCGCGAAGCGAATGACCGGCAGCTATTTTACACACCAATCACAGTTTGTCTGCGGTTGAATACATTGTAACTTTTCGTCCTCTAACGTACTTATTCTATAATAACACACTCAAATCTCAAATTCCTGCAGTACAAACATTTGAAAGATTTTGAAAATCAAGTTTGCGTTGTTATTAGTCACAACAATTAACACGACGAATACGGGTTTAAATTAAAATTGCTTATAGCTGATAAGGTGACCATTAACACATTGTTTATTTGTTTACGTTGCGTGTTGATCTACGTTTAAAAAAAATTATTGCCATTTGCGTTTTTGTATAATTGTACTAACTTAACACCTGTTTTTTTCTTATTACAATAATACACGAATATAAATAAATGACACAAGAAATTATCTAACTTTTCTTGTTGCAAACGTTTCTTCTTCTGTACCCTTACAGCCTTTTGAATATTAGTAGCCATTCTTGCCATATTTTATTACATTAAACCTGCCAAATTTTTGCGATTATTTTTATTTCCATTGCTGCTTTATTTCACTTTGCAATAAAGTATCGTCTAATTAAAGATTTTTTTCGTTATTATTACGTATTAACGTATGTTGCATGTTGATATGTACCAATATGGCGTTTTCCAAACTGGTAACAAATCAATTTCCTATTTATTTCCATAACTGTTTTGTCATTATTAATAAATTTATCAGTTGTCCACTCCTTTGCCACTTCCTACAATTCTCCTATAAATACCCGACCGCCTTGCATATATTTGTCAATCTTACACACATACTTGAACTTACAAATTACACATTATGCTCCAGAAATACCTGAACAACCAACATATCGAATTATATATCCAAACCTGCCACCACTTTCACATCAATTTACACCCCTCAGTCATCCACCACTTACATTCCTACTCCCTAACCCAATATCGTTACAACCACTTTTTAGAGCACGCTTGTGTAGAACGCCCTTGGCTGCTCTTAGCACCGCGTTCGGCACATAAACGTGCCTAGGGTACGAGACAATTATTTTAAATGATAAATATTGCGACGCCCCAGAACCTCTCTATACCTCTATATAATCACTCTCCCAAAAGGAAAAAGTATAATAATTCAAACCATCATCTTGGCTGTGATTCGCACCGAGACGGGTTTTTGAATTATTCCCAAACGACGTACCTAGTTACTTCGACGTAGGTCAGGCCCCGAACAACTAACTCTATTTAAACCAGACCTCCCTCAAACATATCCATCCCTTTAACCTTTGCAGGTAGTTAGGCTCCGAATGCGATATCCCTGCCCATAACTATACTCCAGAAACTTTTGAAAACACGCTTGAGAATAACTTGAACCTCGCGTGTCATTTAATCCCTTAATTACCTCATCTCAATATAAAACTACTTGATTATAATTACAGTTCAGATCGATATTCCCTTCATACGGTATATATCCTATGATCCAAGTTCATACATTCAAAAGCCGTAATGCACACATAATTAATACACACCTAGTTAGATACACCGTTCTAGAACAAATTAGAATCAACCCCTACCAGGACCATATGATCCTTATCATACTATAACTTTCCTACCTAAATAGAGCAGTATCAAAAACCTACTCACTCTGTTAAACCGTCCTGTATAACTCCAATTTCACATCACCACTGTCCAGGTACAGCCACATAACACCTTTGGTTTAATTAACGTTTTAAAATCAAATATTTCATCTGTTTGTTAAACATCTGTCTAATAACCTATTTCACAGTTTTACCCAAAAGAGGGCGACGGGTGAAATAAAACTGACAGCAGCGTCCCAAACAGTTTTGGTAACGGGACCAACCAGAGTTAATTTTTGTTTTATTATTTGTTATTATTTTTGACTCAAGGAGCTCAACGAGGGCAAACGATTATAAATTTGATTTGTAGACCAGGAATACTACAAATATCACTTCGAAAAAGTACCAAAGTAAAAAAAACAAATATGCACTTCTTCCGGTTTGTTCGAATCTCCGCCTCCGGCAAGTGTTGGATAGTATGGTCTTGGAGGTTATTAGAAAATGAATTGTAAAATCCAGCTGCATTGTCGGTCGAATTCATTGATGAATCACCATGTGTTGCTTGGTGGACGTTGATCTGTACGTGGATACCGAATTTGTTCGATTGTTCGATTAAGTCTAGAACTCCTCTTTGGAATCGTAATTGTTGTGAAGGAATCATTGCCCTCATATGTGGAGCGACATTCCAAAGAAACAACTTGGAGGGATCTGTCCGTGGGCCCTCTAGTGTCTTGTCCATTCTCTGTCGTTTCTGGGTGGAATAGTCTATGGTGCATTTGTCTAGTGTGCTTATGGCTTTGGTTTGTAGATAGGTTTTCTTCGAAACTGCGGACTCAAGCTTTGCCTGGACGTCAGGTAAGTTAGGTGAAGGAGTATGCATTGCGGGTGATCTGGGCACATCGCTGGACGGGTCTACATGAGCGATATCTTAAATATGCGATGGCACAAGTTCATCTTGGGAACTGGTATTATCTTCTTCTACGTTCTCGATTTTTTGTGAAGGGATTTAAAAACCGCAAATATTGGGCTAAATAATACTCCTTCTTGGATCCTGCATCAGAACCACTTGGAAATTTTGTGTTTATACTTAGTATGTACGACGAACTGATTGTCTTCCATTTCGCTTCGTAGTCAGCTCTGTAATAAAATATCCACGTAATTTATACGTTTTATTGAAATTCTTTGTAAACTAGAAATTTTCCATACAGGTCTTGTTTTAGGTATTTATCGAGTGGAGCATCGTTTCGAGCAATGTCTTTTTGCTTTTTAAGATGTGTTACAACTGTAGGAAGAATTGCTGATGAAACCTGCATTTGGCAAGAGTTACAACCACTGTACATGAAAACACCAACAACAAATGACTGGTTACGGATTTGAAAAGACTTCCAAGACAATTGGAATTTTCCAAATTGCATAGGTGCAACTGTAGGAAGAATTGCTGATGAAACCTGCATTTGGCAAGAGTTACAACCACTGTACATGAAAACACCAACAACAAATGACTGGTTACGGATTTGAAAAGACTTCCAAGACAATTGGAATTTTCCAAATTGCATAGGTGCAATAGATGGGAAGCATATCCGCATAAAGAAACTTGCACATTCCATATCTTCCTACTTTAATTATAAAGAATACTTTTCTATCAATCTGATGGCTTGCTCCAATGCAAAGGAATTATTTACTACTATAGATGTTGATGATTATGGTCGAAATAATGACACTGGAGTCTTCCAAAATTCGGGGTTGGGTCAAGCACTTGCACGTAATACCCTTAACGTTCCTCAGTCATCGCCATTATGGGGAGAGGAGCAAATTGGACGTCCTTTCCCTATTATTTCGTAGCAGATGAAATATTTCATCTTACAACACATATAATGCGACCGTACAATCAGCGACAGTTAATCAATGAACGCAGAATCTTCGGCATGCTTGTCTCTAAATTTTGGGTACTAGTGACACCTATATCATGTTCAGTAGATAAACTTGTTAAAATCGTGAAAGCTGCTTGCGTGTTACATAACCTTATCAAAACAGGGTTCAACCTTTACCGACACAACAAGCATCGGTCCCACATATTTGTACCTCTACATTTTGTCATCGTACTCGTCGTATCAATCAAGGAAACCAAGCAACCCTCCTGTTGATTGCTCTGATTATTTAAGTCACTATTTTACTTAACCGTATGGTTCGGTACCGTGGCATATATATTGAAGTTAGTCATGGAAACCATCGAATAACTAATATCGAGCTCATAACCCTTAATTTTTCATGGGATAATATGATTCAAGATTATATTCGATAGTTGAAATCATTCATTATTATTCGATAACTTACCAATATTCTTAAGTGGAACGGATCGAAGTTTACCAACGATATAACAGTAAGAGAGTCGCAGACGTAACTTTTGAGGCCCGGGCATATCCTCGAATGAGGAAGAAAAGCAAGACGTTGAATCTGATCTTAGTTCGTGGTACTATTTCCAAAATGTGTCAGTAATCCCTAGTAAAATGCAGAAAACTTCTCAATTCCCCACAAATGTTATAAGACAGATAAAGACTACGCAAGTAGTAATGGTATCCTTAATAATTACAATACGTGAAATTGGTCCCTTGAAAATCTGTATTTAACGGTAATTAAGGAAGATTTAGCTGTGTGAATGTGCGTGTGTGTCCATGCGTGCCTGCGTGCTTGTGTGTATGTGTGTGTGTGTGTGTGTGTGCGTGAGTGTTTGCATGAGTGTGCGAGTGAGTGTGCGTCTGTTTGTCTATGCGTGAGTGCGAGCATGGGTGTGTGTGTGTGAGAAGGTGCGTGCGTGTTTTGGATGAATGTTGGTATGTATGACAACTCCAGAACGTCGTACGTATTTGAAATTTCGCATTTCAGCTTGCTTCCATGTGGTGAAAAGGGGAGGTTTATGAGGAGCAGTATTTGGTGTTTATCAAATATTTTTCAAACAGCTGCATATTTCGAAGACATAAAAATACCAGTATATAGATTTTAAGACTATAAATTAATTATGTCCCATGCAATGCTTTGATACGCTGCGCAATTTGACCATTACAAATACTTCAATTCGTTCAAATTTTTTCGACATCTAAATAACTTGACGAGAAAATGTATAAACATATTGTTTAAAGATAACTCAATTACATAATTTTTCATTATATAGTTTGTTAATACAAAGCCAAATAAACGCTAAAAATAAAAAACAGCATTTAAAATACCTAATATACATTATGGATATATTTAAGGAAACGGACGACTTCGGTTAGCTTCTAGATGCCTATTAACCTCCATCTGACATGAAAATTCAAACGTCAATATTATTGTTGTTTTTATAGTGTTGCCAATTTTCATTATGAACGTATTACGAAAAATCGCTGCATAATAGTATTGTCTACCTTGATAATAGACTGGAAGATAATGACATTTAATAAACCATCCTCATATTTCTGTCTCTTCGAAAGTAATATTTTGGGTGTAAAATACGCAAAGTAAAAGTCTTTAAAAGACTGTGTGAAATTTCACAAATAGGTGCATTTTATTTTATGCAATTAGATTTTAGCAAAATTATGGGCAGCCATAATTTTTCTGATTTCCAGTTGGATAGAACACTTGAAATTCTTATTTGCAGAAATTTGTCAATTATTTGAACGTTTCTTTTTAGTTTCATATGCGGATTTCAGCACTTTGAACCGACTATAATTTTCTGTCTTTTGGCTTACGAGCGATGGATTTTTTGTTTCAAATATCCTACAAAATACTTGGCATAAAATTGTTAATCGTTTAAAATCTTGTAATTTATTAACAATTTCAAATTGTGAAAGGGGTTGTACCTAAAGACAATCGTAAATCTTAACTTAACTTACATTTTTCCTACCCAATATATTACTTTGGAAACTGCGGAAATATGTCTATGATTTATAAAATGGTTTCATTGTCTGCCAGTCTACAATTATACAAAAAAATATTATTTCATATTTAAAATAGGTACTTACCTTTTTGGTTTTTTTAATGGTGTATTTTTGTATTTAAGTATATATATATATATATATATATATATATATATATATATATATATATATATATATATATATCTAAACGTTTCGATAACACTTACATTTATCTTCGTCAGCAATTATACTATCTTTTAAAATTATTTAAGATGTTGAAACAATTTTGTAAAATTTGAAAAATTGAAAACGCAAACATAGACCTGCACTTAACATTCCAGTTTAATAAACGTATAGCCAACTATGGAATACAGTTTTAGTAAAGAATAACTAGATCATTAATAAATTAAATATTGTTAAACTGCCTTGAAGGTGACAAATCAGAACACCCTCTAATGGTCGAAAGCTAACAGTGAAAAAAGTCATAACGAAAGAACAAATTTAACAAAATTTAATCAAGTTGTGATGTAAGTGTAAAGTTGTGAAGAACTTTAATTTGAAATTTATAAAAGCATTCACAATTAGAAACTTACTATCAATTAAGATAATACATTCAAGTCTGACAAGCAAATAGCTTTCTTAATAAATGCAAGTGTTATTTAATACTGAAAACACAATTTAGTACGTGTAATATAATTTTTTATTTTAAGTTTAATTTCAACTGCATATGTTAAATTATTATAGTGCTGTGGTGACAACATATAATTGGTAAAGCATTTACTTCAAGGTTTAGGAAAAACACAGCAAATAACCTAGACATACCAAAAGCTAAAATTAAAGTTAAGACGTACCATTATGCCTTTTTTAAATTATAAGATGCCAAAACCAATTTTAAACGGTGATTTTATTCTTGTATATCGAAACTCTTAGGATGCTTGTATATCTCAATACCTTCACGTTGTAAAAGAATATCGTGAGTTTGTCTTGACAGTATTTCCATATTATCAAATTGAATGTCATGATTTAAATTATTCATGGCATGGTCAGCTACAGCAAATATCTCTGGTTGACCTAATCTACAAAATCTCATATGTTCTATACGTCTTCAAAGCTGCTTTTGTGAATCCAATGGGTACTCTTCCACAAGAACAAGATAACTTATGCACAATGGAAGATGATGTGTTTGAACATCGTAAGGTGGCCTTAAATGCACTTTCTTGTAGTTTTTAAAACAGTCCTAATGCCATGATTAATTAAGATTTTTTCAATCCTATCTGTAAAATTAGTTATAACAGGAATTATTAAAAAAATCCTAATTAATCATAGCATTAGAACTGTTTCCTAATCAGAAATCAGGAAATAATTTTAACAGGTAAAGATTTTTTTTTTGTCATATACCCACTTTTATTTATGAATTAATTCTAAACACATACCTATGTAATATGATTAGTATGCCAAGCTGTTTTACTTTTTTTGAGACATTGGCATGAGATTCCCATTTAATTGGCATCTTTGGGCAAGTATTTTGGATAAGGAAAATTTGCCAATTATACTTAACCAAAACTGCATTTTTATTTTAATTTAAAAATTAAATCTAAAGTCACATTTTAAAATTGAAATTAGTTTTTTAGTTAACTGTTTTAAATACACATCCTAATGACATGTCGAAAGGTAGGTGAATGTAATTCTTCTTCTTCTTGTTAATACAAGTATTTAGTTTTAATTTTATATAATGAATATAAATTACAATTTTCTTTAAAATTAAGTATACTACTATATGTATTTCATGAAATTTTATACATATTTAAAATGTAATTGAATATTATTACATTTTTATTTGAATATTAAAATAAAAATCATTTCCCTTAACAAAAATTATTTCCGTTAAGGGAAATGACGTCACAAATCTACTTTTCTGCGCAATCTATTGTGGAATAGTGGTTTCAGGAACCTGTAATATTATAACACTAGCTTAATAATTAAAATAATTATAAAATACAAAGACCGCGATTTTGTTGTGGTTATATTGGACTTTAAATGAAGAATCAGGCAGGCGTTCGTAACTATCAAATAGTATGCAATCACTATTGAACAGTTAGCCCAGTCAATAAAGGTAAAAAAACACGCGTTGTCGCAACTAATTAGGGGAAAGCTGAATTTTTGTAGGATGTTAGTATACAAAGTATGCACTAAAAAAACACAAAGTCCCGACCCCCACCCCTCTTGCTTTCTCCCCCACCCTCTCCGCAACCCTGCAAGAGCAGCACTCTGGTTAAATGCTTACAGCTCGAAAACGAATTATGATACCGGGGTGTTTCTTTTTTTATTTTACTCCTAACAATATTATAAACTAATTATATTATATACACTTTTTATGTAGATAGCTTAGTTTAGCCGATATACTTAAATATATACAGAAAACTGTCACTCCAAAAATAAAAAAGTAACTTAAAACTAATTATACATTTTTATCCTTATGTCATAGGAAAAAAACATTTGAACAAAACTTATAGATAATGTTTTTAAAGTTTGTAGTTAGATATTTAGTATTAATAATGACTGATTTGAACAGTATATGTGTAATATGTAATAAAGAAGTGAAAGATGCCGGAGTAACTGTCACTAAAGGTATAAAAACTTTAATTAAATCTAGTATTGAGAGAAAAGACTTAATACATAAGTTACTTGCTAATGTCGATGTTATAAAAGTTCATTCAATATGTAGACAAAATTATACGAGACCTAGTAATATTAAAGCAGCATTAATAACGCAAAGTTCAGAACCTTCTACATCGCAGCATTTTCTCAGAGTTGATAACAGTTTTGATTTCAAGCATGATTGTTTGTTATGTGAAAAAAACGCTGTTTTTGACCCAAAACGTCCTTCTAAATACCGAAAGCAAATACATGAAGTTTCAACAAAAGAAATAAAGCAAAGGCTTCTTAACGCTTGCGATGGTAGGAATGACGAATGGGCATGTACAGTTAGGTCTAGGCTTTTAGAGGTAATCGATTTAGTTGCTTCTGAAGCCCGTTACCATGGAAAATGTTACAAAAGTTTTTTAAAACCTAAAAGCAGTGAGCAAAAGGTAGGACGGCCATTATCAGTGTACTCATTAGCTAAATGCAATCTGTTGACCAAGTACTTGGAGAATGACAATGAGTGTCAGTATTCACTAAAGGATCTGCGAAATATTATAGTGGAATTAAGTGGTTCTGATATAGGCTATACTGATTATTATCTTAAGTCTTAAGATCTTTTCAAAGATCGGCTAGTTGTGCATAATTTATCTGGAAATAAAAGTATCTTATGTATGTCCCATACTAGTCACAAGGTGTTAGACTCATGGTACAAAAACAGAGAAAAAAGTAACGAAGAAGAACGTAAAAGAATTGTTAGAACTGCAGCCGAAATTGTTAAGGAAGACATTCAAAAAATGAATTACGAATGTGGAAAATACCCAAGTGAAAAAGAAATTGGTACTTTATCAAATGATTTGATTCCTGAAACATTGGCACTCTTCACGTCTACAGTGACTAAGAAAAGAACTGGAAACTCGGGCCCTGACATAAGTAGGAAACGATCTGTGATCAATCATACAGTAATTTCTGCTGTAAGACCGAGGTCCTTTTTGTCGTCAATACAAACCTCTTTGTCTCTATATTTGAATAGAATATATGGGTCAAAACATCTGATTAATATGCTTTCTGCGCTAGGAGTTTGTTCTTCATACTATGAAAGTGACCGATACATAAGACCATTAATTACGGAGGGCCCCCCAGTCATAGAATCTAATTCCTTTACACAGTACATTTTTGACAATGCTGACGTTAACATAAGATCATTAGATGGCTTAAATACATTTCATGCAATGGGAGGTATAGCATGTGTTACACCATCGTCACATGTCTCCATCACCTCAGAAGTACCTAGATTAGTTGACAAGTCATTTAAAGCTTCTGAAGAAATTCGTAAACGAGCGTATGTCAAGCGAAAAATCAGTGGCTTAGCTGGAATTGTTATGGAAGACTTTTCAGATGTGATATCGTTAAGAAAAACAAATGCGAACACAGTATCTTTTATTCATCCAATCAATATGCTATGGGTAAGTGGATGTAAAACTCAACCAGGCTGGAATGGTTTTATGAGTGTATCAACCAAAAAATTAAAAGGTCATGACACTTCATGCATCTTGGCGATACCTTTTATAGACATTGATCCAAACAGCCCATCATCAGTGTATACATCATTATGTTTTGCTGCTGAGCAGTGCAGTAAAAACAAGCAAACATGCATTGTTACCTTTGACCAGCCTCTATACTTAAAAGCTATGGAGATCGTTACTGGGCCTGAAGAACAATCTGGTTTGTCAAATATTATTGTAAGGTTAGGAGGTTTCCACTTACTTATGTCGTACTTAGGAAGTATTGGACGTATAATGGAAGGTAATGGAATAGAGTCATTATGGGAAACTGTCTACGTTAAGGCAACGGTGAAACATATGCTTACCGGGCATGCCTTTGCTAGAGCTGTCAGGGCATACATGTTAACTTATGCTGCTATTGTTGAAAAATGATAGAAGATATACCGGCGCATAATAGTGTGTTTGGTGATGATGTTCAACCTGTTTACGACAAACTTTCTCGATGTGATATTTCTCATATAAGTGCGTGTGATGACAAAGCCGTCCAATATGCCATGTTAAAATTGACAGACCACATAAATCTAAAGAAGTCGGCCAGCAGAACATCAAAACTTTGGCTAAATCTAATTCAGCAAATTGATCTAATGTTTAATTTTATCTTAGCAGAGAGAACGGGAAACTGGAAATTGCACTTAGATACTATCAAAGAAATGCTTCCTTATTTTCACGCTGCAGGACACATTCCTTACGCTAAATGTGCTTATATGTACGTCCAAGAAATGAACAAACTCAAATCAAAGCTGACTGAGACAGAGTACGAACTCTTTGTAACGAAAGGTCTGTTCACTATAAGAAGAAAAGAAGAGTTTTGGTCTGGAGTTTTGAGTGACATGTGTATTGAGCAGTCATTAATGAAGTCTTTAAAATCAATAGGAGGTTTAACGCACGGGAGAGGGATAACTCAGAGTACCTTGAATAAATGGGTTTTGGGAGCACCTTCATTTTTAAGGATAAGTGAGGCTTTTAGAAGTTTTCTAGGATTGAACTACAACACTCACGAGCAGCATGTAGAGCTGAGAGAAAGTCGAAAATCTAGGGACTTACAAGATATATCTAAGTTCAAAGATTGGGTGAGTCAGCACAACCCTTTTGCTTGCGGCACTAGTCAATTAATTTCTCTTTCGACGGAGTTGGTATGCGATTCTTCAGTTAATTGCGATGAAGCATACGAAGTAGGCCTGAAAGCAATGGGAAAAATGGTAGGAAAATCTTTCAATGAAATTAAGCTGCACAGAAAGGATATGGTTACAACACAGGCGAGTTTCAAGTCTATCAAAGTAAGGTCAAAAGAAGTTTCAATAAACTCCCAGCAAATTTACAACCGAATTATATGCATCTGTGACAGCCCTGTTAAACTTAAATTTTATTTTGAGTTCGAATTAGCATCTCACCCACCCTCATTATTTGACGATATATTACTACGAAAAGGTACAAAATCATCGATTATGAAAGTATTTGAAGGTGGAATTGTCGAAAAAACCTTCGGGGCAAATGAAGCTTTTTTTGTGATAGATGGAGGATATTTGCTACATGCAGTGGTCTGGAGAATAAAAAATACTTTTAAAGAAATAGTCGAATCATATTTAAATTATATTCTCCGTAACTACGGAAATAAAGTGACAGTAGTATTCGACGGATATCCGAACTTCCCAACCACAAAACTACAAGAACAAGAGAGAAGAGCATCCAACAAATTTTCTCATACAATTTTGTTTGATGAAAATACAGTTTGCACAACCCAACAAGCAGATTTTCTATCAAACCCTCAAAACAGGTTAATAGAAGCAGTTAAAACAAGATGCGTTGCAGAAACTATTAACGTGATTTCTGCGGAAGATGACGCCGACACTGTCATTGTCGACCAGGCAATAAAGTATGCTGAAACTAATAACACTACAGTTGTTGTAGGAACTGATACAGATCTATTGGTTTTACTTATAGCATTAGCTCCCCAGCATGACGCCAAACTTTTCTACTTAAAGCCTTCATCTTCAGTGTCCAAAGTATACTCTGTCGATTTTCTTATAAATGAAAATGTCGAGCAGAAAACTTTACTACTTTTTGCTCATGCGATCACCGGTTGCGACACGACATCCGCTTTCTATGGACTAGGAAAATTAAAAGCAGCCGACTTGATACGTAATTCAACTGAAGCTAAAGATCAGACTGAGATGTTCACAAAACAAGATATTACAAAAGAAATTCTTTTAGAAATTGGGGAACAATTTATTCTAAGTATGTACAATTTATCCAAGTTCAAAACTCTCAATGAAGCCAGATATTTTAAGTATAAGCAATTAACTGCAAAAATGTCTCTAAAGTCGAATTTTGATTTAGCAAAACTTTCACCAACCTCCGATGCTGCTCATCAACATCTGTTAAGGGTTTATCACCAGATTCAAGCGTGGTTAGGTTTTAAACTTTCACCAGAAGATTGGGGTTGGCAATACTCATCAAATAACAGACTGATACCTAAGGCCATGACGATTCCTCCTGCTCCAAGTGAACTTCTCTTGTTAATTTCATGCAACTGCAAAACATTGTGTGTTACAAACTGTAGCTGTCGTAAAGCTGGCTTTGATTGCACATCTATGTATGGACACTGTAGTGGAATGCATTGTAACAATACTTCGGTTCAAACCGACGAAACGTTAGACAATGACCCTTTATAAAAGACAAAAAAAAACAAAAGTTATAAAAACTCTATTTTTCTCAAAACGTAGGTAGTTAACCAAGTAATAATAAATAGGGCTTAGACAATGAAAAGTTATTATTTTGTATCAGTTATAAAAAATGTATAACTGAAATTTTAGTAATTAAAACTTAAAGTGAAAGTTATTATATTGCTGCTCCATTGCAAATGAAGAGTATTCAAAATCATAAATTACGAATATACGCAGCGGTGCACATCAGCGGCAAATATCAACGGCGCAGGCGGCGCGGTGTCCACTACCGTTTCATCGCTCTATCTCCTATACCATCGTTTTAACGGTAAGCTCATTTTAAAGCCAATTAAATTATCTATAAGTTTTGTTCAAAGGTTTTTTTCCTATGACGTAAGAATAAAAATGTATAATTAGTTTAAGTTACTTTTTTATTTTTGGAGTGACGGTTTTCTGTATATATTTAAGTATATCGGTGAAACTAAGCTATCTATATAAAAAGTGTATATAACATAATTAGTTTATAATATTGTTAGGAGTAAAATAAAAAAAGAAACACCCCGGTATCATAATTCGTTTTCGAGCTGTAAGCATTTAACCAGAGTGCTGGTCTTGCAGGGTTGCGGAGAGGGTGGGGGAGAAAGCAAGAGGGGTGGGGGTCGGGACTTTGTGTTTTTTTAGTGCATACTTTGTATACTTACATCCTACAACAATTCAGCTTTCCCCTAATTAGTTGCGACTCGAAACATTTATTGACTGGGCAAGTAGAGGTCAATATAAAAAAAATCGTGGCGTCAGTTTTCTTAACGGAAATCATTTCTGTTAAGGAAATGAATTTTATTTTAATATTAAAATAAAAACGTGATTGATTTTTATGGTAATATTAAAATGAAAATTAATGTTAATTCTATTTAAATGTGATAGTCGTAGACGAAATAATTTCATTTTCATTGTTTGACAATAGTTTTTGAATTAAATATATTGGATGTAAAAATTTATACCCGTAATTAAATTGAATATACATAATATGTTTCATAAATAGAACCTCTGCTTAAAGAATAATTTAAATTAATTTCACTTTGCAGAAAAATAAAATTAAAAGAATGATATAAAGCAAAACAAATGTAAATTAAACATTACAATGTACAAGGGACAAAAATATAAATATAATTTTAAGTTGAAATGGAAATGTAAACGTATTAAAATAAATAGAATTTTGGAAATATCAAGTGATCTTGTGTTAAAATGAGATTTATGTTCAAGGTATAATAAAAAGTAAAACGGCTTACCATGGAATAAGTACTCAAAGTTACGTCAACAATTTTTGTGGTGGTGCAACGAATGCTTGATACACTTGCTTAAATATTTAAGTGTATCGAGCATGAGAGACAAACCACCACAAAAATTTTCTACATAACTTTGAGTACTCATAGTGTTCGGAGGACTATTGTACGAATACACTCATTTGACACAATTATTATTACAAAAATATCACAAATTTTCAAATTATGTAGTAGCCTTCAATTTAACTAATATTACAATTAATTAGTTTTTATGTGACACCTGAAAAATATAACAAACTGAAGAAATTCATTTGTTAAAAATTGTCACTTGGAAGGACTAGTCCAATATTCACAGCAATTTGGTACTAATACAATATGCCACATAATTCGATTTGGTTGGTTGTACAATAGAAAATCTGACACATTTATTGGCCAAAATTTTACGTATGTGGTGTGAGTACAATAATCGAATTTATTTATTTAGTTTGTTAAGAATGGTTTCTAAAAATACGCCTGGCCATGACTTTACCAATGCGAAGATAATTTATAAACTACAGTCAAATATGTGTGTAATAATTATAATGGATTATTGCATTGTAGAAAAAGAATTTATGGTCAAGAATTATTTTGGAGGGGCAAGTTTTCGTTAAATTCGTGATTTATTTGCTGGCAACGTTAACCGAATTGTGAAAGGATTTGCGAAGTCAGGATCTGACCCCAAATAATAATACTTGCGGAGGTATGTTTAATAATTTCAAATATTTTAAGCGCTGCAGCGTTATTTACTGTTTATCAGGCAAACGAGTGTGTAGTAATGACACCGAGGAGGATGCTATCGCGCGGGTGCGTACGCGCGTGGTGACGTACGTGGGTGGGTGCTTACGTGCGTGGATCAGAACGTGCTTGTGAGGGTACGAGCGTGTGTGAGCGTGTATGCGCGTGTGCGTGTGTGCAAATATGGGTGTGTGGGTGTGAGCGTGTTTGCGTGCGTGTGCGTGAATACAAGTGTGCGCTTGTGCGTGTGTGTGCGTGTGCTTGTATTCGTGCGTACGTGTGTACGCGTACGGGAGTGAATGCGTGCGTGATTGCGTGCATGCATGCGTTCGTGCATGAGTGCGTGCGTGCATGATTGTGTGTGCCTGTGTGCGTCTGTGCGCGTGTATATTTGTGTGCCTGCGTGAGAGCGTACGTGCGAGGGTGTGTGAGTGTGTGCATGTGTGAATGTGTGATTTGTGCGTGTGTGCGAGCAAGCGTGTGTACTTATGAGCGTGTGTGCAGGAGTGCGGTTGTACGTGCATGCGTGAAGGCGTTCGTGTGCGGGAGGGTGGGTACGCGTGAGCGTGTGTGAGTGTGTGCGTGCATTTCTCTGTGTATGCGAGTGTGTGAGTGGGTGAGAGCATGTATGCGAGTGTGCATGTGTGCGTGTGCCTTTGCGTGAATACAAGTGTGCATGTGTGCGTACGTGTAAGAGTGTGAGTGTATGAGATTGTGTGAGCGTGTGCGTGTGTGCCTATGGCGTGTGTGCGTGTGAGCGTGTACTTTTGTGTGCGTGCGTGTGTGCATGGGTGTGTGCGTACGTTCGAGAATGCGTGCGCGCGTGCAATAGTGCGCGCGTGATTGCGCATGCTTGGGATAGTGCGTGCGTACGTGCCTGTTTGCGTGAGCGCGACTGTACCTGCGTGTGGACGTGCGTGTGAGTGTGGGCGTGTGTGCACGTTCATGCTCATGAGCAAGTGTATGCATGCGTCCGTGTATGCGAGTGTGCATCTTGTGCGTATGCGTATGTGCTTGTTGCGTTTGTGTGTGCGTACGTGCGTGCATGTGTGCTATGTGCATCCATGCATGCGTTCGTGCCTACGTGCTTGAGTGCGTGCATGTATGCGTGTATGCGTATATGCGTGTGTACGCGTGTGCGTGTGTGATATGCGCGTACGTGTGTGAGCGCGCGTGTGTGTGCGTGCGTCTGTGCATGTGGGTGTGAGTGTGTGTGCTGCACGTGGGCGTGCGTACTTGCGAGCGCGTTTACTTTTGTGCGTATGTGCGTGAGAGTGTGTGTGCGTGGCTGTGTGGGTACGAGAATGTGTGCGTGCCTGCAATATTGCGTGCGTGATTGCGCGAGCACGTGCGTACGTGCATGGGATATTTCGCGGGACAGTGCGCACGTACGTGCCTCTGTGCGTGCGAGCGATAGTGCATGCGTGTGTGTACGTGTTAGTGTGCGTGAGCGAGTGTATGCGTTAATGCGAATGTGCCTGTGCGCTTGTGCGTGTATGCTTGTGTAAGTGTGTGCGTAGGTGTGTGCGCGCGTGCGTGTGCGTGTGCGTGTGCGTATGCGTGTGCGTGTGCTGTGAGTGTGCAGTGTGTGTGTGTGTGTGCTGTGTGTGTCGTGTGTTGTGTGTGTTGTGTGTTGTGAATGTTGTGTGTTGTGTGTGTTGTGTGTGTTATGTGTGTTGTGTGTTGTGTGTGTTGTGTGTGTTGTGGTTGTGTTGTGTGTGTGTGTGTGTGTGTGTGTGTGTGTGTGTGTTGTGTGTGTTGTGTGTGTTGTGTGTGTGTGTGTGTGTGTGTGTGTTGTGTGTGTGTGTGTGTGTGTGTGTGTGTGTGTGTGTGTGTGTGTGTGTGTGTGTGTGTGTGTGTGTGTGTGTGTGTTGTGTGTATTGCGTGTGTGTGTTTTTTGTGTGTGTGTGTGTGTGTGGCGTGTGTTGTGTGTTGTGTGTGTGTGTGTGTGTGTTGTTTGTGTGTTTGTTTGTATGTGTTAGTGTGTGTGTCGTGTGTGTTGTGTGTTGTGTGTTATGTGTGTGTGCGTGTGTGGGTGCGTGCGTGCGTGAGTGGGTGGGAGGGTGCGCGCGTGCGTGCGTGCGTGTGGGTGCGTGCGTGTGGGTGCATGCGTGTGGGTGCGTGCGTGCGTGCATGTGTGTGTGTGTGTGTGTGTGTGTGTGTGTGTGTGTGGATGTTTTTTGATACAAAGCGAAATAAATGTAAAAATTAAATGAATATGACTGAAAATGCTTAAACTGTATTATTGATGTTTTTGTAGAAGCGGGCGGCCTTGGTATTTTTTTAAGCTGGCATCTAGGTATCTATTAATGTCTATCTGACATGAAGTTTTAAACGTCTGTTTGACACAGACTATTGTTTTTGCTTTTACAATGTTGCCTATCTTCGTAATGAACCTATTATAAAGAGGTTTCATAATTATCCAAAACAATTACTTCATTTCTTTTAATTTCCATTTCGTAGGTTGGAAAAGGGTGTGTTGTTCCACACCTGATATTTTAAAGCTGCCAACACAGTCTTTCTGTCCACACCACGCTTTTTCGTGATCACTATTGCGCTGAAAGTGCATTGTTTACACACCATGGTGACCAATTATGAAAGATAAAGCCAACATACCGATCTAAACGTAGACAAGATAAATTGTTAAATACGTCTGATCGGACGAAATAATACATTAAGTATTAAGAACGGTAAGGATGGCTAAGCGTGGCAAAACCGGTAAAGCCCTTAACGCTAGTGATGCTTACTGTTACCAATCCAAAACGAGGAGATTAATTTTTGGAAATATTCAGAAGATATGCTAGTCTGCGACCTAACGGCGTTGATTTTAGACGTTTCTTTCTGAAATATCCTAAAGGACGATGTCCCAATTAAGGTATTGGTAGAAACACTATCGGAAGTGTCCCGTCTAAGATCGCTACTTATCTGAAAAAGGAAAATCCGAATGTCTACATTTGACATTCGTTTAGGCGGACGCTATTGGTGAACAAGTGGGTGAATGTGCTGGCCCTGAAAAGATACAATCGTTAAGTGTTGCCAAAAGCTACATGGCAGGGATCACTTGAAAACAAAATACAATTTGCCAAATAAAATTTTACTCAACGGAAACAACAGTGGCGATTTCGTACAGTAGCTAACGCATAATGGCTCATGTTTTATGCCAGAAAATTCATCGCTTAATAATTCAGTGTTTAATAATACCGCCTTTATAAACAATACAGATAATTTAGCTGGAACTGAACTTGAAAAAATTAAAATACCATTTATTTTTAATAATTATGGTGCTAATTGTTTTATGTATTTCAAGTTTGATAATTAATAATTTATGGGAAAAGTATTTTATTATTTTGCCATGGACAGTTGAACTTGCCGCCTTGAGAGCAAAGCTTGTAAGTGAAAGAAAACGATCGATCGTGCAAAACATTATGTTTTTTAACCAGAACTACTTTTTTTGTGCAACGCTTTTACGTACCTATAGTAAATATCACGAAACGTCCCTTGCACGTCATTATTTAACTAAATGATTTGATTCGTATAACCGTTCAGCAATATACTTACATATTAGTAATTTTTTACTGTAAACGTTAGTATAAAAAGCTATGATGTATATAATTTTTGTTTGTATTGTGAATCCTAACGTTGATCGTTTGTTTTTGTTCTTTCTTCTTTATAATCTTCGTTTATTAAAATACAACCGTTTTTTTTAGAACAAAGCTTGAGTTTACTATTTACATTGTATTTGTGTTCAAGATGTCAAAGCAATTAAATAGCAAAGCAAAGCTACACAGCTAATTGTTTCTTTAATTAATTACTTTGAACAGAAGCGTGACAATATTTACACATTTTATTGTGTTAATAAATTGTAGCGAATTGTATCAACACATCTACCGTTATCAAGCAATTAATTAATGCCTCCACTAAAAAGTCCATACCAAAATGCTATTACAGTTACCCATCATTTGAACCTTAGCTCTACTCGGAACACGATATATGTTATGTATGAAACGAGTTACTTTCTTACAGTTTCAATTTCCTAGTACATGATTTAGAATTTACGTAAAGAGAACTTGTAATTTTGGGATCGATGTAAGATAAACTGTATGAAAAACAACTTCTAGATTCTCACAGGTCACGTTGAACGACATGAGAATTAAGTAGAAAAAAAAGGTATTAATTTGATATTTACTTCAAAGAAATTGCTTCGAATATCAATTATTAAAGAATCTAGAGAAGCCATTCTGTTAACAGTGTTAGATAATACCCTGTACCAAATTGTGCAAGTAACAAAATTACCCAACACTTCTTAGAAACAGACTATTGATGCGTCAACTCTCACATTTCACATAGATATTATTATTATTATTATTATTATTATTATTATTATTATTATTATTTATTTATTTATTCACATTTTACATAATGGAAATTACATATATGGGAGATAATATCCAACCATATATGTTGATGTGTAGATACATTAAATTATTTTAAATTTAAAAAACAATATATACAAGTGAAATTTAATTAATTTAACTTAGATTAAAAAATTTTCGAACAATGTGACATGTTTGTAATATGACAGTTCGTTGAAGAATAACAAATAATTTTGGGTTTAAATTTAATGAGGTTAGATGAGATTTAAGTTTGCAGGATACTACACCTGTCGCAGATATAATAATTGGTGTTATTTGGACTTTGCTAAGATTCCAAACTGCCATCATTTTAATTGCAAGTGCTTCATATTTCTTTCGTTTTTCTTTTTCGGTGGATAGAACATTCGTTGATAATGGCACTCCAACGTCAATGATGACATTATTATTATTATTATTATTATTCGATTATTCGTTTGACGCTCGTAAAGAGTAGACGTGTTTAACGTACTCTCCAGGTTTTAATGCTTTATGTACTTAATACTTACAGTGTGTATTTAAAATTTATAAAATCGTGTTTATATACAGTTTTATTTAAAATAATTTAAAAAGTTTTTCTATTAAAAATGAAGTGTAATCAGTGCAATAAAAGAATGAATGGCGAAGAGGTTAAGTGCCATGGTTGCAGTTCATTTTATCATTTTAACAGATGTCGGGATAAAGCACACAATACTTCTGAACACTCTGATACATAAATTAACAGTGAACAGGAGATAGCGGATATCAATCTAGAGATTAATCCAACAATAAAACAAACTTTGGATAAGATGTTATTATCCTTAAATTTTATGGCTGAAAAAATAATCAAAATTGACGATCTAAACAGTTCTATTAAACAAATTTCTCTTGAAAATAAAAACCTCAAAGAGGAAATTAAATCATTAAGGCAAGTATTGGAACAAAAAGACGCTCAAATTGAAACGTTATCATTACGTCTAAATAATTTAGAACAATACAATCGGCGTAAGTTCATTGAAATTCACGGTAAATTCAAATTAGATTCCTGTTCGAAGATAAATTAAAACTATTCTATATCAAATAGGTTGTCCGGATGAAGAATATAAATCCGTCAAAGAGATAACTTTAAAAAATACTAACCTATTGCTAGTAAAATTAACAACTGAAAAATCCAAAAATAAATTACTGAAAGCTGGTAGAGTATGGTGCGTGGTTTATCAGAAGACTGCAAAAATGCTGTAATCGCTAGTACTTTAACGAAAATCTTTCAAATCAAAAGCGGTTACTATTTCAAGATGTCCGTAAAAAAGCACATGAGTTAATGTATAATTATGTGTGGATCAAGAACGGGCGAATATTGGTGAAAAAGTGTGACAACGTGAAACCTGAAAATATTAACACCATTTGCGATATGAGAAAATTAGTTATCTAACACAAACACACATATGTCGGATTCAAAATAACGTTTGTTTAAAGAAGAATTTAATTTTTATTTATAAACATATCTATCAAATATCATAATAGAACAATATTTTTATTTATTAAAAGTCATTTAATTTTTTGGAATATACATCTTTAGTTTTATGTTTACTCTATCATTATACACCCGATTCATTAAAAAAAAAGAAAATTTTAGTTTAAATAATTGTGCATTATAAACTAGATTTGTGAAATTCGTTTTTCTTCAAAATTATTTAAAATATTCGTATAAAAATGGATTAGAAAGTATGTTTATTTAAAAATGGTAGCTGATGAATATGACTACTGGTAAATGGACGATGGATTTAGATAATGACAGAAATGGGTATTGGTTATTGGAAGTAGAAATGTACTATGGGTATTAATTATGGTATGGTTATACTGGTTATTGGTTTTTTGATTTTCACTCTGAGTACTGGTTATGACTAAATCTTGGAATGAGAAATGGATTTGGATGATATATGGTATGGAAATTGAATAATGGGTTAGAAAATGGTAACTGCAACAAATCATATTTAAAATTTTGGGTTTGGATGGATGTTGGGATAATCGAAAATGGATTGTGTTAACAGAAATTATGAAAAAAAAACAGTAGGATGTAGCGAATTACTTAGATATTGGTTAATGGAAATTTTACAATGGATTAAAAGAAAATAATAATAATGGAATGGGATAACTTGGATAATGGCAATAATTATATGAATGGATAACGGCTTCTTCTAACAAAATGGAGATTAAATGGATAATGGTTAATGGAAAATGTCACAGATTACGACGTCGTAAAGTATTCTTTGTAACAAAATGAAATATGAATAATGTTTTTGTATGTAGATATGGGAACTGTCAAGTCTGCTCGACTTAACCGAACCCTTAAATTGTATATAGTTTGGAAATAAATCAATTCAATTCAAATTCAATTATTATTATTATTATTATTATTATTATTATTATTTTTTTCCTATATGGTATTCAGCATCTTAGGCCATTAGGCCTTACTTTCATTACTCCTATCTATATTTTACTGTACGGATCTACAGATTTTAAATATTTTATAATCTTATCCATGTTTTCGTATTTTAAACATTGTTCTATCGCCTGTGGTAATGGACTAGTTTGACGCTGCAACACATATTTACGGCATTATATAAGAATATGTTTCACTGTTATTACACATAGAGGGTCTTCGACCTATCATCATGTGCGCCGAGGTTAGGTTTGTATGACCTATTCGTAACCTGGAGAAGACTACTTGTTGTTTTCTATTCTTGTGGGCCAGGTACTTTACGTTTTTAGTTTTCGGATCTTGTCGATAGTGAACTGGTGTTTCATGGTTAGCTAACCACATTTTTATGATCGAAAGTTTATGGATACGGTTTGCTTCTTCGACAAGCAATGCTATTTCATCCCATATTTTGCTGTTAGCCATGATTTTTGCTGACTCATCGGGTAGTTCATTTTCCCGGATCCCTACGTAACTGGGTATTCATGCAATTACAATTCGCTTGTTTGTTTGTAAAATACTGTGTAGGAGAGATTGAGTTTCTTGTACCAGACTATTTTGGTTAAAAATATCATTTACAGACTGAATGGCGCTTAGTGAGTCCGTGCAAATTACGAACTTTTCATTTTCTGCATAGCTAAGATAGCATGTTTTATCCCTATCAGTTCTGCCATGTATACACTTGTATTCGTATGTAAAGGTACGGTGTGGTTTATACCTTCACATATAAAGAAGCTCCGACACCTTCTGGTGTTTTGGATCCATCGGTATGGATAAATATGTGGTGTTTGTATTTTTCTTTTATTTCCGTATAAAGTTTTAAAAATATGTTATTGGAGACATCCCTTTTCGTAAACTGACTTAATTCTAGTGCAAAATTGGGTTTCAACATTGACCAAACTGGCATTTCATAAAGGAATCTCTTTGTAACTTTATTTTCCGGGAGTCATTAAAGATTATTTCGGAGTTGTTGAGTAATACAATTTGAAGGGTATATTTGAGGGTTAACATTTCATATCGGTAAGTTAATGGCATAAAAAACTTTCTCGGTAAACTGCTAATCTTGGACTTGCTCCTAACGCCTTTTTTAAGATATTATAATGTATTTGCTCGAGAGGAGCCAGCCAAGATTTTCGGACTGCAGAATAAATCGGTGCCTTATAATCAATTATTGCCAGAGCTGTGCTGCGATAAATCTGGAAAAGTGTATTACTGTACCTTCCCTAGTTTATATTAGCTAGACAGGTTATTAGATCTAATATTTTATTATTATTATTATTATTATTATTATTATTATTTATTTTTTTTTTTTGGCGTCAACCGTATGGTTATTTGCCGTTTATTATTTTCAGCTGTGCTTATTCATATTTGTCATATGTTATCCAGTAGGCTAATTTTATTTAAAAAGGTGGTAATAATTCTTATTCTATTCTTGTGTGGCCTTAGGTCAGTCTTCAGTTCGTTCGTCAAGTTTAAGCCCTGCCTCATGTTTAGGAGCGCTGGACATGTCTCGAATATGTGTGGTACAGTAAGACTAGAAGCAGGAGTGCAGTATCTGCAAATTGGTGGATTCTCTCGTTTCAGTATATACTCATGAGTAGCTGCAGTGTGACCTATTCTTAATCTGGTAAGGATGACACTATCCCTTCTTGTAATGTTAGGGTACGATTTTCTATCCCTGGGGGTCGGAATGTGTATTTTTAGTAGCCTATTTTGCGATGACCATTCTTCTGCCCATTTATCCCAAATCTTGATTTTTAATTCAGTCTCGTTTACACCAGTTATGCGACTTATTTGTAATTCTTGCAATCCTTCTTTGATCCGATTTCTCAGTGGCTTGTTGTGATTTCTTTGCGGGGTTATTTGATCATTAAGTATTATTTGGTTGTTAAAATGGTTAGGGTTGTTTACTATTTTGATGGCGTACTTTAATAGTTGCCATACTCGTCTTTTCTCTAGTGGCAACACCCCAGACTCCACCTGTAGACTGCTGGTAGGGCTGGTTGGGAAAGCACCTATGGCATGTCTGATACAGAGGTTTTGTACTACGTCTAGCGGTCGTAGATTAGATTTTGATGCTGATCCGTAGGCCATTGCTCCATAATCAATGATGGACAGGATTAAAGACTTGTAGAGTCGTAAAAGTACTTCCCTGTCGGCTCCCCATTTTACACTAGAGAGACATTTTATCATATTTAGGTGTTTCCGTGCTTTTGTCACAGTAGCTTGTATGTGCGGCTTCCATGTTAACATGGGGTCAAACACCACCCCTAAGAATTTGAACTTTTCCACGCATTGAATCCTGTTCTGTTTCATAAATAGGTTTGGCTGATAGTGCGCTGTCCTTCCCCTGCAAAAGTGCATGCACACAGTTTTAGGTGTTGAAACACGGAAGCCCACAGATTCTGCTTCTTGTAATATGGTGTTAATGCCGTGTTGCATTTTTGCATTATGCGATACCGAGTTTTTCGATGTTGTAAATATTACAATGTCATCCACATAAACGCACCTTCCTATTGACGTATCTAGCCCTTTTGTTATATTGTTCACAGCTATTACAAACAAGGTAACGCTTAGTGGGGAGCCTTGTGGGATCCCGTTCTCTAGTGAATGGATTGGAGACATGCTGTTCCCTACTTTCTGTTTGTTAGGAAAGATTCAATAAAATACGCAATCTTTCCCCTAATGCCCCATTCATATATAGTTTGCAATATCCCATGCCTCCACACCAGGTCGTATGCCTTCTCCAAATCAAAAAACACGGCGGTAGTGTGGTGATACGTTGCAAATCCTTCTTGTACAACGTTTGCAAGGTGAAGTATGTTGTCGTTTGTAGAGTACGATTTGCGGAATCCCGATTGAAATTTATTTAAGAGATTTTGGGTTTCTAAATGCTCTATTAGTCTATTGTTAACCATTTTTTCAAATAACTTTCCTATGCAGCTAAGCAAAGAAATAGGTCTGTGGCTGCTCGCTTCTAATTGGTTCTTTCCCGTCTTTGGAATGGGAATGATTAGCGAGGTTTTCCAGTTGCTCGGGAACAGTCCTTCTGACCAAATTTTGTTGAATAGGTAGAGTACATTTTCCAGTCCTAGCAATGGTAGATTCTTAATCATTGAGTATGGTATGTTATCTACTCCTGGGGATGTTTCTTTTACCTTCCTAAGGGATTGCTGTAATTCGGCCATTGTCCAAGGTTTGTTGTAGGAGCTTTCCCTGTTTTCTCTATAATCAATGGCTTTCTCCTTGTTCTGTTTTAGTCCTTTAAACTCTTGGCTATAGTTTTCGGAAGAGCTAGTAGCTTCATAGTATAGGGCCAGTTTTTCTGCTACTTGGGAGGGTTCCGTAATTAATGCTCCCTGTTCTTCCAGTTTTATTGTGTTTCTCTGAGGATGTTTTCCGGCTATGGCTTTAATTTTGTTCCATATTTCCGCACTGGGTAAATTGGATGATATTTCTGAAACGTACTTTTTCCAAGATTGTCTTTTTGACTCGAGAATTACTTTGCGGGCTACAGCTCGCAGTTTTTTAAAAGTTATCAAGTTTTCGGTTGTTGGAAACTTGGAAAAAGTTTGCAACGCCCTTTTCCTGTTCGTAATTGCGTTTGATATATTTGTATTCCACCATGGGACAGGTGGTTTTTTCATATACCTGCGTGTTTTTGGAATAGATTGCTCTGCGGCTTTTATTATATTATTTGTCAGTGTACGTGTTATTAATTCCACAGATTCATTTCTGTTAATATTTGAAATAAGTGATTTAAACTTATTCCAGTTTGCATTCGCCATTTACCAGACAAGCAATATTCGGTTTTTGCTTTCTCTGCAGATATGAGTATCGGAAAGTGATCGCTTCCATGCAGATCTGCGATTGGGTCCCAAGAATAACTCGTAGCCAGTTGTGGGGAGGATATGGTGAGGTCTATCGCAGAGTACGAGTTTGTCCGAGAGTTGAAGTGTGTATAATTTCCATTGTTTAATAAAGCCATCTTGCTTCCATCAAGGAGTTGTTCAATCTTCTTACCTCTGATGTCTCTTTTGATGATCCCCATAACTGGCTATGTGCATTAAAATCGCCCATTAGCATTAGTGGTGTAGGAAGTTGAGAAATTAATTCGTCTAGGTCGGATGTTGTCCAGTTGTCTTCTGGCAAGTAGACGTTACACAACGTTTTTGTAACAGGATACTGTATTACTACTGCGACTGCTTGTATATTTGTGTTTACTTTTACTTCCCGAAATAAACTATCATTTTAATTAAAATGGCTACTCCCCCTTTTGCTCTGTTTACACTTTGTATGTCCTGTCTGATGCAGTTGTAATTTCGTATTTGAAATATGTCATTGGGTTTAAAATGTGTTTCTTGCAGATTTATAGCAATGGGCTTGTATTCTCCAATTAAAATTTGTAATTCCTCTAAGCTCTTAATACAACCATTACAGTTCCATTGTATTAAATTGGCCATGTTGATAGTATTTTTGTAGAATTAGTCCGTATTAATTTGATGGAGAATATGGTTAAGCAGTCGGAATGCATATATTAAATAACGGATTATTACGGTAGAATAAAATTTAAAATATAAAGTGTATAAATAAAATATCTATAAAATAAAATATCTATGAGTAAATAAATAAATATACACGGCACAGTATACAGTCATAGACAAACAACATAAATGACTAGAGATATATCACAGTTTTACTTTGAGGACTTTCTGGGTTTCCCCTTTGGCCACCCTTTCTTTTGCTTTCTTGTGTTAGGGTCCAAAAAAGCGTTATCGAGACTACCTTCCTCTTCGCTAGAAATTCGCGGGGAGTCAGTTGGTAGCCTCTTTTTTGAATTATTGTCGGTGTCAATGTCGGGATATATTGATTGCTGCGGCTGTTCACTGCAGCTTGTAGTTCTTACATTTTTTGATGTTTCAATGCCTACGGTGCTACGTGTTTCTCGTTGAGGTTGTTTGTTTGTGTTTATGTGAGTTGTTGCTCTTGGCGTTTCATAATCTGTTTCGCTCTGTGTCAGTTCCTCCGCTGTGAGCGCTGTAGAACCAGTTTTTTGTATTGTAATTTCTGACAAAACTTCTTTTACCGTGCTCCTCACTATATCTTTTATTATAGGTACCATTTCGGTGATAATTTCCTTCGTTATAGATGCTGACGAAGC
The DNA here is from genome assembly GCA_036346205.1 of Vesta saturnalis. Taxonomy (NCBI): domain Eukaryota; kingdom Metazoa; phylum Arthropoda; class Insecta; order Coleoptera; family Lampyridae; genus Vesta; species Vesta saturnalis. Next base: position 1,625,669 of record JARFJB010001326.1, read on the forward strand.
AGGTGTTACAACAGATGAGTAGGTCCTGTTTGAAACTACGGGTGATAGTTTAGCAAGAGATTTTGCCTCAGAGTACGGGATCTTTTTCGTTGTCTTTAATTCTTGAATTATTTGCTCTTGTTTGTACACTGTCTGCTGTTATAAGGTACAAAATATCAGACCATTATCCTATATGTCTGTCAATAGAAGCTGAAACTATCAATATGTTAAATTGCACAACTAACATAATAAAGAAGAAGTATAATGAGTTATACATTAAAAATAAAATCCAAAAGACTAAATGGGACGAAATAGTCGACAAGAATGTTAATAATTTCGCTGATAAGATTATTAAAACATTTACAATAATTTATAATAACAGTACCTCAAGTTCACATAGCCGTAACAAAAGAAGCATTGGTAAAGAATGGTTAACAGCGAGAATATTAAACCGCATAAAGGAAAAAGATTTACTTTTTAGAAAATGGAAGTCAAACCCCAACAATATTGAATACAAAGAGAAATATAGAAAATATCGTAACACTTTAAATAATGAGATTAAAAATGCCAAACAGGTTTACTTTCAAAAAAGATTTTCAGACAAAGGTAATAATACCAAAAAAGTGTGGGATGAAATCAACTACATAATCAATAAAAAAAGATCCAAAAACGCAGATTCCAAGATTTTGACTACAATGGGCCAAACATACGATAAAAAACTGATCGTTGCAAAATTTGCTAACACCTTCATTAATCAAATAGAAAATTTGATAGATACTTGTCAACACAAGGTGGTAATTAAACAACATGAAATAAACCATAGTTGCAGTTTTCATGTTCCACCAGCAAACGAAATCATGGTAGAAAAAATAATAAATAGCTTTAGTATCACCAAATCTCCTGGTATTGACAATATTAGGGTGATAGATATAAAAAATAACGTAAACATTTTTAAACGTATAATTTGCAATTTAATAAATTGCTCACTAAAACAGGGAATTTTTCCAGAAGTACTTAAAAGGTCTATAATTCGACCAATTTACAAAAAAGGGAACCCTATGGATTATCAAAACTACAGACCAATCAGCATGCTTCCTGCTATAGAAAAAGTATTAGAGCTATACATTAGCAAGCATTTAAAAACATACTTAGAAACAAATAAATTGATCCATCCTGACCAGTACAGATTCCAGAAAGGAAAAAAAACGGAACAAGCATTAGTGTGTGTTACGGATTACATAAATAATCAAATGGATAAAGGAAAATACACTATAGCAGTGTTTATCGACCTGTCAAAGGCATTTGACACTGTGGACCACGACATACTTATTAAATGTATGATGCAAAATGGTATTAGAGGAAACCTACTTGAATGGTTTAAGGATTATTTAAAGAATAGGTCTTACGTGGTTAAAGTTGGCGACGAAATAAGTAACGAAAAACCGGTTAAATACGGGGTTCCTCAGGGGAGTAATCTGGGACCAATTTTGTTCCTAATGTACATCAATAATATCTTTAAAAGCATAGAAATAGTTAAACTGTACATGTACGCCGATGACGCCGTATTATTATACGCTCATTGTAATGTGAAGGATTGTGAACATATCATTCAAGATAATTTAAATAATATGTCTGAATGGATGCATGGTAGGAATCTGTTCATAAATGCAGAAAAAACTCACACAATGCTGTTTGCGACATTACACATGCAAAGAACTGAACCAATACGATTAATTATACACAACTGCTATTGTACTAAGACAAAAACAGCATGCAAATGTACAGAACTAAAAAATGTTAATGAGACGAATTACTTAGGACTACTAATCGACAATAGGCTTAAGTACAATAGGCATGCAGATCAATTATATACAAAAATGAAAAGAATATCGGGTAGCTACTATCTATTAAGTAGATTTACAAACACAAAAACTATGATCATGATCTATAAAGCACTAATTGAATCCATTATTAGATACGCTGTTAGAATCTGGGGCTGCGCTGAATATTCTCATATAAGAAAAGTAGAATCACTGCAGATAAAACTACTGAAACAAATTCATGGCAACAACTGTGAAAAAAAGAAATGTTACAAAAAATGAATACACTCACACCAAATGGTTTATACAGGTATACAAACGTATTAAAATACTACGGACAGAATGAATATAAAATTCCTATGCAACACAATTACCAAACGAGAAGAATCATATACATGATTCCTCATTATTATAATAAATATGGTGAACGTACACTTAAATGTATGGTTCCGAAATTATACAATTCTATACCTAACGAGATATGTCTTATAAAAAAGATAAGTGAATTCAAAAAAGGAATAACCCAGTGGATCATTCGCGGTATATAGGAATATTTCATCATACATTATTTACAACAATTCCAATTGGAATTCATATATTTTGATCTGTTGCTTATCTGATTTATGTTAACATACGAGATTTACATAATCCTTTTTCTTTTTTGTTATTACTATTGTTATTTTATTTCATTACATAAGTACTATTGCATTTATAAATAATTGTTCTGTTACATACCTTACACTTTCGATGCAATCGTAAATTTTATTTCATTTCTGTACTTTTGTTAAGTTTATCACTTGGTAACTACTGTTACTTGTTATTTGTAGTATAAGCTCATATTAGCATTTAATTTTACCTCTGTTCTTTATTATATAATTTGCATACTTTAATGATTTCGTTTTCAATACATATATTTATATTACTATTCTTTATTAGTTCAATGAAGGCTAAATCATATTAATTTAATTGTATCTGTAAAACAATTGTATGTATATAATCGGAACCAACCGTTAAGTTTCTGCAACTTGGTCGGTCCGATAAATGTAGATATATTTAAGAATAAAGATTCAAAGATTATTATTATTATTATTCTTTTTTTTTTCTTCGTTGCCTTCGTTGTCGATTGCTGTGATCATTAAATGCTTCCTTTGGATTATGGTGTCATTCTTTTAGGGTAAGTTTAAGCCTATTAATTAATTGCTTACTTTTGGTGAGTAGTTTATGATAGCTGAATTATCTTTAAATTTCTCGCAGAATGTTTATTATTATTATTATTATTATTATTATTATTATTATTATTATTATTATTATTATTATTATTTATTTCTAATATCTCTGTTAAATACAGGGTAATATATCTACAACTTTACAGCACTTTATGTGCAGGTAATAATGTAATACAATTAAAGTCAATTAGGTCTTACTTTGATAAACTTAAAATCCTACAAGTTATACTGCAAGTATTCAGTAACACTACTTTTTGCATTTACAGATATAATTTTGAATTCATATCTAGGGTTTTTAATCCATCATGCAATGTTTTTGGTATTTCACCTGTAGCACCAATTATTATTGGAACTATTACAACTCTATCTGTTTTCTACATCTTCTTAAATTCATCAACTAATGGGATGTATTTGTTGATTTTTTCCGTATGTGCTTTCTTGATATTGATTACAAGTGGTACTGAATGTCAATTCGGTATGTAATTTTTTTCAGATTTTAGACTTAATACAATATCTGGAATGTTATTCGGAATCGGTCTGTCTATAATAATTGGTCGAATCCAGTAAATTTTTATGGTTTCGTTTTCACACACGGCAAGTGGGTTGTAGGAATAATAAGGAACATGCTCTTGTAGGTTTATTTTCGCCACCTGGTTGTGCCTTTCGAGATATGCCCTTGGGGCTAATACTGAACATCTTGATATGATGTGCTCTATGCTTTCATCAATGTTACCGCACATTCTACATTTGACATTTTCAAGGTTCTCCTTAATTATTTTCTTACGATATACTCTTGTAGCAACTACCTGGTCATGTATTGCCGCTATAGATCCCTCTGTCTCCATTTCAAATTCAAGCTTGAGAAGCCAAATTGTCAATTTCATTATCTAGCATAATTGTTTTAATTCAGAGAGACTAAAAATTTTGGATTTGGGGTATACTCTTTGTTAGATAGTTTTAATGGAGACATATTTATGTCTGATTGAACTATTGCTTGGTGGATCGGGCTACTAATTGATCTCTGCACGAAATACTGGCGTAGTTTGTCTATTTGCAGGTAATGTCGAGTTTTAATACATGGTATTTCACGACCTCCATGACTTCTGGGTAAGTGGAATCTGTCAACTGAACTATGTGGATGGTGGTATCTGTACTTAAAGAAAATTTTTCTAGTGCTAATATTAAGTGCTGCTAATTAAGTATCAGTCCATTTCAATATACCAAAGCTGTATGTTAGAATGGATGTAGCATAAGCATTGGCCGCTAGACTAATATTTTGTGCAGATAATTTTATTTTAAGAATTGTTCTTATATTTGTACTTTTCATTCTCTATCATTATTTTTATTATTATTATCATCATCATAATTATTATTATTATTATTATTATTATTATTATTATTATTATTATTTTATTTTTTTTTTGTTGAGGCATCGACTACTAAGGTCATTAGCCTGTTGGTCTGCTGTATGTAATTTCTCTTTTTATTTATTTATTATTATTTTTTTTTAGATTAGAATTCTAGAAGTACTGGGCATTCTATTAGCACGTGATTTACAGTTAATCTTGTATTGCATGTCTCGCATTTTGGCCTGCTCTGTCCAGTCAGCAGGTACGAGTTAGTAAGGTTTGTATGTCCTATCCTTAAGCGCCATATGATTACTTGATCTCTCCTGTTCAAAGATGCTACATTTGCCCACTTCTGGAGCGTAAGTTTTATTGTTTTCAGGTAGCTTTCATTGCCTTGCCATATGTTACTCCATATATCTGATATCGTATTGATTATTTTATTTTTTACGGTTTCTAGCGTTGGAGGGATTTCATTGTGGTGATTTTGATTGTTGGAGGTCCGATATATACGCGTGTGCTTTGTTTATTGTATTTGGTATCCACACAAGTTTAATTAGTACATCATTATCTGCTAAGGAGGTTACGTCGTCAAGTATTTTGTTTGTAACTATACCCTGTAGCAAGGGTTTTTTTTTAATGCATACATAGAGCTTGTAAGTATGATTGTTTCTTTTATGTTTCTGCGGATTGATTTTATGTGTTCTACCGCCTTCCAGATTGCTAGCTCATGTGTTTCAGTCATGTTTGCGTTTTTGTCTATTTTCCATGTGATGAGTATATCGTTTGCGATTATGGAGGAAAATGTGTTTCGGTGTGACTTAAAACCACAGGTATAAATTATTGTTGCTTTGTTGTTATCTGACAAGTTATTTATGTAGTTCGTATAAACCTGTAAGGGTGTGTTTTTTTAGTCGTATTCTAATAACTGAAACTCAATTGTAATCGTTTCCCTTGTCCACAGGGGGTATTTGCTGATGCTCCATGTTAGTAGAGTGTCCATTTCTACATCTTTCTTCTTAGCGAACTCTATTACCCTACTTCTTAGAGGTTTCATTGCTGTGGGTTTTTCGGCAAACTTGTTGATTTCTAGATTTGTTATCAATTCGTGGTTAAGGTGATGAAAATGCTACTAACTTTGGCACAGTAAATCATGGCGTATTTCATTCTATTTAAATCGAGCGGTTCTACTCCAGATTCGCAGGGGATTGAGAGTTGCGGGCTAGTTCGGAACGCGCGTGTGGCTAAACGCAGAGCTACTAATTGGATCTTATCTAATTTTTTAAGTTTTCCGGGTCTTGCTGAAGAATACACTATACTTCCGTAATTGAGCCTAGATAGAATTAGGGTCTTGTAAAGTGATATTAGTGATTCCCTATTTGCTCCCCATCGGATGTTTGAGATGCATCTTAACAAGTTAATCGTTTTTTGGCATTTGTCTATTAGGTGGTCTATGTGATTGGTCCAGGTCAATTTATGGTCAAACGTCATTCCCAAAATGCGGAGGTTATCCGTAGTTGTTATTTGATTACCTTGTAGTGTAAGGTTTGGCTGATAGTGTGGCGTTCTCAAACGGTAAAAGTGTATGCATTGTGTTTTCGCTATGGAGAAACGAAAAGCTGCCTTAGAAGTTAAATCCTCTAGTCTGTCGATTTCTTGTTGTAATATGTTTTCTATTACCTCCATCGAATTGTGTCGGTAGCATATAGTTAAGTCATCGACGTATATTACAGATTTAATTTCTTTGTTATTTCATTGCAGGATGTGGTTTATGGCGATGGCTCACTCACTCACTCACGCTTAAGACTGATCCCGGTGATATGCCGTTTTCGATGGACCGCAGCTCTGACATGTATGCTCCTACTTTGACCTTAAAAGTTCTCCCACTGAGAAAGCTCTGGATACAGATAGGCAGATTACCGCATGATCCCCATTTCTGAAGTTGTTTTAATATTCCGAATCTCCAGCATAGATCGTAAGCTCTTTCAAGGTGAATGCTTCAAGGATTTCGTTTTCTAAATGTACTAATGCATCTAGTGTGGAGTGTTTTATTTTAAATCCTATCTGTAATTTTGACAGCAGTTCTTCTTTTTCTAATATCCACATAAGGCGGTAATTAATCATCTTTTCATAAACTTTGCTGAGGCAGCATGTTAAAGATATTGGCCTATAATTATTAGCGATAGTTTGATCTTTTCCCGGTTTGGGAATGGGAATTACGATAGATTCTTTCCACTTTGACGGGAACACGCCAGACTTATAAATGTTGTTGTATAATTGTAGTCATTTTTCTTTTTCAGGTGCTGGGAGTTGCTTGATCACTTCGTAATTTATTTGATCTGGGCCTGGCAACGTGTCGCTACTACTTTTTAATGCCCAATTTAGCTCAGACACAGAGAATTCCATGTTATAGTAGTAAGATGCACCTGTTGTATAGTCTACCCCCGCTTCTTCTTCAGCCCCTTTACGTGTCCGGAAAATTGTCGAGTAATTTCCAGAGCTGCTTACACTCTAGATGTGGTTAGTAAACTCTTCAGCTGTTTGTTGCGGATCGTTGGTAAGTATATCGTTAATCTTTAGTATGGGTAGTTTATAATTTGCGCTAGACCCTGTTATCGCTTTTATCCGTTTCCATACTTCAGCGTTTCCTGTTTCTGGAGTAATTGTAGCGATGTATCTCTTCCAAGATATTTCTTTTGCCTCGTTAATTTTGAGTCGTGTTTTTGCTCTTAACCTTTTAAAGTTAATCAGATTTTCTAGTGTGCCGTTTTTTTTATACTTGTTAAACACTTTTTTCTTTTGTTCTATTAATTCTTTAATTTCAGCATTCCACCATGGGACCTTCTTTCCAGGAGCGCAACTTTTGCTTTTTGGAATGCTGCTAGATGCTGCTTTGAGGATTTCATCGGTTACTTGGCTTACTGCTTCATCAATTTCATTCGGGATAACACGTAGGTCTACTTCATTTTTGTCAACCACCTATCTGTAGCAATAGTGGGCTCTTTCTCAACTCCTATGTTTAGGTATATAGGGAAATGATCGCTTGTTCCTTCACCAGATAGAACTTCTCATTGAAATTTTGTTGCGATTAAAGGCGTGGCTAATGTAACATCAAGTGAAGATAGATTGCCTCCGTCTGTTACACTTAAATGTGTAGGATCCCCATTGTTCAAAGCTATTAAGTTGGATCGGATAATAAGTTCTTCAATTACTCTTCCTCGTGTAACCGTTTTATCACTACCGCATAGTGGGGAGCGGGCATTGAAATCACCCATCAATATTAACGGTTTATCCAACTGTTCTATCAAGTTTTCTAGTGGCGAAATGCATACTTGTTTATTCGGTGGTAAGTATAAATTACAAATTGTTAACTTTATGGGAAGCTCAACTCTTATTGCTACTGCTTGTAGTTCTGTTTTGATGGAAATTTGCGTGGCGTGGCAGCTTTTTTTAAAAAATGTAATTACGCCACCTTTGGCTCTTTGGTTGTAGGTATCATATTTTCTAATACAAGCATATTGCCTCAGGTTAAAGTTTTGATAATACTGTAGATGACTTTCTTGTATTACTAGAGCAAGCGGGTCCCATTTTGCTACGATAACAGATATTTCGTTTGCACGATTTAATATTACAATTCCATTGAATAATGGAGTGATTTATTTTTTTTTGGATTTATCCATTGATAAAGAATATAAATAAGGACAATGACAAAAAACAAAAAATAAAGTACAAAATACAAAGAACATATATAGACAAACTTAATGGATTAAAAGATATCACAGATGTTTCTTTTCAGTTGTGAGTTTATCACAGTTTAATATCACAGATGTTATCACAGTGTCACTTGCTTGTTTTACACTGTTTACGCTATCACAGATCGTATCACAGGTATATTTAGAAGTTATTCACTGGTAACCCTTTGGGTACTTGTGCCTCTGGGTTTACCCTTGGGCCAACCCTTTTTTATCTTTTGGCTTTTAGCCTCATTTACTGTTTTCTCATCAACAGAGAAAATACTCGAGTCCGTTGATGGGTTACATTCCATAGGTGTTTTCCTTTTAGCATCCCTCGATTCGTCCTCCATTTGCATTTCATCTCTGTTCGTCAGACTAAAAGAACTGACGGCACTTGTTAGAGGCCCTGGCAACGACTGCTTAACGTATGTCATTAAGTCAGTGGTGAGTTGTTTCACTTCATCATTAATAATTTTTTGATTTCAGATATTACACTGCTCAGCTGATTAAGGTCAGTATTACGTGCCGCAACGCTCGAATAAGACTTGGTCGACGTTACTGCAGTTCCCAACATTCGCCTAGCTTCAGGGTAAGTAATCTTTTTCGTGACTTTAATTTCCTGTATTTGTAGTTCTTGTTTGTACGTATCACATGCTTTGGAATTTGCTGGATGACTATCTTTATAGTTCAAACATATGACTGGTGTTTGACATGGGTTGCCTTCATGTCAAGATTTTCCACATACACATACTTGGAAATCTTCACACCTTGTAGTTGTATGCCCGAACCTCTGGCACCTGTAGCATCGCATTGGTGGTGAGATATACGCTCTCACATTCAGATTGTAAAACGCTGCTACTATTCTTTTTGGAAGCTGTAAGGAGTTGAACGTAAGGATGAGATTAGGGGTATCAACAAGATTTCCATTAACTTTCTATTTTATTCTTTTCACAGCTACTACATTTTCTTCTTGCAACCCCCACAGAAACGTTTGACTTGCATCATTCTTCTTGACTGTTTATTGCTAACCATTTTTATTAATAGCATTCCTTTCACCTTTTTCACTTCTTCCACTTTGCCCATTAAACCGAACAATGCCTTAGAGATTGCAAAAGGACTCACTTTGGAGAAATCTCCTTCTTTTCTCTCGGTGAACAGGAACCGGGGATAGTTCTCCTCCTTTTCGCTGCTTACCATATTGAGCGAGGAAAAAGCTCACACTCTCTCGGGTGGTGGATTTTTTCCGCTGCCCACCTTCAGCGCCCATTTCGGAGGATGGGTCCTCAAAAGATAAGGTATCCATAAAAAAATGAACGGTAATTCACCCCCCAAGCTCTCCACCCTCCACGGAGCCTCAATATGGGACGGACAGTGGAAACTTAGTGTGCCGCCAGAGTACCTGAGAAGATAGCACCCCAGTTATGATACGCGAGAACCTATCAGCTCCAAGATGACTCACCAACGTCGACTCAAAGAAGGAAGACTGAAGTTGAAAAGGAGAAAAGGGGGACAGAGAGATAAGGTGAGAGAGATAGAGATAGAGAGAGAGCGAGAGAGAGAGAGAGAGAGAGAGAGAAAACTAAGAGAAAAGGTAAGAGAGAAGAAAGTGGAGAAATAACAGAGCCGACAAGTCGATTGATCTTATGTGGCTAGCAGGAGACCGCCCGTCTACAGAGAAGAAATAACTGCGTACCTCCAAACCGTATCGTACGCCTTTTAAAGATCGAAAAATACGGCTACAGTGTGTTCTTTTTTTTAGATACATTGCTCTCTTGCACTCTTCAGTGCACTTAGTTGAACTCATTATTATCACATGGTCGAACAATTCTCTTTTCAACTCTGTTAGGTACCTTTTAATCGCTTGTTCCTTACCAGAGTGCAACCTTCTTGTAAAATTTTCCGTGCCCAACTTAGCCTATTTGGAGACGGTCAAAAGATTAGGTCCATAAAATCCGGGATTCACCCCCAACTTCCCCTCGAAGCTAATTGGGACGGAGGGCTGAAACCTCATGTGCCCATTTGTCACTAGAGTATAGCACGTATGAAATCCTTCATCCAAATACGTTTACAATGTCGTATCAAAGGCTAGTGAAATGAACTTGAAAGTCAGGTAGGTAAGTAATCAATTTTATTTGGGAAGTCAGTCTATACCCTGCTGAGTCTGTTTAGCTGATTTGAATGCTCAGTTTTAAGACTGTCAAGTTACGATGGTTTGATGTGTACAGTCGCCTACGATTGCCTGGGGCCAAAGTTGTTGCGAGAGCTCCCAACTACGGACTCCCTTCCTCTTCGGTGCCCACGGAAAGTATTGGTTCTGTAGATTTTATCACTCAAATGTGATTGGATAATTAGCTTGCACACTCTTGGATTTATATTGATTAGTATATTAGTTATATTTTTTATAGCTCGGGCACGACATATTGGACAATTTTAAAATTGTTAAAAGATTACTCGTTTTAAATTCAATAGTTGCTTCAGTTCTATTCATAGTTTCAAACAATCTCATTTCTTGGCACTTTTAATATTTCGCAGATGTATCTTCGATTTAAGTTAAACTGTTCTATTGTTTTGATGGTCAGAAAGTTTACCTGCACCTTTTTACTTTAGGTATTCCTGATAACGTTTTCTATCAGAAATAATCGTCCTTGATTGTAAAGTTTATGTTTTTGACTTTGTTTACTTTCTATTTTGATTAATCTCGTCCATGCTTCCAGAACTGCTCAATTGTTTTTGTATGGTCTACTGTTACGACGATGCACTTAACAGTTTCCTTTGTCCTTAAGCAATTTTGAATTCCATTACCTCTTGACTATGTCTGATTACCCAAATTTACATTTATTTTCATCGTTAACCAATTCACTTCGATCATTTGGGTAAGGACTGTTACTGACTTAAGGTTTGTAATTCTGTGAATATATGGTATTCTGTTTGGACCATTTTTACCTAGCCTCAAATCGTAAATCGCTAAGCACCTAATCTGGTCCAAATGAATTGTTTAAAACGCATCTAGTTCATAATCTCATCAAATGAACTTGCGAATGATGTTGATTGGGCACAGGTATATACTGGTAATTTTTTATATTTCCGTAATAATGTTCTTCAGGTTAAATAATTAATGATTGGTTCCTTCCTTTTACAGGAGATTTATGATTGGATTTGAGTATTGGAATATTTGGATTAATTCTAAGTTTTAATTTATTTTGGCAATTTATGACATGTTTAAAAGTTTTGGTTTGCAGTTTAGTTTGAGACATACTAATATTGAGTTGTTACAAAGCTGCCTTGGTCAAACTATGTAAGACCTTGGATCTAGGCCTACTATAGAGAATGTCTACCACAATTGAACTTCAACTCCATTTTATTTTGCCGCAATGTATATAGAATTCGGAATGGTGATTGTTCATGACAGATTTTGTAGAACTCCGGTAGTAGGTATTGTTGCCATATTTTGCTTGTTAAGATATTTTAAAATCTTTCTCACTATTACCGCAGGTGCGCACCAGGTGCAAACTCTGAACGCATTTCATTTACTAGCCTTGGAATATTTAGATTTAGATTGTCAATTTGTTCACGAAACCGCTATAAGCGGGACTGGTTAATAGTGGGTCGTAAACTTATGTTCAGATCTATATTCCACGTAAGGTTAATGGGATGTGACGGCAACGCTTTTGTTTTTGTCATATAGATAGCCAGTAATGATTTTCTGTTTTCGAGAGATGGTATACCTGATTCGCAATACAAGTCTCGATCGGACTGGTCGAAAAGTTCAAACATACCTTATAGCATTATGTACTGAGTCTAGAAATCATAGCGATTTACGTGCTGACGAGTAGACGATACATCCATAATTAACCTCGAATATCAATGTTTTATAGATTTTATCAGCATTTAGGATCTGATCCCACTTAGTATGTGCTAACACTTTTATTATATTTAAACTTCGCAGACAGTTATTTTAAGGTGCTCGATATGTGGTTTTCAAGTTAACGCGCTGTCTAAAGTAAGACCCAAGAATTGTAATTTTCAGGACATCTGATAGCTTTAATTCCCATGTACAAAAGTGGACCATATACTAGATTCTCAGTCTGCTAAAATGCAAACACTGCGTTTTACTTCTGAGAAACAGTAAATGCTCTTTCCGTTTTATTATTGATTATCATCATTAATATGTTTTTATTGTATTAACGGTATCAACTTCTGTGGTCATTAGCATACCTGATTGTACATTCTTGACACTTTATATTTTGTCTAGAAACCGTTGTCCTTTAAAAATATCAATATTTCCTTATCAGATATGTCGGCATTCTGTTTGTAACGAATTTTGGGTGATCAACATATTTCGGAATTCAATCTTAAGAATGTGGTCAACATTAAAAGCCTTATCAACTCAACACACTGGGCTGCAAATCACTGCTCATTAAATAGCCTTTGGTCAGCTTATGTGACCCGATCTAAATCTACATATCACCACTTGCTCTTTTCGCGTAAGGTTGAAAATATATGTCGAGTGTCCAACGAGAGGTTGAAATGTTCGCAGGTAAGTATGGTGTCTCCCATGCGGCTTGAAACAGTCTTCTGAATTCTTTGCAATATATTTTAACGTCGCTTAGATTGCAGATGTTAGCAACCTCAGCGTCAAGTCCTAGAACTGCCTCTTTGGCTAAAGCGTCAACTTCCTCGTTGCCTGTGATGCCAAATGACTGGGGACCCACATGAATATGACTTGTTTTTAATTGTTTTAAAAGTCTGCTTATAAGTATGTCTGATATAATTCTGTCCTCAGTGAACGCTGTTTGTATAGCCGACAGAACTGACAACGAGTCTGTGCATATCAAAATTTGTCATTCTTCTCCGCAATGCATATTTTAAGCGCTGTTAATATAGCAAACGCTTCGCAGAAGAAGATAGAGGCTTCGCTAGAAAGTATAAGTTTCTTTATGGAATCACCATGCTTAACAGCACATCCCGTCGCGTTCTGGGTCTTGGACCCATCGGTAAACATTAACTGATACCCAATGAATCTATTGATAACCTCAGTGAAAAACCTTTTTATTGTTTCCGGTGAAGAGTCTTTACGTATTTGTAATAGATCTATATTAACGTGTAGAGTATTAGGCAGCCAGGGTTCAAATCTACGGTAACACGGTAAATATATTTCCTTCTCAGGTATGTTTATTTCCTTCACTATAACTGATGACCTAAACGATGAGGATGTATGACGTGTTGGTTCCATCCTATATCTAGCTTGAAATATATTCTTCTGAAAGATGGACAAAATTTTATGTTTTCTGCATCTATGCAGATTCAATCTATATAACGCAGTGATCTTTTTGCGACGAAGATAAAGTGGCTCCAATCCAGAATCAGCATAAAGAGACATAGCCGGACATGACTTCGACGCACCAGTAGCATACCTTATACCTTGATTGTATATGGAGTCTAAAGGTGTTAAACGACTTTTTTTTGCAGAAGAGTATGCTACACATCCGTAGTCCAATCTGCTGATTACCAGACTCTTGTGTATGCGTAGAAGCACTTCTCGATTTGAACCCAAATCGCGTATGTGCGAGACATTTTAAAATATTAAGGTTTCTCTTACATAAAACCGTGAGTTCGTCAATATGTGACTTCCACGTAAGTTGTGGATCTAATCGAATTCCTAGACATTTGAATTCACCTACGTTTTCAATTAAAATGTCGCCCAAGGTAAACCGCGGTATCTCTATGCAGGTCGAGCGTTTTCTGCAGAAATGCATAGATCTAGACTTCGTCGTAGATAAAGATAAATTTCGCTCCTTTAAAGCCTCCGCAATCTGCACAAGACCCATCTGCAGTGTATCCTTGATAACATCGACTGATCGACTCATCTGAAAGAGTACAATGTCGTCAGAGTAAGCACAGTAAGAAATCGAGGAAGGAATTGATAGCAATACGACATTGACTGCTATAAGAAATAATGTGGCACTCAAAGGTGATCCTTGTGGCGTGCCATTTTTAAGAAGGCGAGTATCTGAAACCTCTTTACCGATCCTTACACACATAGTACGATTAGAGAGAAACATTTCTATATAAATTGGTAGATTCCCTCTAAATCCCCATTCGTAGAGCTGATGGAGAATGTCCGTACTGTGTTAAAAGCACTTTTTAAATCAACAAAGATGGCAGAGGCATGGAGGCAATGGAGAAAAGAGTTATTAATTGCATTTTCGATGAAAACTATGGCATCCGTGGTGGACCGACCTCTCCTAAATCCAAATTAGTAAGGAGATAAAAGATCACGCTCTTCAAATATCCACATCAATCGATAATTGACCATACGTTCCAAGAGTTTACCGATGCAACTTGTAAGCGACACTGGTCTGTAGTGGGACGGTACCGATGGATTTTTGATTTTAGGCAGAGGAACTATAATAGCACCTTTCCATAATTCCGGAAAAGTACCGTTATGCCAGATGACGTTAAGGGCATTCAAAAGAATAGGTTTAGCTTCTTCTGGTAGGTGTTTAATAAAGTTTACATGGATCTCGTCAGAACTTGGAGCACTACTTCTAGATCTTGTAATTGCATGTTCCAATTCTCTCAGGCTGAACGAGTTGTTATACGGTAAGTTATCGGATGTCGTGAATGTTAAGTTGCTTATTAGTGCGTCACAGATATCCTGGTTACATGACAGAGCAAAGTGATCTGCGATGACGTTGGCAATATCTTTGGAATTAGAAACTACGTGATTACCTATTTTAAGAACTGTCGGATGAGCAGGTGTAGATGCTCCTTTAATTGACCTAACTTTCTCCCACACTTCTTTGGCTGGAGTATCTTTAGTTGAAGAGGGCGTGAATTTGTACCACGAGTTTCGTTTTGCGTTTAAAATTATTCTCCTGCTATATGCTCTTTTTTAAAACAATTAGATTATCTAACGTAGGACGTCTTTTAAAAATCTGAAACGCTTTTTTCTTTTCAGTTATTGCGGCTATCATTATTATTATCTTTATTATTATTACTGTCACGTATCCTAAAATGTACCATGTTTTCTTTTGTTTTCTCGAACTTTAGGATATTTATTAGTACCCAATCTCGCGAATGGGGTATAGATTACCAAAAATTTGGATATATTTAAATATAGATCTTGGAAGCATTAATTTAGTAACAAATTTTTCCTTGGTTGTTAGTAGGTTGAAGTTCTTAAATTACGATTAGGTTTCACGCGTTGACAACTGTATTTTACTAAAAGCTATTTTATATTTTCTTGTAAATAATGGTTATTCCTATTTATATTTAAGTATTGTTAATTATAGTTAGTTGAATTAAAATGACGTCATTGAAGTGTTACTTTATAATTAAAATTGATTCAGGAAACGTAGCTTGTAGAATTAAAGCATTGGCGACGGAAGGTCGGTGTCCATGTTGACAAAGAGTGTGGTTTACATAATGCGTTGGTTTAAGGTCGGTGTTCCAAAGTTCGTAGTTGCCGAAAACAGATCGGATTACATTAATATTTGTCTCGATGTACATTGATGCTATGACATAGTTTCTTTTTTCGATTCGGATTCCGAAATTCATCTCGTTTTTATTGCGCGTACAATCTGAAGAAATGGTTTTTTATGAATGGTTATTTGACGGGAGATACATTATGGCGGGATCTTAAAGATTCGTAGGACAGTCACAGTTTAGCTGTTAAAGGAAGAGGTTTATTGCACGATGGGGTTTTGATCGTACCGAATTTGCTCATCTTTTACCGGGGTTTTTGGATTTTACAGTAAGAAAACTTTTCCCGTTCGCCTTTTCCGGTTTTTGAAGAATATTCAGCCACCCCGGTGATATTGTAGTGTGTGTATCGAAAGTCAGTAGTGACATTTATACGGGTCCATGGAGGAAGGATAGTGTTTAAGTTCTGTTTCTTCATTTTTCGAAGATAATTGGATTTTTGCGGATTCTTACTTTGTAAATTCAATATAATCAGTCTATCCATGTTCACAGCTATTCCAATCAAGTAGAAAATTGCTGTAAATATAAACTTAGGCTTAATAATTTGTGTATAAAGGACGAA
Organism: Vesta saturnalis; assembly: GCA_036346205.1. NCBI lineage: Eukaryota > Metazoa > Arthropoda > Insecta > Coleoptera > Lampyridae > Vesta > Vesta saturnalis. The sequence continues at coordinate 1,641,821 of JARFJB010001326.1, forward strand.
GAACGTTTGGTAAATAAATGAACCTGGTGATACAGTTATTTAGTCATTTGGTTGTGCCTAAGTATTTTCGTCACTAAATTTGTGATTACAATTCAAAAGAAAGAAAAGGTTGATTGAAACTTGTCGACTGCGAAGCTGCTAGATTGGGATCAGTATCAGGGAGTTTGAAGAGATATTGGTCCACCGGTTAGTTACCGATAGGGTCAATTACACGAAAAATACCTATACCGCAGCACAAAGGAAAAGGGAGAACCGTCAGTAGTCAATTGATGTAACAAAGGTAATTATTTGCATACACTTTGTATTGTTGGTGATTGTAATAAAGTGTTTTTTTAAATTGTATTTTCAGACGGATGATTACAGTTTCGCTTAGGAGCCTTTCAGACGATTAAATTAATTTGATAAAAGTGTATTCACTGGTGTATTAGCCATATCATATTGTGCATTATGTTTATTTTATTCTGATTACGCTATAAAAATTTACGTATTGCAGAATTTGTCAAGTTTATGTGTTCAACGTTATTGATATTCATTTTGATGTTGTGTAAAATTAAGATACAATATATTATTTTAGGGAATTTGAAACTTGCGTCAATGTAATTTAATTGTTAGATGTTATGAAATTGATGATGTTTTAACATCTTTATCAACACACTGATTAGTTAATTTATCTCTGTTTAAATATAATATATGAATGGTGTTAATGAATTGGGTATTATTTCTTTACAGTGTATAATATTATTGTGACCCCGTTCCTTCATTACTGCGTTTTATTATTTATGCATGATCAAAATTTAAAAGATTAGATATTTTCTTTATGTACAAGTTACCGAGTAGTTTATTTATTTTATGGGAATCTTCGTTTATGCAACTAAACAGCGACAACGTTCAATTAGTTGATTTATCGTTTTAAGGAAAGCCTTAACGTAACGATTTGTGAGAGGTTTCTTATAAATAATTTGCTATTTTGAGCTTTTGTTAAAATAATTTCATTTAGCGACAAATTTTGGTATAACGTAACGTAAACGTAAAGCAATTAGAGCATTGACCGATCAGCTGGTTTATTTGCACGCCAGTGTTTTGTGAGTACGTGCAATTATTTTAAAGTCTTATAGAAACCAACTTTCTGGCCATAATTAACTAATTCGCCTGGATTTGCGTCTAAAGGTAAGCTTTTTTTTGTTTGTGTGGAACTAGCTGTGAACCTTTCGGATTTAGGTACTACGAACTCTATATTGACATTTTTAAACATCCTGGCGCCCAAATTATTTGTGACAATCACCTATTGTGTCTCACGTATTACGAGCTATTATAAACGCATAAATTAGAAACCCCACGCTCATTTTCACTTCCGTTCTACTGCCATTTTCGACCGTAACATTATTATTCGCACAAATAAAAAAATCAAATACAAAAATTTTTGAAATGTTAACGTTCCAAGTATATAAAAGGTTGTATATTGTAACTGGTAATGCTTCACAAATTTTGATGTAGGCATGTGCATACTGCCTTGAGGCAGTAAGCGCTAATTAATATAGGTTAGAGCAGTTTTATTCATCTTGCTACGGGCATAATACTCACTAGAATATCAGCCCGTAAAGGTAAAGTGCATGGTACCGACATAGCTCAATGGTAAGGTCGCATTTCTTACACAACAATCCAAAAGGGCACTCGATACAACTCCACTGAGTCAACATCAGTAATAAAATGTCACTAAGGGGCCAGCTGTTAAATAGGTATAGAGCGGGAAAAACGTCATGAACTTAAACTTAAAATAAAGACCTAATAGGAAATGTACACTCGAAAAGAAAAACACTCAACTGTACCAGAAATTCAACTTCGAAAATACCTACAAAAAGTTTTAAGCTTCTTTTAAAATCAGCAAAATTGTGGAAGCTAATACTCAAAACTCACTACATATATATATATATATATATATATATATATATATATATATATATATATAAAGGGTCCTAATATAAAAGAATAAAATTCTCTTATGTGTATAATATATATATATATATATATATATATATATATATATATATATATATATATATATATATATATATATATATATATATATATATATATTCTATATAAACCTACAGGTATAATTATTTAAAATCACAGACCAATACGGTAATAAATTGTCCAACTTAAAATGAATATTCGTCACAAAGCAAGAAACACGATGAAAAAATAATAAATAATTAAATGCCCAAAATTACACTACAAATAACTATATTAAAATTAAAAGAAAAGAATAAAAAATGTAAATGTAAAGGGCACATTTCCTAGTCCGCGCGGCTTAAACAAAAGTATTTCGCGAAAAACAAAACCCTACACCTATCTCGGTAAAATGCCGATTTTCTCGATAAATCTAAATATGTGACAATTGGAGTGTGAGAACCTCTGGAATGAATTAGAGAACGTATTGAACGTATGTAAGCCAAACGAAAGAGTGATGATAGTGGGGGATATAAACGGATGGGTAGGTGTACAGAGAGAACGAACCCGTTCCAGGAAAGTTCGGAGACCAAAAGAGTTTATAAGAATGGTGAACGCCTGGTGAACATCCGTGTAGAGAGAAGCCTGTGTGTATCTAATACGTGGTTTAAATATAAAAACGTGCATATGTACATGGTAAAGAAGTAAATCTAAAAGTATGATTGCCTTGATAGAGCATGATGAACCTTGTGAAAGGCACAAAACTAATGCGCGGATCGGAGTGCGGATCGGACCATTTTTTTTGTTGTATCGAGGTATGTTTAGGGCAAAAGTGGGCCTGCAGAAGGATAGAAAACGTAGTGCGAACGTCTAGAATTAGGGTAGACAAACTAGTGGATAATGATGACGTTGAAAGTGCATGGATAAGCTTGAAAAACTGTGTTATCAATTGTGCCGTGCGGATATGTAGAAGGGCGACTATGGGTACACCGAAAAAATGTGCTTGGAGGAGAGAAAATGTCGAATCTTCTGGAAATGGGTCAAAAATACAAAACGTGACCCAAAACAGAACATTGCAGGAGTGATAAATACCAGCAACCAAATAGTATGGGACGATTGTAAAGTAGGAAATGCTGGCAAGAATATTTCGAAAAGCTGTACAGTAGTGGAGACAGTAAGACTGAAACTAAAAAGGATATTGGGATAAATGAGGTAAAGAAAATGGTATGAAGGTTAAAAAACGGAAAGGGAGCAGGCGTAGATGAAAGCATTGGTGAAGTGCTAAAGTATGGAGGTGCAAAGCTTATACGAAGATTGTATAAATTAGTCAATGTATGCCTTTGTGTGGAAAAGTGCCGAAGGATTGGAAGAGCGCGATCATTGTACCACAGTATAAGGGTAAGGGAACAAGAGGATGTGTCGATCAGATGGTTTCTTTCCAGCAGGTGATCGAAAAGTGTTTAAGTGTAAAAAGAAGCTGTATTGTGCGTTTGCAGATCAGGAGAAAGCATACGATAGAGTTAATACGGATAAGCTGTGGAAATATTAAGTGAATATGGCGTAAATAAAGGTCTAATAAACGGAATAAGGGCAGTAAACAACGGTAGCCGGACTTGTGTTACGGTGAGGGGAGGTGCGAGTAAATACTTTAATATTGAGCCAGGAGTGCGACAAGGCTGTGTGATGTTACCGCAATTGTTCAATGTATACATGGATAAATGTATTAGGCAAGCATGTACCGATACAAATGGTGTAATGGTTGGTGACGTAAATGTACGACTTTTGGTGCATGCAGATGACACACAATCTGCTCTCAGTCTGTGAGAGCATGGACTTAAAGGTAAACGTGAAAAAAACTATGTTTGTGGTGTTCAATCGGGAAGGTGGAAAGAAAAGTAGAGTATTTACTCTGCAAGATGAAACTGTGGAGCAAGTGGACGAGCTGGAATATCTGGGTAGAATGTTTACTGCAGACGGTACAATGGAGGACGAGATTGGATCGAAGGGTCAATGCTGGAAGGAAAGTGATTGGAAGTTATGGATGATGAGGAACGAAAGCACGAGTCTAGTTGCGAAACGAGGAATCTATACGGCGTGTTTGTCCCGTCAGTGCTGTATGGAAGTAAGACATGGATATGTCAAAAGAAACACGAAAGAAAAATAAATGCCCTGGGTATGAGATTCCTGAGAAGCGCATCTCGTGAAACGAGAAGGGACAAGATAAAGAATGAGTGCATAATGACGGAGTATGGCGAGGAAAAGACGATGATGGATAGATATAAGAGTAGTAGATTATGTTGCTTTGGTCACATTGAGAGAATGAACAACGCAAGATTAACGAAACAGATATATGTGGGTGAGGTTAAAGGTAAGGCCGTGCCTGGTATGCCGCGTAAAACGTGGCTGAATGTAGTAGAATGTATGATAAAGGAAAGAAAGATAAGGAGTTTTAAAAATAAAAGGGCAAAGAGCCGAAAATATGCAAGGAAGTCTTTCTTGGCCTACTCCTATATTTTCTGAGAAATCTACATTTCTGAAGTTGCCAACTACAATATTCCACCCATCTGATGTATTCGCAGATTGGTCATCAGCAGACTCACATTCGCTTTCGGTTTAGAAGCTGTATCTATATAAATACCTATGTCCTTTCCCAGGGATATCATCTCTCTCTCTCATTAAACCTATCATCCTGATATTCCACATCTTTGTCAGAGTCGTTTTCGAATCGATTTCCATCGCTCATATTTATTATATCGTCCCACACCTGTTGTAATCTCGCCTGCTCCTTTTCATAATGTGCCATTTTTCCACCGAGTCATAAAAACCATCCACACGCGAACACTAACTGCACAAGACTAAGAAGCATATAACAGAACTGAATTCGATTCAAGTCTGTCAAAACTTGCATATTCGTGTATACTGGAAAAAATATTTCGTTTCACGTCACGTGATAAAAACAAGGGATAAAAACGTAACAGTTGATATTTCTAATGGTAGGTAAGGTCCTCGAGTCAATTAACATAAAATAAGCGCGCGTCCTGTCATGCGCACTGTATCACTATATTTGCTACCTTTTTTAACCGAAACTCAAATACGGATAAAAAACATGTTTCTTAGCTACTCTTAGTTATTCTGGTTTGTAATAATCGAAAATATGAATGACAGTAACGAAGAAGGCACCCCAACAGAGATCAGCATACTGGAAACAAAAGCATTCTAAAATTTAATATAACTCTAACAAGGACAACCAATCATAATTAAATATTAAATATTACAACAGTAGTATTATCCCTTCCCACTGAAGATATGGTTCGAATGCATGTATACCCTACATTGCCAAAGATTTTAGGCTTTGGTGGATCGCTGGAAAACGACCTTTCGTCGCAATTGAAAATTAGTTCAGGTCTAGTTTGCAAGTTCATATCTTCAACTGTCTTTTCGGGTTTGTCAAAGAAACCATATATGGTCCGAGGATTCTCCTGCTTTTTCTGGGTAACTCAACTCCTTGAGGTTTCTTTAGGGAAAGTGTGTTACGTTTGCAGAAATCTAAAAACTACTCTTCCCTGTGCGATCATTTTTAAATCTAGTTTTGAGTCCTTTCATTTGTACATAAATTTGAACCATATCCAATACTTCGGCCCTGGAGAGGCCATAACCCCATTTTTGCATCATGTATATAGCATTTGCCAATTCTCTTTCAACTTGAGACCCCAAAGCATTTCTATCTCATCCGCCCTTTCCTTCTTTCGCTGTTATGTGTTTTCCCCTAGTTCCATGAATGTAATGTCTTGCAGTAGCCCTTGGTATTCCATAAAACTTTGATGCTCCATAGATGCGCCATTAGTCACATTCTCAATTGCTTTATTTAGGGAATCTTTAAAATACTTTCCACGATCTGCTCTTTTATCCGTTCGCTTTTTATAGTATCGAGTCATATTTCTGCAAATTAAAATGTCCAGGTTACTTGCCGCATTACTCAGAATATGTACGGTAACTGGAACATATGGTCCAGTTCCCCGGCGTAATAGGTTTTAGTTACCCCGTAATCCAATTATTGTCGAGTAACTGGGCTTTGCTTTGTGTACAGTTTTAAACCGCCCTTTATCTAACTCCAAGATATATTTAATAAGAAAAATACAGAACACAATCCTTACAGTTGTTTTTTTAGATGCATTTTCAATGCTACGTTAAGAAGTTAAGTAGCGTTTAAAAGTACATACTTCAACCTCAAATGCGCACGCCAACTACGTTTCTGCTTAAACGTTCTTATAATATATCAACAGTGACAAATTAATATAAGGATGAAAACTACCGCTTTTGTTACATACAATGGTGGTCGATATTTTTAGTAGGCAAGTTATATTAGAACCTCATAAATGTACTCCATTAGTTATCTTCAGAGATACTGATTTTATGTTAGGATAAAAATTAGCACTGATTATACAGGTACTCATAACATATGTGTATTTATACCTTAGTTTAATTTCTGTTGTTAGTTTATTAGAGAATCTTTATTATTTTATTACAAATTCAGAACTAGAAGGCGTACAAGTAACATTAATGCTTCGAAATACATTTTACAACTGTTGCTCACCAGTATTCGAGACGATAAGCATCCCCAAGTAAAGTAGGAGAGTCCAATAGGAGGGGGTGCGCTTAACTCAAGTGTACGTATTAACTAAATTAAATATTGTAGGTTAAAACTAAATACAACGCCGACCACCTTGCAATCCTTAGAATCAGAAAATACACAGCAAGATACATTTTGTATACACAATTAAATACTTATCATAGACAGAAAAATAAAAAATCCGCACTTAGCCAATCACTGATTGTTTTTATGAACCAAAAATAAACTTCTATATGAACTATTAACTCAGTTTGTAACGGGTGCCTGAGAAATTTAAATTTCGCGCTGAGTTATATGATATTTTATAGTGTGAGTTTTATGTGTTATTTTATTTGATTAAGAAATGATTTGTTGTTTATATATGTTTATTTAATATTTATACGAGAATCTTGAATTTACTTCACTAAGTTATGTACATATTTAATTAGGAAATATTTAAATAAACGCGGCAAGCTTCAAATGCATAAATGAGTTGTAGAAGGAGAGGAAATGAACTGTTAAAATGACATGCAGTTTTGAGTAGGTAGTTAAGAGTTGGTTAAAATTAACCTTAAGGACATTGTTAAATTGGTGATAACAAGAAACGTGACATAATAATTTTAAATAACGTGTTCGTGCGCCTTTGGAAGTCGTCCACGATAGTGTTTACATATTGAACAATAGATATAAAAGACAACAATCAATCTAGTGTAATACATCAATATATAATAACCAGAAAATATTGATAGTTAAAGTATAAGCATTGCTGTTAGTAATTTGTTGGCATTTTGTGGTGGAAAAGTAACAATCTGAAGTGATAATTAAAATTGATAAAATGATACATCGAATAGATAAGCTGGAACAGGAAGTGGCAGTGATCAGTAACAAAGACCTAAAGAAGATTGAGGGACAAAGGAATATGACTCCGGAGTTGCGGCATAGTAACGAAGTCGTTCAACCTTCGGCCTTCACAAAGTGATAAGCAAGATTGTAAACTGTATAACAAATGTGTGTCACTTTACCTTAAATTTGTGTTTAAATATCAACACTGAATGAATTAAGTTCCATTCACTGTTGATAAGGAAATTATTTGTGCATGTTAGCTATTAAGAATACGAAACATAATAATAGGATTGTTTGTCTGTGTTATTGTAGACAAATTGTTTCTGCATTCTAAAGATCAGTATTTAGTTACATTAAATGAATGTAATGTTTGATTTATTTTTATTATTAACCGTTACGAATATTAAAAGTTGTCACACTGAAAGAAGTAAATTCAATCAAGTTAAAAATTACATATACATTAAGAAAATCAAAGTGAATATAATTTTGGTAAATGATAAAATAATCATTTCTTTAATAATCGAGCTGGTCGGCGCAACCTGATAAAAGAAGAATTTGTTGAAGCAAGTATTAGAGTTGATGTACGCAGATAGAAACCTGATAGCAAGTAAAGTAAATTTAAATTAATGAATGATATATTTGCAGGTAAACATTTTAACTTCTCATGAAACCAATACGAATGTTTATTAAAGGATTGTGAAATTATTAAGAATTGTAAAAGAATTTTGTAGCGCGAGTGTAAACAAACAAAAGGAATAGATCCATGTTTACGCCCGTTGTAACTTCAGGCAACGAACAAATTTTATGCACTGCACGTTTAGGTGTATATTCCATTTGTAAGGCGAATAGTGACGTTCCTAACAACTCCATCCGCAGCAGTGTGTAGCTCCTGCACTCTTCCGAGAATCCATTGAAGAGGAGGTAAATTATCCCCCTTAATAGCACTAAAGACCCGATTTTAAGAATTTGATGCAAATGTTTATACGATTTCACTCTACGTTGCATCCCAGGAACCACTTCTACATTCCATCTTTTCCAAAAATGTTTAGTCGCGTTAATAAAGTGACAAGTCTCAGTTATCGAGGTGCAAAAAGTTTGGTTCGGGTAGAAGGCACAAAGGTTTCCCGATTAAAAAATGACCAGGAGTCAAAGGGTTTAAATCTGCAGGATCGTTGGATAAGAATGAAAGAGGTAGTGAGTTAAGAGTGGCTTAGATTTGCAACAGAATAGTTAGCAAATCTTCATAAGTTAAGTTTTCTAGAATACGTTTTAAGTGAGTTTTTGTGGATTTCACCTCCTCGATGAGGGGCTCGGGGAGTAACAAATTTCCTGTTAATATATTGATTACTCAGAAACTTAAATATTTTATTATCGTTATGGTTCACAAACTGGTACATCTCACGCAGCATTGGAAGCTCCAACAAAGTTAGTAGCATTATTAGATGTAATTAATTTAGGTTTTCCTCGGTGACCGATAAATGGCTTCAGAACGTTTAAGAAAGCATTAGTAGTTAACTCTGTTACTAAGACTTTCAGTGAAGGCTGTTTCGGCGATCCCCATATATTGAAGGAATGGGTGTAAGCACGCGGCTATGTTTGGATAGGATCGGTTATCTTCGGGAGTCGAAGAATGGGGGTAGCACTCATTATAGTCTCTCCCATAAAAATATCGATTAATGCTTCAATCACCGATGAGGCTGTCCTCGTTTTGAGGCCTTTCGCTTAGGCCCTTTTGCTAAACACATCAGTAACCGTCAGCATATAATTATATTTACTTTCTCCCTCATGTCGCAAAGATCAACCAACCATAACTCAAAATCTTACTCACAATGTACCTGTTCCAAATCAATTTCTCGCTACACATTTACGTACAGTGTACACTTCTTGTTCCTGTAACCACGCTCTAATATCTACCCAAGGGACATGTTTATAAATCTAAACTCCCTTTGGCAGGGATATTTCTGCGAAGGCAGAAAAGAAGAGGCCAGTATGCTTACCTTGATTATAAAATCTAAGGCCCTTTCTGACGGACATATTTCTGATAAGGTAGACAGACATTGTATGTAAAATAATATAGAGACGAAATCTAGCTTATTCGAGATCCTGTCTACGCATTAGAAAACGTACTACTAGTTCGAGATTGGATAAAGATAAATTCAGTACAGCTTCTGAGAACGAAGAAGAAAATTTTGATGGCGTGTGTAGTATTTCTGGGGGTCGTGCTGAAAACATCTAATTTAAGAATAATCTCATATCTATGTAATAATGGTGGTAAACAAAGGCTGTATATTATCCATTGCATGTTTATAAAGTGTAATCACCATCGAATGAGCACTATTATTATGAACCAGCATCAGGGACATTATGTTTTACCGGTTTGTTAATAAACCATTACAACATAATCGTTAAATGTCGCTTTGTTTACCTTTTTAATTACAAAATGATCCTATTGTTTCCTTTCCTTTTAATTACTAATATAGCACGTATTATAAATCATAACAGTTATTTTATGATTATGGAGATATTGTACTGTTTTAAAGAAATGATATTCCGTAACAATAAACAATTTTACGTTATTTAAATTGTTAAAATTTACAATTAACTCAAAACCTGAAAGTAGATTTGGCAATATTAGCAACTCTTAGGTCAGTAACAGTAGAAAAATATCTCAATGTGAAATCATTTTAAATAAATAAATAAATTCTTATGGGCAAGGTCACGCTAGCGAACTTATAATTAACACGAAAGGTGAATAGAAAATTACAATAAGTGTGTGTTAGAGATAATTAGATTAGATTTGTATATTCAAGTTATACATTATACGTTATACTATATAAAATGTAAAATAAATAATTGATTTAAAAATATAACCTGATATAATAACTCTGTTCAATACCATTCTATGCTTAGTTAAATAACACAATTCTATGATTATTTAGAAATGACCTTTTATATTGGATTTACTGCGCGCGTTTCGGAAAAATTTTCGTTGTGAGGTAGGTTGGTTCATTTATTCATAGAGGTGAGGCAGTCTAAAGCATTTGGGTACTTCAGTAAACTGTTTATATTTGTAACTTAAAAGTATACATTATTAGAAGTTTCCCAAAATTATTAATTTGTGTGTTCGTTGGGGATATTACGAAAAAACCTCTGGAGTAATAAAAAGAAAAAAATATGTGAGAATATTTTGTTTTCCGTTCGGGATTCTATTATTCAGTTTCCCTCAAACTCAATGAGATATGTAGTAAATACTGAATGATATTAGGGATTACATTACTATTATTTAGAGTCCTAATATAAAAGAATAAAATTCTCCTTATGTGCTCAATATATATATATATATATATATATATATATATATATATATATATATATATATATATATATAGTTTTGTAACTTTAAAAGGTCATATGGTTTACTCGAAAAGTTTCTTAGATTTTCTGTTTTCGCAGGGGCAACGTTTTGCATGAAATTTCCTGCATCACTAAATTGTTATTTTTTTCTTACGACTCACTTATATGCAAATGTAAAATATGAAATATTATGATAATTTATTTATTGTTATTGTATTCAGTTTCTTTTTTATATATATATATATATATATATATATATATATATATCCCTGCGGCAGTCGCAGAACAGAGGTCCGCATTGTTGATACATTTTAAAATTATTTTAATGTTTATGATCTTATCGAATAAAGTCGCTAGGTATGCATTCTCAGTATATGAGTCAACACTTCATACCTATATCGCTTGTCTAGAAAATTTACTGCAGTTTTATCAGACGTTGGTGACGAGTAGTACATTTTTGCGGACCTCTGTTCCTTGGACTGACTATGTAAGTTTTTATTTATTTTACAAGATGTATTTTTGTGAAGTAAATCGAATAGTATTACATAGAAATATCTTATAGGAACCGAAATGTTAGAAATTGTGGGGCTTTAGGTGAGAGTGAGCTGGAAGAAATAGTAGCACATATATGGAGTGATGACGAAGAAGAAATAGTGGATTTTAGCGATGAAAGTGATGGCGAAGATGAGCAGATTCATGATAATCCTGATGCGAGCGATTCCGAACCACCAACTGAGATTGAAAGTGAAGTTATGGAGGTGGATGTAGAGATGCGACCAAACGAAGTAGAAAATGAAAACTACAGGTTTTATCTAGGTAAAAATAATATGGAAACAATATGGAGAAGTATGGAATTTCAGTCAGGTAATAAACTAAATCTAAAAATATTGTGAAAATATTATCTAAGCCAACCGAATATGCTAAACAAACAAATTCAAAGATGGAAGCTTTTTTAAAATTCATTTCTCTTGAAATGGTTGACGAAATTGTCATATCAACTAATGTATATATTCAAGAGAAAGTTGCTATGAAATATGCAAGACCCAGAGACTGCAATCCTACTAACCGGGATGAAATCTTAGCCCTTTTTGGTGTGCTTGTTTTAATTGCAATAAAAAAGGGAAACCATGTCAATGTTTTAGAGCTATGGGCAAAAGATGGTACAGGAATGATGATACTTAGAGGGGTTTTTAGTTACAGAAGATTTTTATTTCTATTACGTGCTTTGCGGTTGGACGATTTTCGAACAAGAAAGAACCGGGAATCATCAGATAAACTTGCCGCTATTCGTAACATTTACAGTAAATTTGTCGAAAAATGTCAAAAAAACTATTGTGTTGGAGGATTTATTACCATTGACGAAATGTTACATCCCTTTAGAGGACGTTGTGGATTTATCCAGTACATGCCAAAAAAACCGGCAAAATACAGGCTTAAATTATACGCTTTGGTTGACAGTAAAACATATTACACTTGGACGTTTGAACTATATTGTGGTACACAAAAACCTGGTCCGTATGTGACGTCAAATAAACCATTCGACATAGTAATGAGACTAATTGATCCATTAAAAAATTCAAATAGAAACCTAACTACTGACAATTTTTATACAAGTTATCCACTATCTCAGAAATTATTAGAAAATGGAATAACTACTATTGAACTCTAAGAAAAACCGAGCTGACATTCCGATAGAATTTCTCCAAACTTCAAACAGAGAAGTTGGTTCTTCACTTTTCGGTATCAATATGATACCACTCTTTGTCTTATGTTCCTAAAAAGAATAAGTTAGTTCTTTTATTATCATCAATGCATGACTCTGGAGAAATTGATCCTGAAACTAACAAACCCGAAATAATTTTAGACTATAATCGACCAAAGGTGCTGTTGATACAGTTGATCAAATGTGTTCCTCATATACAACGCAAAGAATTACACAAAGATGGCCATTGGCTTTATTTTTCAAAATACTAGATATTGCCTGTATAAATTAAAAATAATTTACGACGCCAATAATCCGTTGCAAAAATCGATTATACGTCGAAAATACCTAAACGATTTGGCTTTTGAACTGATGGCCTCTCATCTAAAAAAAAGAGCCCAAATAACTGGTCTTCCTAGTGATATTCAAAGTGTCTTACAAAAATACAGAGAAAACATTCAAGACAATGCAATAGATTATGCAAAGAAGAAAGGGCCTTTGTACAAGTGTGGTTCTACAAGAACAGAAAGACTACAATTATTTGCCATACCTGCAACAAATTTGTTTGTCTAGAGCATTGCCAAAGAAAAGTAACCTGTTCTATCTGCCTCGAAGCCGATACAGATGAAGATTAACTAAAAATTAGTAAGAAGAATTTCGTTTCTGTTTTCTAAAATGTTTTGATTGCATGTATGTAAAATCTTTACTTTAAATAAAACTTTATTATTTGAATAGCCTTTGTGTAAAGAGAACATAATCTGAGAAACCAATTGATATTTCATTATGGACCTAAACCGCAGCGAATCAAGTGAAATATAAGTCGCGTCTGCAGGTTAAAATATATATATATATATATATATATATATATATATATATATTATATATATATATATATATATATATATATATATATATATATATATATATATATATATATATATATATATATATATACAGTGGCATTTCGAGCCGGAAAGTTCAAATGAATGTATGTCCTCAGAGCTTCGTTATCGATCTACAGGCTGTTGAAGTTGTTGTGTTTTTTCGGTTTTTTCCAAATTTTTTGAAAACCCTTCTAGATATTACATTGAAATGTTACATATTGTATAAGGCCCTTATTTCAACTGAAAAGTTCATTTTTAATTTAACCAGTGGCGTAAATACAGCTAATCATGACATAAGTTCCACAAAAAAAAATGTGTTACGCCACTGTTTTATATGACGCGTTTACACGATATTAATCAGAAATCAATTCCGAACAAAAAAGGTCTCCATACATTTTCACGTAAAACTCACCGTTTAGGAAAAAATAATTAAAAAATGTCGTGTCGTTATAACGTGCATTTATTCCTAACATAGAAACTATTTACAGAAACTGAACAATAAAGGGAAAAACTTTTGTGCAGTCATTCATAAAAAATGCTGAAAATGTCCACCATCCGCTTCTATACAGGCTTCTGCTCTTCTCCTCATTGAACGACGCAGTCTTTCAAAAATTCCCGGTGTGTTCTGTATGGTTGCACAGCCCTCAATTATTCTATTGAGTAAGTCTTCCAACGTCTGAACTGGTGTATTATAAACTAGAGTTTTAAGATGCCCCCAGAAATAAAGTCTAAGCTGTTCAGATCAAGCGATCTCGGTGGTCAGAACTGAGGCCCCTCACGACCTATCCATCGATTTGGGTAAACTGAATTCAAATATTCACGCACCAAAATGCTGAAGTGGGCCGGAGCACCGTCGTGCATGAACCACATGTGCTGACGTACTAAAAGAGGGACATTTTCTAGTAATTCAGGCAAATTATTTTGAAGAAACGCACGATAGGTATTGCCGTCAAGGCGCCTTGGAAGAAAGAATCGTCCAACTAAAAAATCTCCAATAATACCAACCCACACGTTGACTGAAAATTGCTGCTGAAATTTTGTTTCTACTATAGCATGAGGGTTCTCTTCGCTCCATAAATGAGCATTCTCTGGAGAAATTTGCTTCATCTGTGAAGATAACTTGCCTGTCGAAATGAGGATTTTCTGCAACCTTCTGGAGAAACCACATGGAAAAATTCCTGCGTGCTGGAAAATCTCGTGGAAGGAGAGCTTTCACTCTTTGCAGATGATACGGATACAGCAAATATACTCTCAAAATTTCCCATGCAGTTTTGTGGCAAATATTCAACGCACTCCCAATTTTGCGTGTACTAGATCCTGGATTCTGTTCAATTTCATTGAGAACAGCCTCCTCTACTTCCGCCGTCCTCACTGTACGAGGTCGTCCCTCTCGGTTTCCATTTTGTAAACTGCCATATTGAGACAGTCGCAGATGGATGTTTGTGAATGTTCTACTATCGGGAACAGCACGGTTGGGAAATTTTTCTTGGTAAAGACGCCTGGCTTGTTTAGCATTGCCGTCAGCCAGACCATAGACGAAATGCATGTCGGTCATCTCCGAAATAGCATAATTGACCATTTCTCTTACTTTTATGAAGACAAAACACTTGGAAAACAACAAAAAGAAAAATTTTTAAACTAGTTATGCCTGTCAAGAATAAGACTGACATGACAGGATTACTAACAAAATACATAGCGATGTTTCCTTATCAACGGACAGAGCTCACTTGTGTTTTTGTGACATACCTTTATCTTGTAAATAAACTGCACGTTATAACGACACGACACTTTTTAATTATTTTTTTCTAAACGGTGAGTTTTACGTGAAAATGTATGGAGACCTTTTTTGTTCAGAATTGATTTCTGATTAATATCGTGTAAACGCGTCATATAAAACAGTGGCGTAACACATTTTTTTTGTGGAATTTCTGTCATGACCTAGCTTTATCCACGTCACTGGTTAAATTAAAAATGAACTTTTCAGTTGAAATAAGGGCCTTCATTCCCTTATACAATATGTAAAATTTCAATGTAATATCTAGAAGGGTTTTCGAAAAATTTGGAAAAAACCGAAAAAACACAACAACTTCAACAGCCTGTAGATCGATAACGAAGCTTCTGAGGACATACATTCATATGAACTTTCCGGATCGAAATTGCCTCAGGAATCACTTAAAATAAGTACATACACTTAAGTAACACCCTGTATATATATATATATATATATATATATATATATATATATATATATATATAAAACTATAGAAATTGGTTTAGTGAACGCACGGAAGTTCAGTTTAATAATCATTAACTGTACTTTACTTAAAATTAACTTTTAAAGTACATACAGTAAAAGATTAACTCGAGTGGGACTTGAACCCACGACCTCCACTTTGCCAGAGTGGCTCTTCCATCTGAGCTATCGAGGAGGCAAGTCACAATCGATTCAAACTTGAACTGTATGTACTTCCCTAGTTACGATGTATTATAATTATTATACACAGAATGAAGGATCACAGTAAACTTTTTGTGAATGTCATGTGAGCCCGCAATTCGCTAAGGTTTCGCACATGACAACACGTGACTGATTGTTAATTTTTATTTGCTGTATGCAACCGTAATAGATAACTATAGAAATTGGTTTAGTGAACGCACAGAAGTTCAATTTAATAATCATTAATTGTATTTTATTTAAAATTAACTTTTAAAGTACGTACAGTAAAAGATTAACTCGAGTGGGACTTGAACCCAAGACTGTGATCCTTCATTCTGTGTATAATAATTAAAATACATTGTAACTAGGATGTTCAAGTTTGAATCGATTGTACTTGCCTTCAATAGCTCAGATGGAAATTTAAAGTGGAGGTCTTTCAAGTTCGAGTTAATCTTTACTGTATGTACTTTAAAAGTTAATTTTAAATAAAATATAATATATATATATATATATATATATATATATATATATATATATATATATTGAGATGTTTAGAAAGAGGTAATAGAAGTATCGGACAGCTTACATGACATTTGGGTCATAAAAAGGGGTAATTTCTGGCTCGATACAAGTGCGAGACACAATTTTACATAAATCTGGTTCACGATGTGTTTAAAATAAATTTATTTGGTATAAATTGATCTGAATATCATTTGCTAAGTTTGGTTTCATCATAAAAGCAATTTGTTGCTACCAAAATTGTCAAGAATGTTAAATATCACCATTTTCGTAGAGTCATTTTAGTAGTGCAATTTTTACAATAAAATTCAATTTTTCAAAGGTAATTTGGCAAGTAGACATTTCACAGGTGTTTAAACATGGACTATGTAGTTAGGATTATGTTAGGGATAGTGTATGTTTAGTTTTTAAAGGCAGGAAATACAAAAATTTAGTAAAAGGGTTATAATATGGACAGTATAGACAATTTTCGCACATTTTGTTAGAATTAGTGACAAAATTATAATACATGATTCACAAGAAGAAAACATTTAGAACATTATGGCATACAAACATTTATAGTGCCGTACAATTTATAGTGTAAAAATCCTAAAAGAGTGTTAGACGATGAGACTTTTTCAATGCAGGACTAAATAACATTATGCATTGCAAATAAGTAGTGAGAACAATAAAGACAAGTTGTACAAACCTTAAACATAACATTTTAAGTGCTAAAACATTTTTAATATGAATTATTTCATATTTAAATTTAAGTATGGTTACGTTGTAAATTTTAGATTTTTCACATAATTTTATACTTTTTCCACATTATTAGATTTAGTTTTTGCTCTTAAAGCAAATAATAGATGTTCTTTCACAATATAAATAAGTTTTATAAGGATACAGCGTTTTATCCGCAAAATTTTGCTAAATCTGAGGTGAATTCTAGACAAATTTACGAAAGCTTAAAATTTTTATTAAATTAAATGTTTCGAATTTAAAAGATATGTTTTCTTATGTAAATTGTCCTCAGAATTCCATTTTCGCAAGTAATTTTAGTGTAGCTTGTAAGTGTATATAGTTAAAAGCTTATTTTGATTAGATTAAGTTGTTTCGTTTATTAGTGGTAGGAATTATTGCTTGTTAGGTGTCCTTTTATTCGAAATTTCACATAGTTTTCATTTCCGTTTTTAAATTTCATTTCCGACCATGTATAAGAAAGTTACGGCCAAAATTCCATTTATGTACAATTCTTAATTTTGATTATCCAATCACATCCATTGTAAATTTTGCAATATGGCTGTAAAAAAGTTGAAATTTCTGTAGCAACCAGAAACCTATAAAAGCAAGCGCTCAGAAATCATTCTCTCTCTAGAATTTGTTCAAAAAAGTGAAAAAGTTAAAACAGTGTTGCTAAATTTGTGTTTACATAACCTAATTTATTATCGTCGAGAAAGTTTACGTTACGAATAATTTCGAGAGCACTTGTTTTTATATCATCGGTTAAAATTAAATAGTTCGGTCACCGATACCTGTCGTTATTAATAAAATAATTCTGTACGATTAATTGATGTCACGATTTTGTGTAAATTTGTTTTCGTGTTTTCCGATTTAAAATAATCCTTGATATACCAAATTAAATTTCTTTTTATTTGGTGAAAGTTTGTTTTATTTCTCCGGACAATTCCTCTTAAATAAATATTATTTCGGTAACTAAAATAAAAGTGTGTTAACAAAAATCTTGGATACTAATAATACATTTTAAACGATATCACTCATAAAGATTTAAAACCATTTTAAATAAAAAGTTACCATAGTAAATAAGTGTTTGGAGGTTGCCGTTTTTGGAAAGAAAACATCTTGAAGCTTGGAAGTTGGTGTCTTCGAGAACCGAGATAGCAGTTGGATATTAGTAACAACAATAGCCGAGTGAACATTGCCTGCCTCCAGCTGAAGTTTGAAGACATCATTCAATCGACAGGAAGGACTGTATATGTGAGTTTTAAAATTTTATAACCCTGTTTATTGGTATTTCCTGCAATTTATATTTGTTATATGTTATTAATTAAGAATTTCAATTATTTACTTGTGTAAACACCTGTGAAGCTAATTATTTCCTTTCTTTTCTAAATTTTCATTTTGATCAAACATTAAAATTTCTTAATTATTTGACATTTTGACAGCTTTAATTATTTTCACTTAAAGTCATTAACGCATGCGTTAGAAAGCAAATTCTATTCAGAGCAAATTTTATACGTTAAATTCAATTTACATAGGATATTTCTTATAAAAAATTTTTATCTTCAACTAAATCCTTGAACTCTATCCCCAATTGAGATCTTTGAGCTAGTCCGGTGCAATATAGTAAATATAATTAAATTCCTAGAACTCTATCCCCTTATTCGATTTCTCGCCAGATTATTCGCCAAAATAATTCCCTTATATTAATAATTAAAATCAAATACATCTCAATTTATTGTCGCCGCAACGTGTGGGCACGATTTAGTTTGAAGATTTTGATATAAAAAGCACAAAAAAATTTTATAGATATTTAGTTTTTTTTCATTTTTTCGTTCATTGTTATTTGTTATTTGTTGTTAGTTATTGTTTATTGTGTTTATTAGTGTTAGGATTTTTACAAAAAGGGGCAAATTTAGTTAGTACAACTAGTGAATGCAAGATCGTAGAGTAACTTGATCAGGTAAAGTTTACGGACCTAAAGATATTGAGGTAAAAGAAAAAAAACAGGATCTAGTTACAAAGATGGAACATATTGAAAAGGATGTTGAAGCACAACAAGAAGGGGGAAGTCCAGTGAGAGAAAGCAAGACCTTAGACGTGGACATGATAATTGCCATGCTGATGAAAGCGGAAGAAAGTAGAAAGGAAGACATGATGAAAGCGGAAGAAAGTAGAAAGGAAGACATGATGAAAGCGGAAGAAAATAGGAAGCAAGACATGATAAAAGCTGAGGAAAATATTGATAGAAAATTCAACAAGCTTGAAGAAAATAGGAAAGAAGCAGAGGAAGAAAGGAAGGAGGATATGAGACGGCTACAAGAAAGTATCGATAGACAACTGAGTAAGTGGGAGAACGACAAGGAGAAGTTAGTGCATAAAATGGAGAAAACGAAGGAAGAATTAAGCAATAATATGCACCGAGAAAATGATAAGTTATGGGGAACGATTATCGACAATAAGGAAGAGGTAGATGACAAGATCGGAAAGTTGGACAAGAATATTAAAACTGAAACCCGTCTAAGAGAAGAGGCTTCTAACGAAATAAATGATAAAGTAGGAAGGATACAAGACATCCACGAACAAATATGTTTCCAGGTGGATAAGAATAAGGATGAGAACAAGAAACAGATGGGGGAAATTTGCAATAAATTAAGAATGCACGATCATGACCTGGAAGAGTTGAAAGAACGAGAAACACCTCGAAATTTTCAAATAGGCTGGGAAAATTGCATGTGGAATCAAGAGATGCCATATAAATTTGAAGGCAAGAAGCAAGAATCGCCAATGCTATTTTTGAAAAATATAGAAGAATATTTTAATGACATTAAGGACAATAAACAAAGAATGCGTTTGGTAAGAAAGATGCTTAAAGGGAATGCCGAACTATGGTACAATTTAGTACAAGAGCAATGTACCGATTATAAGCACTTCAAGGAATTATTCACCAAACAATATTGGAGTGACGTCCAACAAAATGTAATAAGGGAAGAATTTTCAAGGGCGAAGTATGACAAAAACTATGGCACTTCGAGGGAGATTTATGTGATGAAAAAATACCAAATAGCAAGATACTTCACACCACCGATGAATGAACAAGAAATAGTCCAATATTTAGCAAGGCAACTGGAGAATAATGTGACAGAAAACATTATTCTGCAAAATATAGATAATATAACATCACTACTGCAATTTTAAGAAGATACGATGCGTATGAACAGCATCAGAACAGTTACGAAAAGAGAGAATTTAACCCTAGGAACGTTTGGAATGACAGAAGGAATATAATTACAGGCACGAAAGAGAGGAAAATAGGAGAGACAATTATAATAGGAATTATGGAAACGACAGGAGGATTATCAAAATCAATATCATCGTGCTGATAATCGTAGAGAGTATTTCCAAAATGGCAACAATAGGGAAAGCAATTATAGATCGGGAAGAGAGAGAACAACTTCCAACAAAGAAGAGGGGATATAATAATGGCTACGATAGGAACAAATTTAATTACAACAATCAAGCCAAGGATAATGAACGGAGCATCAGAATAATAGAGAGAATGAAGGAAAGGATCATCGTAGAAATGATATGCAAAAAGAAAATAGAAGGCCATACCAAGAGATCGTGGATGATCAGAATAGGAGAGTGAATAACATCCAGGTACGAGAAGAGAAGGAGGAACCGAGTTGTGGAAGGATTAGTTGGGTCAATGCTATCGTGCATGCATCCCAAGACGAAGAACAGAACACACAAAAGGACTTTGACAAGATCACAGTTCAAAATTTTTAAATACGAGCTTCCTTGTCAACAATGTAAAGACAAACTACCAACATCCTACGGAATTTTTAGAAATTGAACAAAATTCAGAACCAGAAACTGCAAACATTTTATTACCTTTCGTTAACATTAGAATTAAGAATTTAAATTTATTAGGATTAGTTGATACCGGATCAGAAATTTCATTAATACAGGAAAAAATCATCGTAGAGAATAACGATTTATTTAAAGATGAGATCATCAGAATAAACAAAATAGAAGTTATGGCAGCTACGGATAAGAAGCTTAGCACTATAAATAGGATGCTACATACTGAAGCTAAGGTAGGGGAACAGATTTTTCAAACACAATGGTTTATAACTAACAATTTAAAAATGGAGTTAATAATCGGAATGGATTTGATTAAGCAATTAAGATTGATTATCGATGCACAATATATGAAGATAAGAATTGGTAAAGATGAATTAAACTGGGTACAGCCCTACAATAAAAGATTAAATTTATATAAACCGCATATCCAGTATTTGAAGGTGGAAAGAATTATAAAGGATGAGCAATTCGATATCAATCACATTGGTTACAAGCAAGAAGTTATAAACATTATTCAAGAAAATTTGGTGTTGATAAATGAAGAACCTAGCGTAGCAAGTAAATATGTACATAAAATTGAAGTGACAGACGATTCTCCGTTCCATAACAAAATATATCCTATTCCTACGCCAGAAGAGAGCAGGTTAAAGAGAAATTAATGAAATGCTAGAAAATGGTATCATAGAAAGATCAAAGACCAGTTATTTAAATCCGTTGGTTGTTGTAAAGAAAAAAGATGACAGCATTAGACTGTGCCTTGATGCAAGGAAGCTCAATTCCAGATCTAAACCTCAATATGAAACGCCTCAAAATATGGACGTGCTCCTTAGTAAAATTTGGGAGAGAAAGATCTTTACTAAATTAGACCTTAAGAATTCATTTTGGCTAATACCTTTGGAAAAGTCGTGTAGGAAGTACACAGGGTTTAGTATTGAAGGAGAAATATACCAATTTAAAGTGGTACCTTTCGGACTTAGTTCTTCGTCTGCTGCATTAGTAAGAGCTATGCAAGAAATTTTAAATAGATTCGAACATTTCTGTATGCACTACATTGACGATATTCTAATATTTAGTAAGAACGAAGAAGAACACTATCTACACATCAAAACAATCATGGAAGCTTTAGCCACAAATGGTTTAAAATTAAATTTAGAAAAATGTTACTTTTTTATGAGAGAAGTCATGTATTTGGGTTATGAAATAGGGCAGACGGGAGTAAAACTAAATGATAGTAGATTGGCCGAAATAAAAGAATATCCCCGTCCTAAAAATTTAAGAACGTTGAGAGGCTTTTTAGGGGTAGTTAATTACTATCGCAAGTTCATTTCCGGATATGCTGAATTATCTATTCCTTTGGTAGACTTGTTAAGAAAAAACGTACGTTGGAGTTGGGATAGAAGAAAAGAAGAAGCATTTATTAGTATTAAGGAAAGTTTATTTACAAATATGATTTTAAGACACCCTAATTTTAAGTTACCATTTATACTCAGGACAGCTGCATCTTTCTATGCAATCGCAGCAGAATTATGTCAAAAACAAGGAGACGAAGAAGTACCCATTTGTTTTCTTTCGAGAATTTTAAAAGTGCACGAGATCAAATACACAACAGCAGAAAAAGAACTATTGGCCATTGTTTACGCAGTAAACAAATTAAAATTTTATCTATTAGGCAACAAATTCAAAATTGAAACTGACAACTCTGCAATAACATTTATGAAAACAACTAATTTTAAGAATCATAGGATGTACCATTGGTCATTACTTCTGCAGGAGTATGATTTCGACATATCTCATAGACCAGGCAAGGATAATGTGGTAGCAGATGCGTTAAGCAGGAAGGATAATATAGACATTAAGGAAAATAGAGTTTTATGTGCATTTGAACAAATTAAACCTACATTTTTGGCACAAGAATTAAGAAATTTACAAAATTCAACGCAATTTTAGAACTTAAAAGAAGATTTTGGAATCTAAAGAAGAAATATATAAGGATTACTGTATTTTGAATGATAGAATTATTAAAGTTTTAATACAGGAAAGTTAGTTGTAGTAAATGAAGATATAGCAAAATTTATCATAACGGATTTACACAAAACGTACGGACATCTAGGAATTAGAAAAACTTGGTTAATTTTAGAGAAAATTTCTATGCAAAGAAGGATTTAACATATGTCAAGAATATTATAAATAAATGTGAGCTTTGCATATTAGCTAAAGAGAAGAACCACACTAATTTCAACCTTGTCAAAAGTATAAAAGTGAGTAAACCGTTAGAAATAATAGCAATTGACTACATTGGAAATTTAGTACCTGGTCAGAACGGATATAAAAATATATTAGTAATCGTCGATATTTTTTCTAAATTTATAAAATTATACCCTAGCAGGGAATGCACAGCAAGACAAGCTACGATTTCTATCGAGAAATTCATGAAAGAAACAGGAAAGCCAAAAGCTATTTTAGCCGACAATGCCACTTATTTCAGAACTGCCAAATTTGTAAAGAAGTTCGAAGAGATGGGAATAAAGATATATTTCTGTTCGATCAGACATCCTCAAGGCAACCCAGCCGAAAGATATATCAAAGAAGTGATTAAATTTTTAAGAATATTCACGTATGAGAAACATAATGCTTGGGTGAAGTATCTAAAGGTCATAGAGAAGTGCATCAATGAAGTACCGAATGTTAGAACACAGGTAGCTCCGATAACATTAATAAAAAAGATTATACCAGAAAGACCCTGGAGACAACAAGAAGAAGAAATTGAAGTTGAAAATTTGCTCCAAGAAGTCAAAGAAAGATTGTGGAAGATTTTAGATAATTATGAAAAGAAACATTCTGCCAAAATTAAAAAGAAGGTTACATTTAAGGAAGGAGATTTAGTAATCATACGCCGTTTAACAGTTGCAGATAGAGCACGAAAAATGTGTGCAAAACTCTTACTACCATATGAAGGTCCGTATAGGGTAAAAAATGCTTTGGGGTACTACATATGAATTAGTCAATATAGAGGATGGTAGTAGTAGAGGTAAATTTCATATCTCCATGATTTATCCATATTTCAAAATTTAATTTTAATAGGTAGGTCAATTAAAGAACTTAATATTTTCTTGTACAAAAATATCTTCATTCTTAAATGGAATTTGAGATGTTTAGAAAGAGGTAATAGAAGTATCGGACAGCTTACATGACATTTGGGTCATAAAAAGGGGTAATTTCTGGCTCGATACAAGTGCGAGACACAATTTTACATAAATCTGGTTCACGATGTGTTTAAAATAAATTTATTTGGTATAAATTGATCTGAATATCATTTGCTAAGTTTGGTTTCATCATAAAAGCAATTTGTTGCTACCAAAATTGTCAAGAATGTTAAATATCACCATTTTCGTAGAGTCATTTTAGTAGTGCAATTTTTACAATAAAATTCAATTTTTCAAAGGTAATTTGGCAAGTAGACATTTCACAGGTGTTTAAACATGGACTATGTAGTTAGGATTATGTTAGGGATAGTGTATGTTTAGTTTTTAAAGCAGGAAATACAAAAATTTAGTAAAAGGGTTATAATATGGACAGTATAGACAATTTTCGCACACATTTTTGTTAGAAATTAGTGACAAAATTATAATACATGATTCACAAGAAGAAAAACATTTAGAACATTATGGCATACAAACATTTATAGTGCCGTACAATTTATAGTGTAAAAATCCTAAAAGAGTGTTAGACGATGAGACTTTTCAATGCAAGACTAAATAACATTATGCATTGCAAATAAGTAGTGAGAACAATAAAGACAAGTTGTACAAACCTTAAACATAACATTTTAAGTGCTAAAACATTTTTAATATGAATTAATTTCATATTTAAATTTAAGTATGGTTACGTTGTAAATTTTAGATTTTTCACATAATTTTATACTTTTTCCACATTATTAGATTTAGTTTTTGCTCTTAAAGCAAATAATAGATGTTCTTTCACAATATAAATAAGTTTTTATAAGGATACAGCGTTTTTATCCGCAAAATTTTGCTAAATCTGAGGTGAATTCTAGACAAATTTACAAAAGCTTAAAATTTTCATTAAATTAAATGTTTGAATTTAAAAGATATGTTTTCTTATGTAAATTGTCCTCAGAATTCCATTTTCAAGTAATTTTAGTGTAGCTTGTAAGTGTATATAGTTAAAAGCTTATTTTGATTAGATTAAGTTGTTTCGTTTATTAGTGGTAGGAATTATTGCTTATTAGGTGTCCTTTTATTCGAAATTTCACATAGTTTTCATTTCCGTTTTAAATTTCATTTCCGACCATGTATAAGAAAGTTACGGCCAAAATTCCATTTATGTACAATTTTAATTTTGATTATCCAATCACATCCATTGTAAATTTTGCAATATGGCTGTAAAAATTGAAATTTCTGTAGCAACCAGAAACCTATAAAAGCAAGCGCTCAGAAATCATTCTCTCTCTAGAATTTGTTCAAAAAAGTGAAAAAGTTAAAACAGTGTTGCTAAATTTGTGTTTACATAACCTAATTTATTATCGTCGAGAAAGTTTACGTTACGAATAATTTCGAGAGCACTTGTTTTTATATCATCGGTTAAAATTAAATAGTTCGGTCACCGATACCTGTCGTTATTAATAAAATAATTCTGTACGATTAATTGATGTCACGATTTTGTGTAAATTTGTTTTCGTGTTTTCCGATTTAAAATAATCCTTGATATACCAAATTAAATTTCTTTTTATTTGGTGAAAGTTTGTTTTATTTCTCCGGACAATTCCTCTTAAATAAATATTATTTCGGTAACTAAAATAAAAGTGTGTTAACAAAAATCTTGGATACTTAATAATACATTTTAAACGATATCACTCATAAAGATTTAAAACCATTTTAAATAAAAAGTTACCATAGTAAATAAGTGTTTGGAGGTTGCCGTTTTTGGAAAGAAAACATCTTGAAGCTTGGAAGTTGGTGTCTTCGAGAACCGAGATAGCAGTTGGATATTAGTAACAACAATACCGAGTGAACATTGCCTGCCTCCAGCTGAAGTTTGAAGACATCATTCAATCGACAGGAAGGACTGTATATGTGAGTTTTAAAATTTTATAACCCTGTTTATTGGTATTTCCTGCAATTTATATTTGTTATATGTTATTAATTAAGAATTTCAATTATTTACTTGTGTAAACACCTGTGAAGCTAATTATTTCCTTTTCTTTTCTAAATTTTCATTTTGATCAAACATTAATTTGTTAATTATTTGACATTTTGACAGCTTTAATTATTTTTTCACTTAAAGTCATTAACGCATGCGTTAGAAAGCAAATTCTATTCAGAGCAAATTTTATACTTAAATTTCATTTACATATAGGATATTTCTTATAAAAAAAAATTTTTATCTTCAACTAAATCCTTGAACTCTATCCCAATTGAGATCTTTGAGCTAGTCTGGTGCAATATAGTAAATATAATTAAATTTAGAACTCTATCTTATTCGATTTCTCAGATTATTCAAAAATAATTTTATATTAATAATTAAAATCAAATATTCAATTTATATATATATATATATATATATATATATATATATATATATATATATATATATATATATATATATATATATATATATATATATATTCAATAAGACATTATTCGAACAATTGTGATTTTTAATGAAAATATACGAATATTCAACGTTTGGGGACTTACTATGTCCCCTTTAGTCAAGAATGATATTTAGTAATTGAAATATGAGTAGACAACTAATTAATTATAATAATTTTAAGATGGACGAGTTCTAGCTTGATTTGCAGATCCAAGGTATGACGTTGAATTTGGAATTGTATTAGATGCCGGAATGTTAACAGAATCTTGAGTATCAGGATTTAAAGGTGATGTAGATGTAAATTGGCCGAGATATTGAAGATTTTGAGTTATTGGTAATTTTGAATTTTGTTTAATAAGGTTCTTCCAAATATGCGGTATCCTAGAACTATCATCACGTTTGTTAAGGGCATTAGGCCTCTTCCAATTTCAATGGCTTCTAGTAATCCGCTGGTGTAAATTATATAAAGGAGCAAGTAATCGAATATTGTTTGGTTAATTTCGTGTCCAGTATCTAAATAATGATTAGCCAAAGATGACGAAGGATTTTGTTGTTTGATGGCCAGTTTGTTCATTAGCTCTTACATGTAATTTTCGATTTGTTTGTCCAATATAACTTTAGTTGCAAGGTATCTCATATCTTGATTTTCATTACAAATTTTGTCTTTCGGATTCTTCAAAAGTTGGTGTAAGGTAAGGTAAGGTTTAAAACGGTCTAAATTCATGTTTGGGAAATTTTTAGCGATTTTATCAGTGATTCCTTTTATATATGGTAAAATTACTGAATTTTATGTTCGGTATCTAATGAGTTGGAATGGTTTTAGGTTTTCTGATTTTATTGACAATTTTGATTATTTCGTTCTGGCTGTAATTATTTTGAATTAAAATATTATGAATAGTATTCATTTCGTCATTTCTAGAATTTTGATCTGATAGATGATAAGAACGGAATATTAAAGAGTTCATAACGCATGTAAATGACTGGGGTGATGATGTGAAAGAGAATTTAGGTATCTGTTTGTATGGGTAGGTTTCGTAAACACTATGTGAAAATTTGCCATTATCAAGTCTTGTTATAAGTGTATCTAAAAATGGGAGAGATTATTTATTTCAATTTCCATTGTAAATTTAATGTTATGAATTTGGTTAAGGTGATCTAAAAAGATTTAAATTTTCTTTTCCATGTGACCAAATTGCAAACGTCGTCGATATAGCGATACCAAATCTTAGGTTTTAATGGTGTGGAATTTAGGCGTTAATTTAAATCCTCCATATAAATGTTGGCAAAAGCTGGTGAAAGTATCCCATGGGTTCCCTGTACTTGTTTATAAAATTGTTTATTATAAGAAGTATGTAGAATTCATGCAGTGGTGGATTAGACTTAAATTGAAATAAATAACTCTCTCCATTTTAGATACACTTATAACAAGACTTGATAATGGCAAATTTTCACATAGTGTTTACCGGAAACCTACCCATACAAACAGATACCTAAATTCTCTTTCACATCATCACCCCAGTCATTTATAGCGTTATGAACTTTTAATATTCCGTTCTTATCATCTATCAGATCAAAATTTAGAAATGACGAAATGAATACTATTCATAATATTTTAATTCAAAATAATTACAGCCAGAACGAAATAATCAAAATTGTCAATAAAATCAGAAAACCTAAAACCATTGCAACTCATTAGATACCGAACATAAAATTCGTAATTTTACCATATATAAAAGGAATCACTGATAAAATCGCTAAAAATTTCCCAAACATGAATTTAGACCCGTTTTAAACCTTACTCTTACACCAACTTTTGAAGAATCCGAAAGACAAAATTTGTAATGAAAATCAAGGATATAGAGATACCTGCAACGGGTGCAGAAGTTATATTGGACAAACAAATCGAAAATTACATGTAAGAGTAATGAACACAAACTGGCCATCAAACAACAAAATCCTTCGTCATCTTTGGCTAATCATTATTTAGATACTGGACACGAAATTAACACAAACAATATTCGATTACTTGTCTTTATATAATTTACACCACGATTACTAGAAAGCCATTGAAATTGAGAAGAGGCTAATGCCTTAACAAACGTGATGATAGTTCTAGGATACATATTTAAGAACCTTATTAAACAAAATTCAAAATTACCAATAACTCAAAATCTTCCCAATATCTCGGCCAATATTACATCTACATCACCTTTAAATTGATACTCAAGATTCTGTTACATTCGGCATCTAATACAATTCAAATTCAACGTCATACCTTGGATCTGCAAATCGAAGCAGAACTCGTCCATCAAAATTATTATAATTAATTAGTTAGCTTGTTTCATATTTCATTACTAAATATCATTCTTGACAAAGGACATAGTAAGTCCAAAACGTTGAATATTGTATATTTTACGTTAATAAACACAGTTGTTCCGAATAATGTCTTTATTGAATAATACTACTTGTGGAAACTTATAATAACATATATATATATATATATATATATATATATATATATATATATATATATATATATATATATATATAGATCGACATAACAGTATATTATTATGATACTAGTGTAGAGCATGGCTTTAAAGCATGTGCGACGAGTTTAAAAGCAAGACCGTTGCCCTAGTTACTGTCATCCACTTATGATATTACACATTTTCAATTATATTGTAATTGTGTTTTAATAAAAAATACTTTTAACAAAATAATCAAATTTAATTCAAATACAACTTACGTCTATAACCAAAAAAATGTGCGATAAAATAAAAATATTTCAAACAGAAGAAGCATGAAAATATGTGCTGGCTGTAATTAACTTTTTAGATTTATAGGGCGAGAACGTAATTAATGCCGCGCTTGCAGCTATATGTAATTGTATTTTAAAAATAAAAGTAAAACTGAAATATAGCTCGTAGCTGGCATGAGTTTATGCACTACAATAATTTAGTAATAAAGTAGTATATTCTAAATTATGTTCGTGGATATAAATAACAATTTTGATCATCACATTTTCATATATTGCTGTTTAAATTCCAGGGGTTAATTGCATTATGTTTTAATTAGGTATTGATATGTGTTTGTAATTAAACGAAAATGTGTCGCAATAATTTCATTTTGTTGATTTAGCAAGATTACGGATTAATGCATTACACATGACTAAAATATGAATATGTCACAATCTATTACCAATGGCTTCGTATGCTTTCACTACATATTATGGCGCAGCAAGCTTTATAGTTTAGAAGCAGTTTTTAAAAATTTGAGACGGCCGTATAGTATAACATTCATAGAAGTATACAGGGTATACAATGGTGGATAATATACATACCACCTGATTCTGCATAGAAAATGGTGAAATAAAATCTTATAACAATTTGCTGTAACCTTCTGCATAGAAATGGTGAAATAAAATCTTATACCAATTTGCTGTAACCTCAGTGATGAGAAGTTATTGACAGTCTGAAATTGGATTCCGGATAGCTTATTATTTTTATGAAATATAGTTATTTGTTTCATTAAATAAAACAAATTTTTTTCTCCAACCACATTTCTTTGCAGTTCACTACTTGTTTAAGAACCCCTTATTTATGTCCGTATCAGTATCGGACATTTCTATTTTATACAAAAGAGTATTACTTTACATTTTCGTGAAATAAAAAATTTACCGTTAGTGTTTAATTAATATTCATTCCAATGACGTGACAGATGTGAGTGACATACGTGCTGATGGATGGTGCCACCAGCGACAACAAATGTCAACTTCTGTTCATAGAAGATATTCACTCAAAACATTTAAATAACCTTAATACTTGCTTAAAATGAAAAAAAAATGTAAAATTATATTGAATATCAATACTTATTTAGGAACATACGTTTGTGACGAACATGCGAACAGTTGTACAAAGATGTTGCAACGATGTGCAATATAATTTTCACATTTTAAAAGAAACTTAGGCTTTTAGGTACTTTTTTCAAGTAATTCGATATTTCTGTCACAATTTGCTTCTTCTTTATCTTCCGTTTAGCTTAATGTTGGTTTATTCGTGTTTATTCGTGTTTTTTCCGTAATCTCGCCATTTTTTGTACTGTTCTTGAGTTTCGATATTAATTTTTTTGTTAGATTCCCCAAATTAGCGTTATGGAGTACAGTTTTGCTGAGTATGCGGGCATGTATTTAAATTAAGGGGAATGTCGTGGCAATTTTAATGCTGCTGCTAAAATTCTAAGTAATTTTAAAGTAATTAAAACACAAAATCTAATTAATATTTTCTTACGAGTTATGTACTTTGGGACGTGTCTAACCAACCACGTCACATAAAATGGGGAGGAATTAGTTAGCTCGACTAGTAACTTAGCCAAACGGTTCTGAGACCGCAGAGCACTCGGATAGCGTGGGTGTTTTGAAGTGTTGATAAAAAGAAAATAGATGGTTATAAAGCGAGAACGAAATTGTAGGCAGAAAGATAAGGAGAACAGACAAGAAATAGGCGCCATAAGCTTTAAAGCAAGCAAAGATAAATTATTAGTTCTTGGAAGAGAGTCTATAATGCTTGATCCACGGAAGAAACAGGAAGAACAGATAAACGACAATTCCCTTAACAAGCGTAAATTTATTTATAAATTTACCAACAATGAATAATGTTTGTAAATATCTGTATATAATAATAACAGTGCATGCCTATTGAAACATGCAATTTTACCCCAACCCCAAAGATAAGTGTAGCCTTATCTGACAATCACAATGTGAAACACTAAAGTTTCGTAATTAACATATATTTTCAAAATGGTTAGTAACGAGGGCAAGTCGCGAGATTTTACGGGTGACCTTTAACCAATTTAGCTAATTTAGTAAGAAGAACGTAATTCCCCTCTCTGCTACGCTGAAAGATCTTTCATAAAACGTAACCCTGAGAAGGAAAATTTACATATACGTATATAACCGCAATAGTTTGCGTTAGAAAGGTAACGCTTCAACTTTCCTTTCGTTTCACAATATGCATATATATGTATATATATATATATATATATATATATATATATATATATATATATATATATATATATATATATATATATATATATACAATCGGAGAAGCTTGTTCAGCTCATATACTAACATGCATGTACGAATGACTAATCAAAATTAGAGATCAACTTTATACTTAAAAGCCAACACATACAGTAAAAATAATACGACATCGACAACCGGTATATAGACATACATCATACGTTACTGCTACTGCGCAATGACAGCATAAATAATAGCTCCTGAAGAAATATCAAGGATGGCAGCTAAAGATAACACATCACTGTATGTTTTATGTAAAAGTTTAGTGATAATCACCCTGAATTTGGTTAAATTAGTATTTTAGGGGTAAGGTATTTAGTTGCATGGATAATGGAAGAGAGGAGTCATTCTTGATTTGTTACATATTGAAGGATTGCCATTTTCTGTAATTTAGTACTGATTGTAATCTAGTATATGATGCAGCTCCCTAACAATAAAGAGCGTAGCTAATATAGGAGTGCATATATGCATAATATGTCAGTATTAAGGAATGTGAGGTTATAACCTTTCTTAATGCACATATTTTTCTAGCTGTGGCGTATAAATTTTGTTTTTAAATTCAATATGCCATTTTCATGTTAGTTTGGTATCTAAAATAACCTCTAGATACTTTTGAGTTTTAACTTGACAAACTGAGGGTCAGGTGCAGAATAAATGTTGAATGCAGTTATTGTGAAATTGTAGTGGCATATAGGTAGTGGTTAATTTTGTTGATAAATTGAAGTACATAACATTTGTTTTATCAACGTTAACCGTCAGTTTGTTGTTCTTAAACCATACATTCAAGTCTTTAATATCGTCGCTCATTTTAATGTGTATGTCGTATCCCCTACATATGTGAGTACTATATCGTCAGCAAAAGATTTGACCCTTCCCGCCAAGTTGCCATTACAAAGATCGTTACAATATATTAGAAATAGTGTGGAAGAAAGAACACAGCTTTGAGGTACTCCGCAAGTAACTGAAATTAAGTTACTTATGGAACACTCGATTTTGACACATTGCTTTCTGTTAACTAAATAACTTTTGAACCACTTGTTTGAATTACCTCTAATGCCTGCTTTTTCCGATTTAGGTAGCAAAACTTTTCTATTTAACGTATTAAACGCTTTTTTAACGTCAAGAGAAAGAGCTGCGGTTTTTTTGTTGGTGTTAATGCCAATGAATATATCTGTTATAAATTTCTCTAAGGCTGATTCATTACTTTTCCTAGCAGGGTCGAGCTGAATTTATTGAGAATAAGGAACATGGTTAGTATTTTCTAGGACTTTATTTTAAATATGCTAAAAGTAATTACCTTCAATAATGATACACTTGACCATTCTTTCTTTCCATTGTTTGAAAGCTCCAACCAATCTTCTTTCGGAATGACTTCAAAATAAGCGTGAACTGAGACGTCAACTTGTTCTTCAGACGAAAACCTTCTACCCCTTCCTTTTAAGCCCATAGAATAGCAAAAAATCGCATATTGCTAAATCAGGAGAATAGGTGGATGTTCTATTACTTTTATATTTTTTTCAGTCAAAAACTAGAGAGTTCAAACTGCCGTATGGGACGATGCATTATCATAGTGCAGCATAATTCCCTTGTCTGCAACCCTAGTGAAAACATTAGGGAAACATTTCTAAGTGTACCATTGAGCTGTAACTGTATTTTGTCTTTCTAACTTAATTGCCTTTGCTAGGCCTGTACTTCTGAAGAATATTACATAAACAACCATTTTCATAGCTCGCTGCTTCTTTCTCATTGTTGGAGTTTCCTCTAAATCCAAACACGACTCTCTTGGGGAGTAGGTACGTCGAAAAAGGGAATATAAGTTTCGTCACCTGTCACTATTTTGGAAAAAAAAATGGTGTCTGTAACGGGAGCTTTACAAAAATCAAAATTTATAATAATGATATTCAGTTTTTAAGTCAGTCGCAGGTAGTGACCGATCACAAAAGGGTCGCGATAAGTAAGCGAACAAAAAGGGTCGCATAAAAAATAAGCGATCATAATTCGCAGAGTAAGCGATATTGTATAGTCACGCTTCACTATATAGTGTTAAAATTACAAAATAAGATCTAATTAACGGTGATAGCGTTTTAACTGTTCATTGAAAGTACTCCAATTTGATGGTTTAATAGCGAGTAATAAATGTACAATAAGACAATTGACCCAATTGATAGATGGGTATATAAAGTCTAATAACTAAAAAACACTGATAATGAAAGTATGGCTCTCCGTAGTTCGCGTGCAGTTTGCTTCGCCCGCCGTTTGTGATTAAATTTGAACAATTATGTAAAAACTGTATAGTGGAAACATATCGAGCAATTATTTACTATAGTCATTGATGAAAGAAATTAAAAAGCGTATTCAACTACGCAAGGGTATAAGAAAAGATAAGGAAACAATAGAAAAACGGTGCCAGGGTGCCGACAGGTGACATCATCGGAAGACCAGGATCTAACATTTCTGAGGCCCCTTATCAACGGACAAAGAAACGCTAGCATTACATCATCGGTTTCAACGAAAATAAGTAAGAACCTTTTTTGTTTGTGTTAATAAATAAAACTTTTTTTTTGATTTCTCGAAACTTTACATTTGTTTGTCTCAATTAAACGATACACAATCGTTTAATTCTGATAAAAATTTTATTTGTTATATGTTAGTTTTAAGAAGGTTATCTTATATTATAAGTTTGATTTTTATATAAATATCTGTAAACAATGCGTTGATGCATTTTCGTTCATAATTAGAATTAAATTAAATGAGTATAACGTTTGATTTACTTTTATTGCTAAAGATTATTAATATTAAAAGCTTACACAATTATTGAATATTATAAATGCAGAAAGAGATCAACTCAATAGGAATCCAGATAAATAAATATATCGAAATGAATATAATTTTGGGCAATGATAACAGAAATCGTTTCTTTATAATAACTTGAGTTAGCCGGTGCGACAAATTAAGAAAGGAGTTAGTAAACATAAAGTTTAAAATTCATTTACGCAAACCGAAATTAATTAGCAAGCAAAGTAAAAATTAACTAGTCAATGATATCTTTATAAATTGCATTCACTCAGTTCTAATAACACGTAATAAAAAATAATCATTTCAGGTATAAAATTTTCTTCAATAATGTTGATATAATAAAAAAGTTTAAAAGAACTTAAATCTTATCCTTTGGAGTGGGTTAAACAAACAAAAGTAGTATCTAAGGGTACTATGCCCGTTGCATGTCCACCATTATTTAAGAGATTTAAAGCTTCATGACAAATTCCTACACGCTCTGCTTTTTGGAAGGTGATGCGGCACAAAACGACGTGCATGATTGTTCCAAAAGCTGAGAATCCAACTTGAGTTGATGCTCTATTACCGCAAAAGTGACTTTCCTGTCTTCAATTATTTTTTAACAGCAGAAATGTTTTTGTCGGTAGCAGTCGTAGGAAGTCGCCGCTCCTTTTTGATACTGAACGCAATTCATTTCCCGTTCAAATTCCATATACCATCCGTAAATTGTAGCCAATGAAGGTGAGTGTTCACTAAAAGCCGAATCTAAACTTTCCTTGAACTCATAAGCGCTTAAACATTTTTAAAATCATAATAAATCATGATACGAACATGCTCTCTGGTTAATTCCACTTTATTATCTTATAATTCCATTTCAAAGAAAAATTAATAACTTGAGTTATAATGAACGTAACTTCATCAGCAAAACTTCAAATGACAGATAAAGAATTGCTCTAAATAACAATGTATGTTTTGTTTTTCACGGCATATTAGATCTTATTCTCAATAAATTTAGCTCGACCCTCGTATCAGTATCAATACTTGATATCGGCGATAAATTTTGAGCTTGCTGAATATGAATTCAGCACCATTGAATAATTGTTATTTGACAAAGTTAAACAATTTATATTGAATGAAAATTATAATTACATGAAGTTCGTATACTAAAGGGCTAGTCTGAGTAAATAATTATTTTAATTTATCATTTCAATAAATTGCAGGATAGATTACTTATTTCAATTTAATAAATATTTACTTTTAACAAAATTCAAGAAGTAACACTAAGTTTTGCTTTCTTTTAACGAGAAAGTGTCATTACAATTGCTAATAAATTTCCTCTAATTTTCATAAACCGGTATTTTGCAGTATTTTGTTGCTTGAAAATTACAATTTGCAAATTCGATATAATCCATATCTCATACATAGATACTATAACAATTTATTTATGTTCCATGGTGATAGCTTTTTGTTCAGACATTAGTACCTTTGTTCATTGTTTTGTTTTGTTTATACTACATTTGCATAACGTCGTTTTATACGATTACAGTAAGAGTAAAAGTTCGTATCATATACACAGACCCGAATTTGAAGTTAGCCACCCTAAATATCGATGAAGTTTACAAAGCCGTAACTTTTTTATTCATTGACGGATTTTGCGATTTTTGAATTATTTTTTTCTAAATTATTGTATCGTTTGTAGGTCTAGAGATAAGTTGAAACACAATTATGTTTACACTGTAATTTGCGACTTGGTAAACAAAATTTAAAGAATGTAAAGTTGGCTTAGACAAGATTCTTTGACGCTTTTGATACATTGTTTGTCACTTCTGTCATTTACTCTGCAAAATAATTATTACTTAAATTAAAATGCCTCAATTAGAAAACATTCTTACAGGAAGGTGTTTCATGTAGAGAAGTCAGTAGACGTTTGGGTCTGTCAAGGTGTTCCGTAAATCGGGCTTGGA
Source organism: Vesta saturnalis (assembly GCA_036346205.1). NCBI lineage: Eukaryota > Metazoa > Arthropoda > Insecta > Coleoptera > Lampyridae > Vesta > Vesta saturnalis. Next base: position 1,678,135 of record JARFJB010001326.1, read on the forward strand.
AAAGGTATCTGGAAAACAACACACCAAATTACACACACGACGGAGGACGACAACGTTTCACAACTCCTGCAATGGATAGATTTTTGAGAAGAACTGTTCTGCACAACCACGCAAGTAAAACAGACTTTGATTGAATCAAGAGGAGTTAATGTTTCCAATGCTACTGTAATAAATAGACTTAAGGAGGAAAATTTATTCTCCAAACGCCCCGCTCGATACTGGAACCATGACGACTGGTTAACCCTTGAGTGGTCGGGTGGGGTCTGTGAGGCCAACGAAAATTTATTTTCAATGCCCCACTCTTGTTTTATGTCGGAGCGTGTCGCGATGGCCAGTACCTTTCCGTCTGCCGGTCAAGAGTCAGTGAACGACAGCGTGCGAATTAGTGTATAATAGTTCGTCAGTTATTGGCACGTGTGGTCTGTCAGACCCTACCCGACTATTTGTGTAACTTGGCTACTACCGACAAATAAATTTATTTTTTTGTGACGAAAACATTATATAGAGTAAGTATTTTTGTGCCTGAAATCTATATATCATTTGAATTAATATCCGCCTTTACTTCAACGTTCCTAGCATGATTAATTTTATATATTATGTAACATTCCAACTTTTTATTTCTAGATTTTTGGTAATGGATCCTTACTTGAAAGAAATTCAGAGGTTACAACCGGTGTATGATGAAGTAGAAGAAGATTGATTTGGAGAGCGAGCCAGAAAGTGAACACAATACAGACACTGAGGAAGAACTAGAGGAAGCATTTGAGGAAGAACCTGCGGCTCCAGAATACTTTGATGCTACTGCAGAAAACCGGCGGCTCTTTTATTATGCAAAAGATGGGATATCCTGGAGAAAACATTCGCCTCCAAAAAATATTCGAACAAGAAGTTGTAACATAATTTCATACGTACCAAGTACAAAAGGAAATGTTCGTCAAGCTGTTGATCCTTTAGAATGTTGGAAATGTTACATTGATGACAATATTCTTGATACCATTGTTCAGAACACAAACATATTTATTTCTAAAATAAGAAACAATTATGCGGATTTGAATAATGCCAGGCCAACAAATACTGTGGAAATAAAGGCGTTAATTTGGCTGTTATACCTCGCTGGGGTTTTCAAAGCTGGCCGCAGAAATTGCAAAGAATTTTGGTCTACTGATGGAACAGGCGAAGAGGTGTTTCGAGCTACTATGGCCCACAGGCGATTTGTATTCTTGCTTCGTTGTCTGCGTTTTGACGATGTAAATACGAGAAGAGAAAGAAGAGTATTAGACAAACTCGCACCAATCAGAAATGTATTTGTGCTATTTAATCAGAACTGTAAACTTCATTACGTTCCTGGATCTTACTTCATATTAGACGAGATGCTATTTGCATTCCGTAGACGTTGCGGATTCCGCATGTACATACCGAATAAGTCTGCCAAGTATGAAATCAAAGTATTTTCCTTGGTGGATGCCAGATGTTTTTACACGGTAAATATGGAAGTATATGTTGGAACTCAGCCTCCCGGACCATACTTGTTTAGTACTAAAACAACAGAACAACAGTAGAGCGAATGTGTGAGCCAGTGTTGGGAACGTCTAGAAATATAACCATCGACAACTAGTTTACCAGTTATGAAATTGTAAAACGCATGCTGAAGCAGCACAAAATTACAATTGTTGGAACAATTCGCAAAAATAAGAGGGAGATTCCAAAAGAACTTCTTGATCCCAACAGGCCACAGTACTCGTGAATGTTTGCATTCTCTAAATTCATGACTTTGGCATCATACATACCAAAGAAAAAAAAAGTTGTGACAGTGGTATCACCTTTTCACTATGATGACACGATTGACGAAGATTCTCGAGATGCATGTAAGCCGAATATTATTACATTTTATAATATTACAAAATCAGGCGTTGACTCGGTCTATCAGAAATGTGCAGCGTATAACGTAAGCCGAAATACACGAAGATTTCATAATTTGCTCAACATTGCGGGCATAAACTAGCACGTAGTACATAAATGTAATTCCAATGAAAACGACATGATTTCTGAGTGAAGATTATTTTTGAAGGCAATCGGCTTAGCCTTGGTAAAAGAAAACATGCTTATAAGCGCAAAGGACCCTCGTTTACAAAAAGAAATCAGGAATATCGCTCAAAAATTAAGTGGAGCACCTGCAGATCCAGAGCCTCCGCCGCCTCCGCGTGAAAATAAATGAGGTCGTTGCGCCTACTGCCCAAATCGTAAAACAGGGTATTTTTGTGTAAAATGTAAAAAATGGCTATGTTTAGAACATGTCCAACCGATGTGCGAAAAATGCAATAAAAATGGAACTACGGATTAGGATGTTTTTCCACTAAATGTGAGAGATGTACGTTTTTGTTAACTTTTTTTTCTCCTTTGATAAAAATTTTGTTTATTTTAGTAATGTGTTTAGAATAGTTGTGTTAACATTGTAATAAAATAAGATTATGCAAGTATTAAATACATTTATTCTTTGTGTATTGCAAAATTACAACCTGGGTCTGTCAGACATCACCCGACCGTTTATGTAATTTGCAGGCATCCGATTCCTCAAGGGTTAAACTGTCTACTTACAGATGAATCGCGTTTTTGCTTACTTCCAGACAGTAATCTTAAACACGTGTGGAGATCGCAGAATGAGAGGTATGACTTGCACTGTGGAACACGTTCTCTTCGGTGGACACTCTGCAATGGTTTGGGGAAATTATCTAAATCGGATACTGGAACCAATCGTTCTGCCATATGCACAGTCTCAGGATCCAGTATTTGTTTATATGGACGACAATGCCAGGCCACACCGCGCTGTTATTGTCAAAAAAATTTTTGAAGAGCATGGTACTACACAAATGGTATGGTCTGCGTTGTCTCCAAACCTGTAGAGCTCTTCAAAGACGAATTTCAAGTTGCCCTCATGCTCACAATAATGTCAATCACTTGGATGTTGCTCTGTAGGAAAAGTTGGACGCTCTACCCGGCGACTTAATCGACAGGATTATAAGGCGCATGCCCAGACGATGTAATGAAGTAATAAGGGCTCAAGGGAAAGCAACTCATTAATAATAATAATAATATAATAATAATCTTAACCATAGCTTAGATGTTTTGTGGTTCCAATATTTAATTGTTATTAAAGTGCAATACATTTTTTTTCAATTTATCTCTTGATATATAAAAGATAGAGCTAAAATTCAAAAATGATGCGATGATGACTAATATAGGTAGCTATTATACCATACAGTAAAAATACAAGGTGTTCAATAATATCTGAGACACCACTGAAAAGAATTTAAAAACGTGCTCACGTATATCACCCTGTAGAGGCAGCGTATGTAGAAAATTGAAGTATTTTTAAACTGACATTTGAATTTGAATAATTTATAAAAAAATAATTCAAAAATCGCTAAACTCCATGAATAAATAAGAAAAGGTACGGCGTTGTAAATTGATCGATATTTAGGGTGGCTCACTTCAAATTCGGGTCTGTATATTTAAACTATTCCTATGCATTAGTCAAAACTTTCTTAATTATACGTTGCTGTGTTTCAAAGTCGTGCGAGCTGAAACCATTCTTAACGTGCACGATAAACTTTAATAACAAAAGTAATCTGTTTTTTGAATAAAGATTAACGACAATTTAGTGTTGCAAATATTTATTGCCCTTACTTATTTATCGAAGGGAATAAAATTTCCATTTCTGCACATTCTTATTTCAATAGCTATCGAGAAATGAAATTTATGGTGTGTTTGCTTTAAGTTTAATCGAATTATAATACACTAAACACAAAATTTTCAACTTAATATCTAGCAAGATGGAGTAATAAATTGATTATAGGTTTAAATGTTTGAAGTAAAACTAACTTTGAACAAATTAAACAATTTACCCAATTACCATTATATCCAAATTCACTTAATACTATTAATTTAATACTAGAGTTTTCTTGTATGCTACATTTAACAAACCATGTATATTTATATTCTATAATTATCAATTCCCAAGGTAGGTAACTTATTTTAGCAGTAAAAGTAACTAAAATAGATTAAGCGTTCTCAAATCTAACTCCTTCGATTTTTTTTTATGTAGGTATTCTCTAGTTTGTCTGCTAGGAAAAACAAATTAAAAAAATTAACGCAAAGAAAAGGCTGTTAGTGGAAGGAAATTCTCGATAGCTCATATTAGGGTCAGTGGTGCTTCTAATGTGGGGTACCGCATGTATCCCATAATATGGGGAACCTCATATTAGGATTTTTAAAACTTGATAAATAATCACAATTAAGTGAAAAGACGATCAATTACAATGCAAAGTCAACCAGGAACCATCAGTTCTTATTTCCTCGTAATTGAACAGACCGATGCTAACTTATTTGAACTGAAGCACAAGAAGCTCCTTTGATAGATAATTTACTACAAATTCAATTTCCAAAATCTGGAAAGCATGTTTAACAGTATTCTAAGTGTGTATAGTAAATTTAATAACTCTAGTTCGCAAAGTTCCACCACTGATTAAAGTATTATTCTACTTCAATAAAAATGTAAGGATGGACCCTGAACCTTAATGAAATTCAGAAATGAGCAGGTGTACACAGATCTACGTTAATTAGTACAAAATCAAAGTACCTATCTAATTTTGTAAAAAGCAAATTTTGGGTTGAAACGTTTCAAGAGCAATTGCAACTATCTTCCTAAATAAAAGTAGAAAAGTGTTACATTCATTTTGTCAAATACGTAATAGTTCTGTTCTTACAGAAAGGAGGATTTAGCGCGTCGCCGCTACGATTTTTACTTTTCTGGGACAAAGTTCGAAATTTGGTTATTACACTCTTTGAGCACAATTTAGAAATTTACCCTGGAGAAATTTTAAACTAACTGGATTGATATAATCTATACCGCCTTCTCGGATTAGAATAATTTCATGTTTAAAGGAATAAATTCCTGTTAAATAACCTCAAAGTTTATTTCAGATGGATGCATGGGTAGAGGTTCAAAAGGTAAGGAAGGTATATGCTGTAGTAAATTTTCTATTATTTTTGCCATCATCTAAATTACAATATCTAACCGGAAGTCAGACGCTTTACTTGGGAAATATTTCATTTCTGGGATGTGTAAAACGAATATATCTATTATTTTTTATTTCAAATTTAATTAATTTTAATTATTACGGTCCTTCATGGATGCATGTGACATGACAAAAAGTTGCTACATATGTCCGATTATTGTAAAACTCGGCACTTTACAGAAGAATCTCACTTTACCATTGTTTAACAGTAGCGGTTGAGATTAATCCGACACAGTAACGTTACATGTGATTTATAATCAGATCTAATAACGAGGTCCTATTAATTCCATATTTAAAAGTACTTTGTATAATACAACCTTCTGTCAATATACACAAAGCTTTTAATTAACACTCAAATGCAACGGTAATTTTAGGCGTTTATATTAAAATCTGTCTAAAATAAGAAATGATTATAAGATTTATGACCAACGACCAATAGACAATTCTAATTAGGTAAGTGACAAATGATTACTGTGGTTCCCTTTTATCTAAACGAAATTATTTAAATGGATTAGTTGGAAATGTTCAGTTTCTAATTATATACCTCAAATGGCCTTTTAAACCAAGAACAATTGACTTGTATTATTAAATTTCGACAACTTAGGTCGTTAGGAAACACGTCAGTAACATTACCTAAAGAGTTTTGGGATTAACGTAAAAGTGCCTTTAACAACTTCCTTAAACACTACCAAAAAGAGAAAATTATCTTGAACATAATCTTTTAAATTCGGTTTTAAGTTAAATGATTGTCTTATTATCATCAAGTAATAAACACTATAAAGGCTTTATATCTCTCATAGGAAAGCACATGTAAATAGCTTTGCCATGATTTAAACGCACAGTTACACACACATCCACACACAAACGCATACACGCACGCACGCTCGCACGCACCAACCCACCCACCTACATCACACACCACACACACACCACACACACATCACCACACACACACACACACACACACACCACACACACACACACACCACACACACCACACACCACACCACACACCACACCACCACACACACACCACCACACACACACACCTCACACACACACACACCACACACACCACACACACCACACACCACACACCACACACACCACACACACACACACACACACACACACACACCACACACACACACACACACACACCACACACACACACACCACACACACACACACACACACACACACACACACACACAGACACCACACCACACACACCACACACCACACACCACACACCGCACACCGCACACCACACACACCACACACCACACACTACACACCACACATTACACACCACACACCGCACACCGCACACCACACACCACACTGGTCAATCCACACTCTACACCACACACCAAACACCACACACCACACATATTTACTATCAAACTTAACAAAACATATTATAAATGTATCTATGTTATGTGCACTGTGTCCTATTTTGGTTGACATTGTAGGGTATCTCGTTTGCCCGAGACGGTGTAAGGCGTGGGCGATGTGGGCCATCGCCCTTGGCCTCGTAACTAAAGGGGCCTGGCGGCTCAAATCATAAACGTTTGAGTGGTAAGAGAGAGATAATAGTATTTTTGCCCGAAAATAGCGACTTTTTCACATTTTGACGCAATTTTGTTGTATCTGATTGGTTGGTTGGATTTTTAATACGCGTTCTGTTGAAAAATATGTAATTGTAGTTCACTTTTTGTGCGTAAAAACAATAAAAATAAATTTACTTTATTCAAACAGTTTAAACCACTTGCAATATCCTTCCAAAGATCTTTTCAGGTACATTATGGAAGTGGAGAGATTATTTAGAAATCATGAAAATAGCATATTAAAAAATTAAATAATCATTGATAAACTTCTACAGTTAATTTCAAGAAAAGTTTTACAACCTGAAAGTATTGCTATGCGCCATAACACATTAAATGAAATATTCAAAATTTTTGGAAATGTAGGTTATATTTTGTACTGAATAACAGAAACCATAATTGTAACACTATGAATCCATTACGTAGTAGATCAACCGCTATGCGAGCTGCAATAAAAAAAATAAAGACATAAAATTTAAACACCGTGTTTTAATCGCCTAGTTAATACTTATAATATTAACTCTACCCTAACTACAATAATTTTGAAACTTAGGTCTCTAACAGTTAAAATTGACCCATTTTTTTTATTAGTTTCATTAGGTACATGTAAAGATTTTTCAAGGTAATTTCACACTAGATTTATAATAGCAGAGTTTTCAAAAGGACACTGAGATTACAAATATACCTAAAAATTAAGATATTGGGTCACAGCTGACCTACTTGAAAGAAAAATAATGCAAATAAGATTTTAAATTTCCCGCGCCAATTTTGCCCGAAAATGGAGGGCAATTGCGGATGTTATCTAGTGACTTTACTGGTTATATTATTGTCCCTGCCATCTAGTGGTATTTAAGTGTGGTTACGGGTGCGGGTATGTGGTTGTGTGGATGCGTGGTGCGTGGTGTGTGTGGTGTGCGTGAGTGCGTGTGTGCGTGTGCGTGTCGTGCGTGTGCTGTGCATGTGCATGTGCTGTGTGCATGTGTTGTGTGTGCTGTGTGGTGTGTGTGGTGTGTGGTGTGTGTGTGCGTGTGGTGTGTGTGCGTGTGTGTGTGTGGCTTGTGTGCGTGTGTGTGCGTGTGTGGTGCTGTGTGTGGTGTGCGTGGTGTGTGTCGTGTGTGGTGTGTCGTGTGCTGTGTGCATGTGCTGTGCGTGTGCGTGTGTGCGTGTGCGTGTGTCGTAGTGCGTGTGTGCGTGTGTGCTGTGGTGTGCGCGTTTGCGGTGTGTTGCGTGTGTGCGTTGTGGTGTGTGCGTGGTTGTGTGCAGTGTGCATGTGCATGTGTGCTGTGTGCTTGTGTGCGTGTGATTGTGTGCGTGCGTGGGTGTGCGTGTGTGCTGTGGCGTGTCGTGTGTGGTGCGCGTGTGTGTGTGGCGTGCTTGTGTGGTGATGTGCTGTGTGTGCGTGCGTACGTGTGTGCATGCGTGCGTGTGTGTGAATGTGTGTTTGTAATGGTGCATTTTTAATAGTTAACGTTTTCTCGGTAAAACTGATTTAATATCGTAGTGTTTTAGTAGTTGAGGGTGAAAGTTTGGAGTGTAGCTGGTTATGGGATGTAAAGAACTTCAAAAACATAATGAATGACATCTAATCTATAATAAAGGTAATAATGTATTAAACCTGAAACATGCAACGTTCTACAGAGCACAGTCTGTGATGTGATTTTCGTAGCATTAAGACAAAATTATTTTTTTATTGTATCGATCCATGTATTGCTGTACTTGATTTTTAAATGTATTCAATAAGTATAATAATGCATAATTATCACATTCAACTCACTCCTACATAAAATAAACACAGTAATTTAATCCTTTCATGGCAACACACTTCCGTTAGGCTACCTTTATTAATTTATTATTAAACACAGGTCGTTAGAGTATAAGAGTACTTCCTGAATTGTAAAATATTTGTTAATATAACATCATTTTTAGTTGAGTATCCTTAACGAAATAAAACGCTAAAATCCAAAAAGGGTTAACGTCCTAACTACAAAAGTATTTAATATTTGCTAATGCATGCGTTGCATAATACATATACAAGGATACATCCCAGTTATATTGTACAATTAGAAACAATTTCAGGTTAAATAAACAACGTTAACCAGTAAAAATGAGAGACTTTGTAATAATATTTTGTAATGCTTTGTAAACTTGGTTTGTTGGATTCAATGGTTATAATTCATAACTAAAAAGAGGTTCTGAAGAAGTATTCAACAAGCATTATAATACTTCAATTTATAGAACGTAAACAAAAACCGAATAAAATTGAATATATAAAAAGCGTAAAGCTTTGTCCAAAGCATATTGTATTAAGAGGGAAATTTTTTTTAACAGGTCATTCATATTTTGTCCATTTCCAAAAATTTCGAAACAAAGTTACGGTAATTTTATCGGAGAAGGTATTCGAAACATTAAAGAGCATCGTTATAATTACGTGAATGACAAGACTCAAGATTATTGAAACAGATTTGTTTAAAAATCTGTTATAAATCAAATACAAAAAAATGCTATTGTGTTGCGACCAAATAGTAAACTTGTTAGTCTTGTTATTTAGAAATGATCATACAGTCCCAGCACGTTTCAATTATAGCATAGGTCATAATGAGAATTTTTCAAATAATGTTAATAATTTGCACCCTAAAATTAAAATTACTTTAACAAGTGAACAAGATCGATATTAATTTGTTTGTTGTTACACGCCACCAATTTCAATTTTTAAGATAAGAAAATTCTCGCTATACCCAATGAAAGTACATGTATAATATATATATATATATATATATATATATATATATATATATATATATATATATATATATATATATATATATATATATATATATATATATATATATAAATTTAATTAAACAATTTGGCGCCCTTTCTAACAAATATATAGACATAGTTTCGTGAAACTTGGAAAACCATTACGAAGGATATGAATAAAAATTACAACATATGTAAGGTAAAATTTGCATGTGTATCGGTGTGAAGCACAGACGTTAATACCGGGTCTCAATGTTACTTTTGTTGATATATTGAATTTAAATTGTTTTCATGATAGTTTCTATGAGTTATGTATTATAAGTGTTTTGTAATTGTGGTCTGATATTAGTTGAGTTGATCGCCAATTTCCACAGTTTTTGTTTTTATAGAGCGACGTTTCCGAAGCGGACTATGCTTTCGTCATCAGGCTTAGTCTTGAGAAGGACTGATTTCGCACTTGAGACGAATGCATTTGTAACGATTTTCTTCCCAAGCACTTCACTACTCTCAGATTCGAACTTGCTACCCTTCACTTACAGGTATGACACCTTTACCGCTGAGTCAGTTTTTCGTGATTACGCAGTACTTAATGTGCATGTTGGGCCGTAACGTATTGCGCAGGTGTACATTGAGCCTAAGCTATTCGCGCATTATTGGGATCCATATACGTTTCACTAGTTTGGTTTATGGGATTTTCTGCTAATGCGATGTACGCGGTTTTTTGAGTTTTCGGCGAGTTGTATTCTCGTCCTTTGGCGCTATCGGTATGTTATCACATTGAACGCGGTGGTTTTCGTTCCAGATATGTTCGAAGGTTCTTGACCTTTCTGGTTCGTTTTTGCAGATGTTGTTCTTGTGTTACTAAGTTCTCATTTGGAGTGTTGTACTGCTCTCTCCTATGTATGACATGTCGCATTCACACGGTAGGTTGTATACACATTTCTTGGAATTCTGGTCTTCATTGTGTCGTTTGGCTTTGGTTAATACCCCTCTTAGCGTTCTTGTCGATTTGAAGGCAGTGGATATATTGTACCTGCTGTTTATTCTTCTTACTTTTGTTTGAGGTACTTGGCATATATGGTATTATCGCTGTGTATTTAGGTTCTTCTTTTTCGCTTACCCTTTCCCTGTTGAGATTAGGTGTAAGATCGGGGTAGGCATTTCTAAGTGTTTTAGCGATATTTTCTTTTTCTTTTGTCAGATCCTATTGTTTTGAGCGTATTGTGTCAGCTCTTTCGTACAAGTATCTTGTCACGCCTAACTTTCGCTATTTGGTTATTAAAGTTGTAGTGTAGGTACCTTCGTAGGTGTTGCCAAACTACGAAGGTATCGCCCACGTATCTGATCCACATGCTTGTTTTTTCGGTGAATTCGGATATCGGTTGGTCTTAGATGTCTTCCATGTAAATATTGCTTAGTGTGGGTGACAGTGGGGGACCTATCGCCATCCCAAACTTTTGTTGGTAGAATTTGTCTTCTACTTAGAAGTATGTTCTTCTAATGCATATTGTCAGAAGTTCCATTAGAGTTGCGTGCGTTCGTCTAACGTTTCATCCTTTCCCAGCCTGACCCTTATGTAGTTAGTATCTTAACGGTGGCCACATTTGTGAATAGGCTAATGATGTCAAAGCTTACCAGTATTTATTCCTAGTTTAGCTGGAAGTTTCTGATGGTTTCCACGAAGTACTGCGTATTCTCAGCCTGAACCTATGGACTGTAGTTCTTAACGGTGGCCGATTTGAATAGTGTTAATGATGTCAAAGCTTACCAGTATTTCTTCCTAGTTTAGTTAGAAGTTTCTGATGGTTTCCACGAAGTTCTGCGTATTCTTGAACATGGACTGAGTTCTTCCCGATAAGAGTGTTATGATGCCTAGCAGACAGAGTTGCTTTTGGATCTTTGGTAGGCAGTATAGAGGCGGAGGTTTGCTGTAAGTGAGGGGTGATTTCAGTCTGGTAATGGGAGAACTCCCAGACGCTGGCAAAATACAAAGGGGAATTCTCCAGTTACCAGAGAACAAAATTCACCTCATACTAGACCAAACCTGTGGATCTTTACGGTCTACCAAATGTTAGATACGTGGATGAAGTGCTTGAATTCCGTAGTATTAACATTTGTAGTGTTGAGGGCTTTGCAGAAACTTTAAATTCGAAATTTCTGACAATTCAATTTATCTATGAAGATAAGAAGCAAATGACAGGCTCCCTTTTCTTGATACTTTGGTATCAACAATGGCAGTAAACTAGCTATAAATATTTATCGATGAAAATTGAAAAAGGGAATAAAAATGTGAAAAAGGAAAGTATGGGGTAAACATGGGAATAAAATGGAGATAAAATTTATGGATTGTGGTGATAGCGTTCTGCTTGCTGGCGCCAAAAGGTTCTTGCGCTGAAACATCCTGGGACGTAAGCATCCCCACGCTGAATTGACGGCGCCAAGTCTGCGGCGAGAAAATGTCATAAGAAATTAAAATTTATTTTTTTCTGAAATTATGTATTTTCTACATACTTCACTGAAAGGATTGATCTATACTAAAGGATCATCATCAAGACGTTTAGATTATAAATACATACCCATAAACATTATTTTCTATTTTTACTTAATAATTTGGAGCAGTAGTTAAACCCGAATGAAAGGGTTTAATTAAATAAAAGTCTGACATTGATAGCATTTTTTGTAATTAACCAATGGTAAAGAGTAAAAATTTTAATAATTAAATACACCATATTGTCACAGCTTAGTGTGTACCAATCTTTGATGTGAATTTTGATGCATTGAAATCTGCGGAGAACAACTTTGCCTACGCGAGTGCGAGCACTCGAATTTCTAATAATTGTTCAAAATGTTAATATTTCATCTATAGAACATTTGAAATAAAATTAGGTTCTTTCCATACCTAATTGTTAGCGAAGGAAGGAAAACTTCACTATTAGCTTTGCCCGCCTGTTCGCACCTATAATTATTTCGAAATGGCTGAAGATATCAAATTAATTATAGCGAATTCGTGCAACAAAATGCACATTTACGGAACAGAAAATGTTTAAATATAATTATCCGAATCGGCTTCGAAACGGTCATAAAATTTTCCTTTGTTATTTCCCAACCTGACTGTGTACCAAAGCATTTTGTGTAAAAAACGCATAAAACAATTTAAACCAAGGCCTTTTCCTTTTTTTCCACACGTTATATTAATAAACACGTTGGGTTCGCCGAAGAATGGACGGTCTCCTTGATCAAGAGTTGAGCTATGTTCCTCATGAGTGTTGATCGGAATTTGTGCCGACTGTTGCCCAAATAATCTATATTTATGCACTAATTTAATTGGGGACAAAATAAATTAGTTCGATGCGCAGGACATTTTGTGTCCTGTAATTTGGCAAATACTAATTAGCCCATCAGGCAGTTAATGCAATGTGCGAGGCACAAAATATAATTGGGCGGGCTACTTAATGCTGAAAAAGGCAGGCCAACTACTCCTAAAACATCAAAACGAGAGAAACTACACATTAAACATTAGATAGACTTCGCGGCATTTATTAATTGTCTCAAATAGGCAAAAATACTACTCAAAAGTCAAAATCAGCAGAAACTAAAAACTCATTAAACATTTCGATAGACTTCACCGTCAGAAATTATTGTCTCAAATATCCAAAAAAACTAATCAATACGGTAATTAATTATTCAATTTGAAACAAAAAATAAGTCCCAACAAAACTAACCGTGACCGAAAATTTATAAGATCCTAAAACTTACTAAACCTCTATATCTGGATGTAATACCTAAATTAGAAAATACACAGCCACGCCATAACAAATAAAACAAATTGGTTTACCTGTTTGGCAAACTCAGGCACTACGGCGTCCACAATTGGTATGTTGATTCCTATAAAATTGACTTAAAAAACATTGCGACTACTCTGGCATAAAATCACAATAACAATTAGTAGACTTTTAAGGTCAACACCATTAATTTCTTTTACCGTATGTCTATAAAACTTATTTTCAACGAAATTATATAACAGAAATAATTCGCACATCGTAAAGTTATGTAAATCTTTATTGAATTTGATGCAGTGAAACTGCGGAAACAACTTTCATACGGATGCGAGCACTCAATATCTCTAAATTGTTAAATTTAATATTTCATACGTAGTAAGAACATTGCTATAAAATTATTTTACCTAATGTTACAAGAAGTGCACACTTCACTAAACATCCCGCCTGATTACCTATACTTATTGAAATGTAAATATAAATTAAATAAAAGGTACAATTCGTGTCACCTTTTGCATCATTTCGAAAAAGAAAATGTTAAATTTTGCATGTACTCATAAAATTTGTTAATCAAAACTCAATGTCCAAACATTTTTGTAAAAAAGCTAAAACAATAAACCTAGTTTTACTTAATTCACATGTATTATAAATCAATTTAAGAAATTACCCAAAATATTCAAAATGAGACATGTTCAATTACGAATGAATCGACTTTGCACAAATAATTGATATTCTATGACAATTAATTGGAAAATAAATTTTCACAAAGACATTTTATTCATTACAGGTCAAATAAATAAACACAAAAGGCATACATTTAAGGCGGGTTACTTATTAATGTCACCAACCAAGAAACGTAAATAGAGAAACAAAAAATAAACATTGATAGCTTACCTCAGAAATTAGCATCCAAAATAATCAATCGGAACTTACCATTTCAATTCTGCAAACAAAAACTAAGTCCAAGAAATAGTGATCGTTTATAAGATTTAACACGTGAACCCATATTGGAGAATACCTAATTGAAAATCACAGCTTCACGCATAACATTTCATAAACAAATGGATTTTGAAACCAAAGTCCACAATTGGTCATGTTGTCTATAATTGACTTAACATTCTACTCAAGTTGCGACAATATATACACAAAAATAACTCTATTTACTTAGAACTTATTAAAGCGTCACTATATACAGCAAATTTGTTCTTTATGACCAGCTATGTACTCGAAACAAACATATTATAACCGGAACATCTTTATAAATAAGCCGCCAGAAATAATGTTCGCACTAGCAGTAAACACGTAATCATTTTTTTGAACTCTGAGACTGTCAATACTGACACGGTAAACAATACTATATTATTTTACCGAGGAGTCTAATCAATATCACCCTTGAAGAGTTAGTAGGGAATCTTCCCCAACGGAAGCTCTTCCACCACGGTACAGTAAGAATATTCCATCTGCCTCTAACACATATTTCGAGCACGCGGCCAAGCCGCGATAAAGGGAGTCTACACTACTGCCCTCAACATCATCCAGAATTCACCACATTGGATTTTAATGCCCTTACTATCTTAATTAGCCAATTACACAGCTCGTTACTTTAAATTAACATACGCGGGAAAAACGATAGCCCCTCGGAACTAAATCGGAAAAGAATTGCATCATCCGCCCAAATTGCATTCCTAAAGGTATCTCTGAAATATGAGTTAGAAATCTAACTCTTTGCCTATAGACTAAAAAATTTAACGAAGGGAAAGACGACAGATGATCGGCTAAAATTTAAATTAGCAAAATATGTACCATACAACGTAATAATTTTATAGTTAAATGTAATTCTACATGATCCAATTTCAAATCAATTTAACGAAATTTACCAAAATTTAAAATACGGAGAACATTTACTTTACACCAAAGCTAATCTACATCTTTCACTAAAATAAGGATATTCATGTGCGAAAACGAAACGTAATTTTACAAGACTTCTATTGACTTACAGGCAACAAATCAAAAAAAAAAAGGTCTGTATTATTATACAGGATCGGGACTTACAAATTTTAATTACCAATAAGAACACGCTAAATGTCCTCAAACAACAAAAGAAAAGTAATTCCTTTATAACTTTCAGGAATTTACACTTGAAAAGTTCAATTTCTTAACCAACTATACCACCTTTCTGAAGGCGTGCAATACTAAAAGACCTAACATTCGTAAAAAATAGCGATGGTTCATAAGATTTTGAGCACAAGTGACAACCCATGAGTTGGTAAGAATTTAACCTGAATTTTGTTCAAAATCCATGTTGATACACATTTTTCGTTGTGGATGCAACAAACTGGATTATCTCGATAACGAAGAGATAAATTCTATTGTCTATATTTTTTGTCACAAGTTGTCTTGAGGTCATGGGGTGAAGCTTAATTCTGTTACTCATAATTGTCGGTCACAATTTGGGCCGAATTTTGCCTAAAATCTACGTTGATACAACAATGTCGTTGTAAGCGAATTTGGTGTATAAGTATTTATATTAAACTACATTCGGCACAAATGCTGACCAACACTTATGGACCACCAACCTCGTTCTTGGTAATAATAATAGGATCAAAATGAGTTGACTTATTGACTTACCGCAGCATACCCCAGGGTCATGGGAAGCCGTGACTTCACTTCTGATTTACAGAAACTTTACTTCACACGTACGACTGGAAATTAATAGGATCTAGAAAATTTTTATTGAAAATTAATTCAACTTTTAACGATTATAATCGGAGAACAATGTGAAATGTTTAAATAATCTTCCCATAATTAAAATAGGTATGTTTTGGATCACAAGTTTATTAATATATTAAACAAATTGCTAATAAAAATTGTCCACAAGATTCGCTTATTTTTTTAAAACCTGACGTAGGCTATCTTTTTTATTACTAAAGATAGACTTTTACTACCAAAAGTAAAGTTTTAGGACGTAATCTAACTAAGAAAATTTCATGAAAACAATTTCTCCAGCGTTACCAGTTTTTGTAGTATCTTCAAAAATAACATTTTTTTAAATGGCAACATTGAATTTTTTGCAAAACCTGCTAGAGCGTCCCACTACAGTCAAAAGTACTAGAACGAAAAATTTTCGTTTTGGAAGCCGTTACGAATTAATATTGTTCTACTGGTCACTTTTGGCGTGTGCAAATATTGGTAAAATTTATAATTTACTTTACCATGAAAAAGAACAGGGGTGAATATGGAGTTTATTAATAAAGTAACAAATAAAAATTATTAAAATTAAACAATTTAGTAACAAAATATAACAAAAAGTTAAAAAAATCATTTTTTCATCAACTGTTGTACCAGACAGCAGTGGACACGTTTCATAAAATATTTCTGCACATTCTTGAAAATGGCCGGTGTCATAGTCCTAATTTCTGGTTGTATGTTTAGTTGTAATTCTTCTAGATTTCAAGTGCCCTCACAGAAACTCTAGCGGTGTGAGGTTGGGGGACCTTGGGTCTTCGCCGTATTCAGTGTCTAGGTAACAACTGGCTAAGGTAATTTTTCACCGGTAAAGTAAAATTCGGGGAAGCACCATATTGTTGAAAATAAAATGATTCTATTTCATCCAATGGAGGTTAGCCAAAAACGGTTCTAGTTCCTGCAGTAGTAAATCTAAATATCTTGCTCTATTTAAATTAGCCTCATTGAAAATCAGACCTATCACTTGATTTATTATGAATTCCACACCAAACATTAACTTTGGGATTATTTTGAGTTGCTCTGTCTTCGGCTGTACAACCCTTAAGGTTCTATAAGTATACTTCTACAAATGTTAGCTACTTAACAGTTACAGCTACATGTACCTAGATTCGCTCTAAAATCGGGGTTGCTTCTTCCTGAAACTAATTGTTAAATACTCGGACGCCAACTTGTTTTTAAATATGGAATAAACAAGTAAACCATTATACCATAAAGTTAAAAGAAAATTTGCACAGTAACAAGTTTTATTACGCAACCTATATTTAACTATAAACTGAAATAGTTAATGCTAATGTTAGTAACGTTATAACCTAACGAATAATTAAAATTGTGAGTAATTAACGGAATCAGAATACTTCATCCTTGGTCACACTGTAGATAACGAAATGGCTGCATGCTGGATCAGCGTTTTGGAAAATGTTGCGTAACATTACTTCAGGATTGAAATAAATCTGGATTTGTATGCTTTATAATTCCCAAATGAATAATCTCACCCTTGATTAATCGTACTAATACCCTAAATTGGAATAACGGTAAAACAATTAATTGCGTAGATGTTTATAAACGTGTGAACAGTAACATTAAAGGTGAAGTTAAAGTAAAAAATAAAAAATAAACGTGAAAGTAAAAAAAAGTGCCTGAAATGTAAACGTCTCAAACATTGTAAAATAACTTTAAATAACACCATAAAATTTATAACACTTTTAATAAAAATATTTAACAGAGCAAAAATGGATGCTCTACTACCTTTCAGTATTGCACAAAAACGACGCTCTCAAAAGGTCATTGCGCATGAACATGTCTAAAACTGAATGTGCAAACGAAATGCGTACGGGTTCTAATTAAAATAATTAAATGCATGTTTTTATGCAACTAGATATGCAACACACGCTGCACGAAATGCACGTTAAGTTGCCTACATAGAGGTGAATTATTAACAACACGTTCGAAGTTTGTTACACGGCCCAGCAAGGAGTGGTATCAGACTAGTACATGTAATTCTGCCTATTCACGGTTACATTTAAATAAAAAGTCGCTTCATCACTAAAAAAATGTGGTTTTCAAACTCCGGTTCCCCCTAATTTTTTTCTAAAATCCAGTCGCAAAATTTCATTCTTCTGTCGTAGTCGTCATAGTGCAATTCGTGGACACTTACCATTTTATAGGGATGAAATTTGTGGCTGTGCAATGTCGTCCAGACTTTAGTTTGGGAACAACCCACTTCTTGCGCAATTTTATTTATCCAATTATGCGGATTTTCCACATTCTTCAACAGGATCTGTTCCTCAGTATCAATATCTTTACGCCTTATCTGCACCCTTCCGAGTACACTTCATGTAGCTTTTAATTTTTTAAATTGTATCTAAAAAATTCTGGATTTGGACGGTGGTTTATCTGGATAATTTAAATGAAATTCAGTGCAAGCTGCCCTCAAACTTAAGCCACTGATGTGTAGAAAAGTTAATTCAATCCGTTCTTGTGGAGTTATTCGATGCATCTTGTAGTAAAAAGAAAGGAACAAACCGAACAAAAAACCTTACTTTGGAAAATATGAATTGATAAACTGGTGAAGTTTTTATACTGTGACAGATCCACGATACCATGGTTACAAGTTTACGTGACAAGTAAATTCACACTAAAACCAGTAGATCTATAAACTACTGCGTAATAACTATTAAGCAATAATAATTCGTAAACGGCTTCTAAAACGAAAATTTTTCGCTCTAGTACTTTTGACTACAGTGAACCGCTCTATCAGATTTTGCAAAAAAAAAATGCAATGTTGCTAATTAAAAAAATGTTATTTTTGAAGATACTAGAGAAACTGGCAACGGTGGAGTAATTTTTTTCATGAAATTTTCTTAGTTAGATAACGCCCTAAACTTTATTTTTGGAAGTAAAGTCTATCTTCAGTAATACAAAAGATAGCCTGTGTCCGATTTTTAAAAAATAAGTCTATTAGCTATTCTATAAGTGCGAATCTTTTGGACAATTTTTATTAACAATTTGTTTAATATATTAATAAACTTATGATCCAAAACATACTTATTTTAATTATGGAAATATTATTTAACATTGCATATAATCGTTAAGTTTATTAATTTTCATAAATTTCTATATTATTTAGTCAAAAATTTCTTAAATGAGATTCCACGACCTTGGAATATATTGCGGTAAGTCGGTAAGTCTCCAACTAATTGTAATCGTATTATTATTACCAAGAACGAAGATCGTGGTCCATAAGTCTTGGTCAGCATTTGTGCTGAATGTGGTTTAATATCAGAATTTATACACCCAATTCTTCGCCAAATTGCAAGAGAAAAAATTCGCTTTACTTCACTTTGGTTTTTTTACGTTTTCTGTTACCTTGGAAACGAAAGGAAAGCAATATTACATTTATGTGTAATCGCTAATACTTTAATGCGATACTAATTAATAATGATACCTGAAAAATATACGGTTTAAAGAAAACGCAATATATGCCGCATCAGGAAACTATCTGAGTTGATTCTGAGTTATTAAAATACTGTGAATGACCTCGTGCTTCAGTAACTCCTCTTCAATAATGAGAAAAAATAACTATGTCTGTAGATTTACGAATAAGTAAGCGCTTTTATAACTTTTCCTTAAAGATTTTAGGTCTAAAGAATACTATTTGTTATAAATGTAAATAACGAGTTTCATAAGACACGAGTCCAAGTATTAGTAGCATAAAATCCTTTATTAAATGACCTCTTTATAGTATGTTTTCTGCTTTGAATATCTTAAATCATAAAAAAACAGACAAACAGAGACATAATGGATTTATTATACATGCAAAATACGAAAAAATGTTTAAGATGAAAACAATTTTAGCAAAACATAACATTGAAATAATGTGAACGATAAACCCGTAATTTACATTCTAGAAAATGGGACATTTAAAAAATTTGAATTTTAGAAAATAATTCTTTTGTTTTTAATTTTAACGTATATTTAAAATTCTCTTCATAAATGATATATTTTCACTGATGTTTATAAACTTAGCAACTATGTAAAACACACACCCACACACACAATTTCTGTTTATTTCTAAGAAAATGTTACAAGAAGTGATTGGTGTATTTTAATTTCATCTTAGTACGTAAATCAAGTTGCAATATGAATAATTTAATCTATGTATTAATTACCCCACGTTTTACTTATAGCATCCTAAAGTGGTTTTACATGTTATTAATTACGTACTAAATCGATATGCAAAATAATTTTACAAAATACTGTTCTGAAGCTTTTATTTATAGGAGAAATTGTGCTTCAATTAACGCTTTTGTTGACAAAAGAAGGTATATTTGAGATTTTTGTCCTCGTACCCTAGCTATTACTAATAATAATATTTAATAATATTTAATTTTATGACCTAGTTATTCTTTACTAAAAAAATTTTATAGTTGGCTTTATGTTTCCCAAACTGTTATACTAATTTTTCAAATTTGACAAAATTGTTTATTACATCTTTAACAATTTTTAACAAACATTACTACTGACGAAGATAACTGTAAGTGTTATCGAAACGTTTAGATTGTATAATTTAAAGTACACCATTAAAAAATCCCAAAAAAGATAAGTATTTTATTAATAGCTATTACTTTGTTTCCAGAATAGAAAAGGTACACAACTTTAACAAAATTATTGGTATAATACTGTGTCCAAAAAATAAGGTAACATTTAGATTTAAACGTAACCCGCGCAAAATGAATCGGTAAAATTCTTTTGTTTTAAGGTTGGTACAACTAGCCTTATCATCTGTGCGAAATATCACGTCAAAATATTCATTAGTAATCGGCGATTTTAACAACTTGTCGAGCAAAGAATTTGCATTAAATTTTGTTTTCGGAACGAATTTTCCGTTACCGATTCGTTGAGTATGGTGCAGAAGCTTTTGGTTGATAAGACTATGTCGAAAAAAATGTCTATAAGTTGTACAACGAGTTGTAACAACCCTTTTTGAGTTGTATTAAAATATACCTTAATTTAAGGTCTTTCATTCGTTCTGTTGTAAATATAAGACAAATTTTAATTATTGAAATATGGTATGGTAGGCATCTTAATTTGCATATCTTCTTAAGGGTATATATTTCTTAATGGTTTATATTCCCACTTCACATTATTTTTCTGATCATTTTATTCGCGCATTACGTCATCATTGACTTAATCCTGCTCATATCTTTTGCGCACGACTACTTCATCATCTAATTCCTAAGCATCCATTGTTTTGACTTCCACCTAAATTTTAGTGTAAAGTGCCATTAATTTGATGGTAAGATATCTTTTAACTCGTAATACTAAAAATTAAAACATTTGCTCTTTTCAGGCACTTTTATTTTAGTTCAGTTTTTTACTGTTACTTTTATTTTTACTTTGATTACATTTCAAGTACGCATTTAATTTTACTGTTGCGTACGCTTTCATTTTATGATTGCAATTTTTATTGGAAAATTTCAAGATAATGCATTAAACGGATTATTCCATTTCAAGAAGAAAATTTATGAGGATAATTCCAGTTTGGGTGTGGCTGATAACATAAAAGCATTGTTATTGCAATAAATTGCGCAACATTACACAATGATTACGTCATCTTGGTTTGCATTTTCGCATTATTTTTTATAATACCAGGGATTCTCAAGATTTTGTATATTTAGTAACAGGTATTTAATGTTTAATGATTTTTTTAGTGACTTAAGGTTTTTACAATTAGTTTTTAAGATATATTTTATTTAACCCTTTCACTTTATGTATTTAATAAACATAGTTGTATATTTTTTATTGTTTTATATTTTGATAAATTTTTAGTGTAGAATTCGGTTTAGTTATTCCGAATATTATTATAAAAAAATAACTTGGCGTCCGAGATCATTTTTATTAGTGTTACATTACAAATTTTTTATATTGATGTCCAGTGGAAGTAAGCTAGCGGAAAATTGTGGTAATCAAGCAAATCAAATGAATCGGCCCACTTTAAACTACCGACTGGGACAAAGGCATTATTTGTGGTGAATGGTTAGCATCTCCAGTTAGTTTGACGATTTGTGTTTTTGGAGAACTTTTTACTCTTATTTCTTTATTATATTATTAATCATTTATTATTAAATTTTTTATACGATTTACACCACTAACATTATACAGTTCCAAGAAGGCCGAGAAAGTGTCGAAGACGAAGAGAGCGACCAGGCCTACCATCAACGTCTTCCTATGACGCTCACGTGAATAAAATCAAGGATTTGGTGCTCAATAACCATCAATTAACTTGCTGATATGGTAAACATGTCGAAAAGTTCGGCTAATACCATTATGAAAGATGTTTTAGTCCTCAAACGCGTCAAATCTCCATTGGTACCAAAAGCATCTGTGAAACTGCTTTCTAAGTATCAGGACGCAATGAAACGCATCATAACTGGAGATGAGACTTGGGTTTATGCATACCACCCGTAAGCAACCGACCAATCAAGCGAATATCATGCGAAAGATGAGGCAAGACCAAGAACACCGCGCCAAGCTCGACAGAAAATCATGGTCATGCTGACTGTTTTCTTCCATTATCGTGGTGTTGTGCATTAAGAGTTCCTTCCGATGGGTCAAACTGTCAACAATGAATGTTATTTGAGTGTTATGCGTCGTTTGCCTGTAGCTATTCGCAAAAAGAGGCCGGATTTATGGAAATATAGCTCTTAGTTTTTGCACAACGATAATACACCATCTCACACTGCATTAGTTCTTCGTGATTTCTTCATGAATCATATCGCATTCTCCTGATATGGCACCGTGTGACTTCTGGCTATCGGATAACCTAAAAATATCACTCCGGGGACACCATTTCGAGTCTATTGCAGACATCCAACGTGAATCGCTACGCGTTCTGAAAGCCATACCTATTTTTGATGCCTCGAGGATTCGAAAAAAAACGTTGGCATAAGTGAATTGTGGCCGGAGGGGATTACTTTGAAGGCGATGAATTGGATTTGGAAGGATAAATACAGATTTTTGAAATAAATGCAATGTCACCTTATTTTTTGAACTGGATTGTACTTCAAAATGGAAAGGAAAAGTAATATAATTAATAAATTAATAGAAATTATACCAAATGAAACAAATTTATTGTCTTACAAGCACACATTATGTGAATGTGTTGTCCGCTCGTACATCTGTCCATACGTGCACTTTAAGCCGAATAGTTTGACGTACAATGATATTATACATTTCTTAGGACACTAGTAACTAATTACTTGCTGATATTTTAATAATTTAAACAAGGTATCGCGCGATGGAGGAATTGGTACTAAAAATTTACTGCTCCAAAAAAGATTAAATAATGGTTCAATTAACGATTACAAATAATTCTTTCAAATTACGTATTAAAAATCCGGAACTTGTATGATTACTGGCACATTAACTGGAGTTAAGTTTTTAAAGCAGTATTCAATATGTTCCTGACAATATCTGGTAGGTTTCCAAAAATAATTTCTGCATTCTATTTTGTCAAAATGATTATCTATCAAGATCGGTCTTAATTACGAAACGATAGATAGTAAATATGTCAAGCGTGCACTCGTTGGACAGCTTTCGACCAGCTGCACCGAACTGTCACACCTTATATTCAATTCGGCATTGTATGATTTTTTTAATTTTTGTAATTTACATATTCAAAATGAGCACCTTACGGCATAGACAAGCTTCATAAATAGTGGTTGGCACAGTTGTTGGAAATAAGTTATTATTGTTTGTCGTAGTTCTGTCCATTGGTGCATCATCAGAGCGTAATACTGACTTTCATCATACCCCAAATGTATGCATCTGATGGCGCAAGGCCAGGTGAATGTGAAGGGTAATCGAAGTCCGTTCCACGCGAAATTATTCTGTATCCAAAATGCTCGCGGAAAAGTTCTAATAAGCGAACATTGCATTTGCGGTCTGGTACAACTCGGCACCGCCGATTTGGCGCCGCCGACTCGGCACCGCCAACTCGGCGCCGGCCACTTCGGCGCCAGTGCAACTCGGCGCCGGCCATTTCGGCGCCAGCCAATTCGACGCCAGCTAACTTTACACCAACGTAATGAGCATTTGCCTTAAATATTAAATAACGTTTTAATAAAGGAAAAAATGGAAGCACGCTTTTAACCTTAAGGAGCTGTTATCCACTTATTTTGTAATATTCATTTACTGTTGGTTAGTTTAATTGCATATTTACAAAATGTATGACTGTTGGTGTAGATTAGGTCACTGCTGCGCCTTTTAATTGTTTTGAATCTTTTTTACAATGTACTTAAATAAGAATGTATATATTTGTAATATTATAATCATAATTAAAGTACCTACGTCTTTTAATTGTTTTGAATCCCTTTTACAAATTACTTAAATAATAATGTGTATATTTGTAATATTAAAATAATAATTAAAGTACGTCTTCATGAAAAGTTTGAATTATTTTTGCTATTGGCGCCGAGTTGCCCGGCGTATGAATCGGCCCACTTTAAACTACCGACTGGGAGAAAGGCATTATTTGTGGTGAATGGTCAGCATCTCCAGTTAGTTTGACAATTTGTGTTTTTGGAGAACTTTTTACTCGTATTTCTTTATTATATTATTTATTCATTTATTATTAAATTTTTTATACCATTTACACCACTAACATTATAGAGTTCCAAGAAGGCCGAGAACGTGTCGAAGACGAAGAGAGCGACCAGGCCTACCATCAACGTCTTCCTATGACGCTCACGTGAATAAAATCAAGGATTTGGTGCTCAATAACCATCAATTAACTTGCTGATATGGTAAACATGTCGAAAAGTTCGGCTAATACCATTATAAAAGATGTTTTAGTCCTCAAACGCGTCAAATCTCCATTGGTACCAAAAGCATCTGTGAAACTGCTTTCTAAGTATCAGGACGTAATGAAACGCATCATAACTGGAGATGAGACTTGGGCTTATGCATACCACGCGTAAGCAACCGACCAATCAAGCGAATATCATGCGAAAGATGAGGCAAGACCAAGAACACTGTGCCAAGCTCGATAGAAAATCATGGTCATGCTGACTGTTTTCTTCCATTATCGTGGTGTTGTGCATTAAGAGTTCCTTCCGCCGGGTCAAACTGTCAACAATGAATGTTATTTGAGTGTTATGCGTCGTTTGCCTGTAGCTATTCGCAAAAAGAGGCCGGATTTATGGAAATATAGCTCTTAGTTTTTGCACAACGATAATACACCATCTCACACTGCATTGGTTCTTCGTGATTTCTTCATGAATCATATCGTATTCTCCTGATATGGCACCGTGTGACTTCTGGCTATCGGATAACCTAAAAATATTACTCCGGTGACACCATTTCGAGTCTATTTCAGACATCCAACGTGAATCGCTACGCGTTCTGAAAGCCATACCTATTTTTGATGCCTCTAGGATTCGAAAAAAACGTTGGCAGTGAATTGTGGCCGCAGGGGATTACTTTGAAGGCGATGAATTGGATTTGGAAGGATAAATACAGATTTTTGAAATAAATACAATGTCACCTTATTTTTTGAACTGGATTGTACCTCAAAATGGAAAGGAAAAGTAATATAATTAATAAATTAATAGAAATTATACCAAATTTATTGTATTACAAGCACACATTATGGGAATGTGTTGCCCGCTCGTACATCTGTCCATACGTGGACTTTAAGCCGAATAGTTTGACGTACAATGATATTATTCATTTCTTAGGATACTAGTAACTAATTACTTGCTGATATTTTAATAATTTAAACAAGGTATCGCGCGATGGAGGAATTGGTACTAAAAATTTACTGCTTCGTATCCAAAAAAGTTTAAATAATGGTTCAATTAACGATTACAAATAATTCTTCCAAATTACGTATTAAAAATCCGGAACTTGTATGATTACTGGCACCTTAACTGGAGTTAAGTTTTTAAAGCAGTGTTCAATATGTTCCTGACAATATCTGGTAGGTTTCCAAAAATAACTTCTGCATTCTATTTTGTCAAAATGATTATCTATCAAGATCGGTCTTAATTACGAAACGATAGATAGTAAATATGTCATGCGTGCACTCGTTGGACAGCTTTCGACCAGCTGCACCGAACTGTCACACCTTATATTCAATTCGGTATTGTATGATTTTTTTAATTTTTGTAATTTACATATTCAAAATGAGCACCTTACGGCATAGACAAGCTTCATAAATAGTGGTTGGCACAGTTGTTGGAAATAAGTTATTATTGTTTGTCGTAGTTCTGTCCATTGGTGCATCATCAGAGCGTAATACTGACTTTCATCATACCCCAAATGTATGCATCTGAAGGGTAATCGAAGTCCGTTCCACGCGAAATTATTCTGTCTCCAAAATGCTCGCGGAAAAGTTCTAATAAGCGAACATTGCATTTAAAAATTATTATTAATTTTATTAAATACATAAATAAAAAGTTTACCTCGAGTAGGATTTGAACCTACGACCTGTACTTTGCTAGAGTACCGCGCTAACCAACTGCGCCAACAAGGTTCAAGCCCCAATCGATGTAAATTTTGTCTTTATGTATGTAGAACTGATGTAAATTCTAAATATAATGAGATTACAATCAAATTACTTATATTAATGGAATGTGAGCCTGCAATGTCGCAAGGATTCACACATACCAAAGCGGTACTCTAGCAAAGTACAGGTCGTAGGTTCAAATCCTACTCGAGGTAAACTTTTTATTTATGTATTTAATAAAATTAATAATAATTTTTAATTACATAATTACCTTTGAACTTATTCGTTCATAACAAAAACTTATAAGAACAGTGCATTTGTTTAATAAATACTATAATTACAGTTTTTTAAAGATTGTGAGTTAACTAATAATACTAAACATACAAAGCTATACATTTTTGAAATCATAAAAAAATAAGCCATCGAATGTGTCCATACCCACCCATAGTTGCCATTTAAAAAAATGTATGTTTAAGTTGTAGCTCGAAAAATAGTTTCTAAAAAAATTTTTTATTCGCATTTTCCCATTTTGCGTAAAAATAGCTATCAAAAGTCTCTCTTACAACTGTTTCGTATTTTGAATATAGTTGATTGAAAATTTGGACGATTTTTAGTTATTTTCAGATATGTTAGAAAGTTGGCAACAATGTTGAATTTTCTTACCGGCATTCGAATTATCATGTAATTCTAACCAACCTTGTTAATTTAACCGACTCTGTATCTTTTATAATAACAAAGATAGCTATAGAACGTGGGTAGATTCTAGACACCCTATATATATATATATATATATATATATATATATATATATATATGTCATGAGGTTTCTCTAGATCTAAAAATTATAACTAATGGTATACAGTGCGTTCAATATAATCGGACGCACTCAATAACTCTTTTGTATTGCGTTTCACAAGAAAGTGTTTAAATAGTTTTTTATTCATTTACAAATACTCTATTAAGTGCTTGGTTTAGATAATTTTTTAAGCTTCCGGTTTGACCGGAAGCGCACATAATTTTATTTTTTTAAATCACACTGTATGTATATTTTTGTATTTCTGCATTGCTTATTTTTTTATCAATACACACAATTCTTATAGGGTTTTATAAAAAAAAATTTAGAGAAAAATGCCATAGAAAGTTTTTCAATTTTATTATACGATTAGAAGAATCAAACAAAACCGTAGGCAGCGTACGTCAACAAAATCGCATCGCAACTGTTTTTTCGTTTATTGCAATTGACAATTAGATAAAAGTTTAATTTGATTTCAATCGAAATAATTGTTTAAAATGAATAACAGTGAAAAAGTTAACCTGTTGTTAATTTTCGGTGAATGTAAACGTAATTCTCGACGACCGGTAGAATTATACGCACAAAGATATCCCAATAGATACCATCCTTCCGAAAGTTACATACCAAAAATTGAACAATCGCTTAGAATGCGTGGAACTTTACCAGGAGTAAATTATCAGAATTTAGAACAGCAAAGAAATGTTTTGACCGAAGATATTGAAGTACAAATATTGGGTTATTTTAGAGTAAATCCACGGTCATCTATTAGACATGTAGCGCAAGCAGTAGGTGTATCAGTTGGCTCAATTCACAGGACATTAAAAAAATTCAAAATGCTGTCGATTTGGTTCAACACTTGCTGCCTCAAGACTCTGATTGGAGATTAACTTTGATTGAATGGATAGTTGAGCAATGTGATCACAATCCATTATTTTTAGATCATATTTTATGGACAGATGAATCCAAGTTTACAAATAATGGAGTTATTAATAAACAAACAATCGTTATTGGTCTGGCGAAAATCCTCATTGATCAATGGAAACTAACCATCAAACCATATGGGGTACTAATGTTTGGTGCGGTTTAATTGGAAACCAATTACTAGGGCCTTATTTCTATGATGGTAATCTAAACGCCAATAGGTATCTTGAATTTTTAGATAACGTGCTACCAACAATGTTCGATGAGTTTCCTCTGCTTCTGTGACAACAATTGTATTTCCAGCAAGATGGAGCCACATGAAATTAAAAATTAATCGAACGTAGTCAATTGTATCAAATTTATCCTTTGTCTAGAGGTATCAATAATTCTAACAGCAATACTATACTATATGTATCCTTTCAAAGTCAATAATAAAATTAGGAAAATCATGAGCGAAAGCACTTTATTACATGTCTCCGCTAAAAAACCAAAACGTACCTTTAAGGCAGTTTTGCAACGGTCTTATAAAATCGGAAAAACTAATCGTAATAAATTAAAAATTAAAAATATTGAAATTAATCTAAAAGGATTTGCTACTTGACCACGTGCAGTTTATTACATCAGCATGCCTGAAAGAATACATTATGTTATTGGAACTTAATATTAAGAAAATACATTAATTTGAAGTTATCTTTTACCACTGGTATCGCTAATATTGTTGATCGCCAATTCCACCAATTTTCTTCCACGAAACTCATTTTTTAAACAAACTCACAAGGGGCTTGATTTCACTTTGCCTTTCGAGTACCAAATAATCAAAACGAAGCTTTGAAAAACTATGCTACATTACATTTGTCATTTTAAAGTATCGCTTACAGGATATAATAAACAAATATAAATATAAATTTATTATATTCAGGATTTATATCAGTTCTACACACATAAAGACAAAATTTACAGCCATTGGGGCTTGAATCTCGATAGCGATAGCGCAGTACAAAAATAAAATTAGAGGTAGTACAATATTGAATGTGATAAGTAATCAGCACTAGATATGCAACTTATTTCTCACTGTTATTAATATGTGAAAAGAGGTAACAGATAAAAATATTTATATTTATTTCTAATTTACCGTTTTCTCTGCTTACTTATTCCAAAAATATTGATCCAATCTCACAAAAGCTATTTATTTAGTATTTCTTCAATTTTATTAAAACCTTATCATCGTGAAAATCAATTTTACTCGCTGTAATAAAAATTGGATTTATGTGTAAAAGAAAGTCAACTTTCAAGCATATAACAATTGCCAAAATCTATATACATAAAAGCAAGAATAAAGATAACAATGATTTATTTACACCTGTATAGAAAACTCCTTTTAACACAATCACCAAGTACTTAGTACGTGTATTATTACAAATATTTATTTAGTTATAGATAAACAGATATAATGCATTATCTCGAGGTAAATGCACAAACTTTACAGCAGCAACATTGTAGATATTTACAAGTACCGGGCTCAGTAGCGGCCACTTTACACATCGAGCTCAATAAAGTACGGTTTATACCTATGTGTAAATAAATACAAATGTCTTCAGAAAAAAATTGGTAGAATCTAATACTACTTTAAATTCAAGAAAACTTTTATTTAAAGAAAAATAAGTACACTATAGAAAATAATTACAATAATTTTTCGAAACGACGGCCATTTTGATCTAGACAGAAGTACAGACGACTTTCAAATTCTTGTCTAACGTTATGGAAAGTATCTCTTGAAATGTTATCACACGCTTCTATTATCCTCTGGCGCAATTCATCCAAAGAATCTGGTTGAGTTTTATACACTCAAAATTTAATGTAATCCCACAGAAAAAGTGTTCATTGGAGCAGCCCTTACTTTTTAAGGTCATATGGGAAGCTTAAGGAGTTGAAAGATACGTCGTTTGTATTCCCTCCGGTTGTTATAGAAACGGTATTTTTAATTTTTTTCAGATCTCTTTTTGTTTAAAAAACACTGCCATTGTAAGTTTTCAAAGACCCACCCGGTATTATAAATAAATAAATAAATATATAAATAAATATGTGTATATATATATATATATATATATATATATATATATATATATACATATATGGTGTTATAGAACAGGTGAAAGGTATTTGCCTGAGGGTTTTCCAATTAAAATGACTGATCCTTATTATGTGGGTCAAGGCAAAATTAAAAAAGGAATACCTACTTGGATAGCGCATTTGTGTGTTTTGTGTGTATTTACTTGCTCCTTTGTATTGATCAACGTTTACCTTTAGTTGGTAAATAGCATATTGCGATAAACCCGAAAATGACATAAAAAGCTAATCAAGATTACAGCAGAAATGTTCTTGCAATAAATCACCCTTGTGAACGCCGATAAATCCTGGCGCTGAAATATCCTGGCACCGATAAGTAAATTCGTCGACAATACATCTACATCTAATCAAAGTAATAAGCTTTGTTATTCTTGTAGCAATAAGCAACGTGCCCATCGAAACTGCCTTTCTGCTAGAGTTTTTCGTATCGGTTGCGGAAAAAGGGTATTTTGGAAAGATATATAAAAGCAAACTATAACGTATTTACAATTAACAATCAATAACAAAGGAAAGTACTATATCGAACAACATTTATTATCTACCACTGCTACAATAAGGAATTTAAGTAAACCTACGGCACTCTGTAACAATTAATGATCGATCGACAGTAGAAACGTCATCTACACTACCTGTGCAGTCTAGTTTTATAAATAGATGTCTGATTGGCTAGAAATGTACCTATGTCATTCTCAGCTATCATACTCTTAAACCCTCCAAATGTATTTAGGGGGACCACGAACTTCTTTGAAACTGTAAATCTTAAGCCAAATTGCAAGTCAATTACTATAATGTCAAGAAAATATTCTCAAGATGATAACCGGTTTATTGCCGAAGATGTGAATACACGATTAGCAACAGATTTAGTTTATCACCTTGGAGGACACAATACATGTTACTTAAGAAAAACGGACTAAAATTTTGAAATATGGAAATGTAAGCTTTTACGACTTGAACTCATGAATACTAGCTAACTATGGAATCTAAATTTTATTTTAGTAAAGATTAACTAGAACTTTAATAAATTAAATACTATTAAACTGCCTTGACTAACTGTTGTAGCAGGATTATCATTTGCGTTTTCATATTTTATCAACTTGTTTTCAGAATGGAATTAATTTTTTTAAATTTGTCACTACTACAGACGACTTGTCATCGAAACGCAAAAAAATTGTATAATTTAACTTAAGTCTGTGTAAGGAAAGATTATTATTCAGTATATAGTAAGTTCTTACCTTTGTGCGAAACAAACAGGTATTTAAAAGAAAATGTGATAAGCTCTAAACGTATGAATATCAATTGCAGCTATCCTCGTCAGTAAAAGTAGGAATAGGAATATTTCAAATAAGCTTTATGTGAACAAAATGTGAAACCGAAACCTTATCATATACAGCAGCCGCGATTGCTGTAATTTTTAAGTCAGTAATTGCATTTTCTACATAAGCTCAATTTTTACTTTAATAAAACAGATTCAAATTTTTTGATTTCTCAAGTATTACTTGTTTCTAAGCGTTTTATTTAAATTTGACAGTTGACACTGACTGCCTCAAGTATTAAACCCCTAAGCCCATTAATCCGCCAATCGTAAAACATGAAATAACCCTCTATTTTTGTACACCTTAATTTACTAAAGAATAAATAACTTGGGATATCATAATTTGTGGCATAAAAATTAAATAAAATGTCTAATGTGTTGTTATGGAATTCCATTACGCAAATCCGACCCGCACTTAGTTAAAGTATTGTAAGATAATCTTGGTAACAAAAAATACAGTGCAAAAAATAAATAGAACAGATCAGCTTCGGGATATATTGTGAAAATGGGGCAATCAATGTTTGGTCTTTAACAAGAAGATCAAAACAGTCGTAAACTAACAGTTAACAATGTGGTTAATACTCCATCAGAGACAGTGTAAAGAAAAAAAAATTATTAGGGTAAGAATAGTACTATTCCTGTATTAACGGTTAAGATACACTAATACAAAAAAATCTTCAACAAATTGTATTGAAATGTAATGATTAAACGAGAAATTTATATATTACCACTCGTTCAACTTTAATCACTTTTAAGTCATGTTATCACTGATAATAAGCACAGCACTAGTTACTTTATGTCTGAGAATATAATTTATTAACCCTGGTGAGGCTTAAACTAAAGAAACTGCATACTTTTCTTAGTAACGTGTCTGTGACCACAATAAACTATTGTGCAGTTTCATTGGTTAAAACGACCCCATGTGATTAGTAAATTATATTCTCTAATAAATAATGTGCATGACCATTTAACCGGAAAATCACCCTTTTGTACATTTTCGGTCTATTTAGAAAGTTACAATTTCACTGATGCTTAATGAGCCTACTTTTGACAATAATTTAAGCAGGTGCTAATCTCTAACAAATTTTAACCATACTCCGCTACTTTAATGTCAAATTTTAAAAGTACTACCCTTATTTGCGAATGTATAATTAGTAACGGTGTTTTTACTACAAGTGGTTTCACTTATTTAGAGTATCAACAGTACTTACCTGTAATGATAATAAAACAGCTCTGGCGTAGGCGAAAACTATTGCAGTAGGTCCTGTTGTAGGTCCAGCAATGGTGAGGACATATGTAACGCCCAAAAGTGGTTTTAAAACTAGTAGAGCTTTAGCTGCCTTTCTGTACTGTTGTGTCTCTAAAGTATTTGCAGAGCGTAATTTTGTTATTAGAACCCACATGATCGCAATTAAAAAAAATGAATTAAGAGCAAGTACTATGGTAATTGGTCCTTGAAAAATCCAATCGACCGTATGTGGCTTTATCCAAGGACATGTCTTCCAAAGGGTTTGCATATCCATATCAAATAACTGATCCTACAAAACAAACCATTCTTAGTTGCAAAACACTCATATTTTCACATCACACTATGCAAATTATATTACCCATGTTTCAGTCTCGATAAAATTTTTTGTGATTGCCCAAATTAGGACAAAAAGAAACGGCAAACCTGAAAACAATTTATTATATATTGCAATATTTTTATGTACACTATTTACCCCAACCAATAGTTGCGTAAATTCTTAACTTAAAGTTCTCTCTGGTTAAAGTTTCTACTACAAGAATATACAGGTACAGTCCTGAAAAATGTACAGTTACCCTAAAAATACAGTTACAAACATTCAACTAATTAAGACAATGTATGAAAATGTAAATGATTCATTTATTAAGAATTGAGCTTCTAATGCTAGTGTGTAGTTTAGTAGTTACAGTACAGATTGTCTTGTCATTCTGCAAAATATTTTTTATCTTCAAACATCGCAAAAGTGAACTTTGGACCTGAAATGTCATGGTAGTAGTAGTTTATGTACCAAAGCAATAAGGTGGATTTTGAAGACGCATGTGGAATGAACTTTAATGCCGAGGGTTATACTATAGTTTTTTTGTAATATCTACATATTTTATTCAATAATAAAGTCTGAAAATATTTTAGTTGAAGAATGCATTCAATCCGACCTGATTCTAAATTTTCAAGTTTTTATTCGGGCCACAACCCGTTAAACTTCTAATAAACGGTCTCGATGAAACACTATATATATATATATATATATATATATATATATATATATATATATATATACTGTCCTGGCCACCAAGGAGTAAACCTGCGCCATGACTTACTATACTACGAGTTAACATTAAAAAAGGATTCAAATGATTTCCGTAATAATTTATGGCGGTAGTCATATAGATACTGTTTATTCGAAATTTACACCGTAAAAGAAAACCAACGAGTATTGTATTTCCCTTTTCATTGCATGAAACTAATCAATGACATACGTCGATTGTGTCAAATGTACTTCAAGTATCCTTCTTTTTTAAAGACGCTTTGATATTAGATGGCAGTGTACACAATTTGGATAGCTAGGTTCATAAACTAATGATTCAGGACGATATATATATATATATATATATATATATATATATATATATATATATATATATATATATATATACAGGGTGTCCCGGAAAATCACCGACAAACTTCCACAGTGACTTCCCAGGATCAAATTAGGATACTTTTCCTCTTTAAATTTCATCCCAAAATTCACCCCTAAAAAGTAAGTTCAATTTAATATGTAGAAAAATCACTTTATCTCCGTAAATTATGAAAAATTTTTATTGATTTTGATACAGTCGGCTTATTGTATACAATTTAAAATTTGATAGAAATTAAAAAAAAGTCGCATCGCTAAAACTACCCGTTCAGCAGCGCCGTCAAATTTTCTGCTTTATTTTGGTATTTTGGTTTAAAATAAAGGAATTTTTCTTCTAAAATCGACCGTTCTTGAGAATATTTTAAAAATAATTCGTGTTCCCGTTTATTATTTTGTTATCTATGATGGAACGTTATTCGTATTCAGAATTAAGTGATGCATTTTGTATGTCGCGAATGCGGAGGTAATTCTCGAGCTGCAGCAAGAAGATATTTACAAAGATTTCCAAATACACATCAACTGCACTATTCCACTTTTGCTTCCATTAACCGCCGTCTTTCTGAAACAGGTAGTTCTTTCAAAGGAAGCCAAATTCTTGACGTCAGCGTCAGATTAGAACTGTTCAGGTAGAAGAACGCATGTTGGAAATGACTGAGTCTAATCCAACTACAGATACTAGACGCATCGCTTCTCAATTGAATACTTCAAAAAATCTTGTTCACCGAACACTTACTGAACAACTGTTAAAACCGTACCACATCCAAAAAGTTCAAGAACTTCTACCGACAGATCCACTACTTAGCAGAGAATATTGTCAATGGTCGATGAATAATTTCATTGAAGATCCTCAAATTGTTGCTCGAATTCTTTTTACGTACGAAGCCTGTTTTACTAGATATGGCATCTCTAACTCCCATAATTTTCACAATTGGGCAGATGAGAATCCTATTGTAAGTCAAGAAGTTCGCTTTCAATATAAATTCAGCATAAATCTCTGGGCAGGAATTGTTAAAGAATTTATTATTGATCTCTTTATGCTACCCAATCAACTAGACAGCGCTGCGAATTTGGAGTTTTTACAGAATACCTTGTGGGAGGTTTTACAAGATATGCCATTAAATGTCAGAACTGCGACAATCTTTATGCACGATAGTGCCTCACCACATTTTGGATTACCTGTAAGTCAATACCTGCACGCGCAGTTGGATTGGACGAGGTAACGATGTTTCTATTGCCTGGCTGCCTAAATCACCGGAGCACAATCTCTTCGATTTCTTTGTTTGGGGTGCTGTTAAAAAGTCTATTCAGTTCCAGCAATGACTAGAGACGATCTCGGGAATCGCATAGTTGAAGCATTTGAGGAAATTAGGCAAATTCCAGGGATATTTAGATCAACGCGAATGTCCATAATACATGGAGCGAATGTTAAAAAAATTGTATTTCGTTTGTTTTTTAAATTTTTATTTTAATTTTGAAATGTATTATTAAAATAAAGCAATTATCAAATAAGCACAGATCACTTAGCTGCAGAATACAAACTTATTTTTCAAATATTTTTAATTAATTTTTCAAGAACCATCAATTTTAGAAAAAAAATTTAAAAGACAAAATTCCTTTATTTTAAAATTTATTACCAAAATAAAGCAGAAAAGTTTTAATTTATTTTGCAAACTTAATTTTTTAAGGGTTGACGGTTGACGCCACTGCTGAACGGGTGCGATTTTTCTGAAATCTATATCAAATTTTGACTTGTATGAGACAGGTTGACTGCATAATAACCAATAAAAAATTTTCATAATTTACGGAGATAAAGTGATTTTTCTACATTTTCAATTAAACTCTGAGACCGTTGAAGTTTGAATTCTAGGGGTGTATTTTGGGATAAAATTTAAAGAGGGAACAGTATCCTACTTTGGCTCTGGGAACTCACTACAGAAGTATTTAAAATTAAATAGTTAATCCTAATAATAATAGATAAAAACTAAACTATGAATGTATAATGAGGATAACTGAAAGAAGAAGAGTGCTTTGGAAAGAAAACGCATTCCTTTGTTTAATATTAACACATATTTAACAGTTCGCTTAAATTTCAGTAGTTGTTGCTTTTTAATCTATTTATTACAAGTTTCTCGATATGATTTCGTTTTTAAATGAAGAAAAACGGGATATGTTAGAAATTTATTACGCTTCGCTTCGTAGTACCCATATTACTGCACAAACATACGAGTTTGGTTCGTTTTGTCAGCCATAAAAATCTATTGCTAGACCCATAAATGAAAATGAGGTTGAAATTTTACGGACAGCAAGTAAATTTCTAAAAATTATTAAAAAACTCCATAAATAATTTTCCAATAGATTCAAGATAATCCTTCTACCTCCATGCGGGCCATTGCAACAAATATGAACACGCATGCACAAACGAACGCATACATGCACGCACGAACGCACACCCGCGCTCACAGACACATACATAGACCCAAGCACAAGCACAGACACAGCATAGAATCAAGCATAGAAACATACACATACACAGACACAAGTAACTTGTACAGATGGGGTGGGTTTTTTTGATGAATGAACAAGTTTGCTTTCAGGTTTATATTAGAGGTCGTGTTCATAATTTATAAGGTTTCATACAAGTGACCCCATAGTGACTTATATTTTCGGAATTTATGTTTTCTTGCAACAAGCGTGTCAGCAAGTATGTGTTAGTAGTAAGAACCCCGCTCTTCCTACGACCTAGTTCGGAGTAATGCACTTCATATGTGCGGAATAGTGTACTTCGCTAGTGTTCGTTTTACTCGTAACAGAGTTTATTTATTTAGTAAAGAGGACAATTGAATTATGTAACTATGTTATGGTCAAGTTTCTCAATTGTTTTAGCGAAAAAAAAAGCTTTTCAATTCCTATATAAACATTCACCACATGTTCATTCTACAATTTCAGAGTGTCTTATTCCAATAATGTTTTTAATCACAATAATGTACTATCAGTGAGAATCTATTATAGTTATCATCTGGCGAATGACATTCCGAACAACTAGTAAAATGAGTAATTTGTAATTACAGTAAGAAAAGGTAATGAGTTTGATAAAATTGAGTTAATCTTTAATACAGACTAAATAATCAAATGATCAAGTGAAGTGCTTATAGGTATTTGTATTATTACCCTAAATGTATGTATTTATTGTTACTCAAGGTGTACTATTAGCAAATAAAAGTACAATGTATCAAATGAGAGTTGAGATCTTTTGTTGAATTAAATTGTATTGAACTATCTGTTTGTATTGATATCTTATTATTAATATAGTCTAGGGCTATCATCACCACACCATAACAAATGGATTAGTTTTAAAAGAGTATTAACGAATATACGCCTTATTTTATAATTCTAATAATCTGACCAGCCGATTTCTTTTCCAGTTCATTTTAAACCCTTGACAGTAGAGTGCACTCAGAAACATAGCATTTCGCTATTGTTTTTTTGTGCTTTCTATTTGCTCCCCTCTTAAAAAATCTAATAAACCTATGTCCGTCTAAGTTTCAATAGTAATAAATGTAATTGATAAAGAACAAAGTAAGTTATGCTTTAGAAATGCAAGCGCGAACATTTTATTTTCTCATATTCAAATATACTTTCCATCAATTTGTATGCTTTACTAAGCAGAAAAGCGTAATTTTCAATTTTCTTGTAATGTCATTACATTTATAATTTTGTATTACAGAATTTTATTAAAATTAAGTTTAAATAAAATAATTTAATTCGAGATTTGTCATATTTATAAAGGTATACGAATATTAATATCAAAACTGATAAAGAATTAATCTGTCTCATCTTTTCCTGACAAAAGAGGATTATTCTGTTTTTCATTTTCATTAATATTCATACAATAAATGAGTTTTTTTTCAATGGAATTATTGTGCAAAAAGGAAAAAGGAAATGAAAATATTTTTGATCGTTACCAATAAATTCATTATATTAACAGCATTCGATAAAAGTAATAAAAGCGGTTAATCTTCTTTATTAACCTTCCAAAAAAAGTTTTCAGTGCATGTAAACTAAAATAGACTAATTGTTGGTTAAATTGCAAAATATTAATCTCTACAAACATGTAAGAATACATTTAATGTATAGTTAGTTCCACACATCAATCAAACGAAACTATTCTAATTGTAGCACAATTTCAGTGAATGTGTGCGATTAAGAATAAAAGTTAAATTAAGCTCTTTACGTTTTTAATTAAGTATATAAATAATAAGGAAAAGGAATGTACGTGAAGACGATAGCGTAATTATTATACACAGAGGGCCAAAAGTACCGCATAAATTCAATTAAAAATTAGGTGTATGTTTTTTGGAAAAACGCTCGGACACTTCGATTTTAATTTTTTGTAGCGATTTTTTTGATGCTAAGTATACAGGGTGGCCCAAAAAGAATTTATGACTACTAACTTCATTTTTTCGAATGGAAACACCTATTTTTTATTTCATTTTTGGATTCTGCTTTAAATTTTAAGTAAGTTTTATGTACCATGTCCCATACCTAAACTTAACAGTTATCGAGAAATACACATAAGAGAGGGTCAAAAGTCCCGCATAAATTTGTTAAAAACTGAAGGAAATATTTTTCATGAAATTGCTGGAACACGTCAAATATTGTTTTTAGTTATCCATTTTTATCCATTTTTTGACGTGACACACAAGTATACACGGTGACCCATGAAGAAGATAAAATTACTTTTTCATTTTTTTTATGGAATCCCAAGTATATTATGACGTTTTTGAGTTCTCTGAGAAACTCTGAACATGTTTCTTGTAACATACTCATACCTAAATTCAACAGTGTTTGAAAAAATTACATAAAATAGAAATAACGATAGAACTATTAATGTAAAAACATATTTTATGTAATATACCCATGTCGATATTCAACTGTTATTGAAACATTTGTTATTTATTAAGTA
Source organism: Vesta saturnalis (assembly GCA_036346205.1). NCBI lineage: Eukaryota > Metazoa > Arthropoda > Insecta > Coleoptera > Lampyridae > Vesta > Vesta saturnalis. Next base: position 1,717,381 of record JARFJB010001326.1, read on the forward strand.
TTAAAGTTCTGTGGCTATTTCTATTTAATGTAATTTTTTCGAACGCTGTGGAATTTAGACATGCGTATGTTACATGAAATATGTTCAGAGTTTCTCAGAGAACTCAAAAACATCATAATATACTTGAGGTTCCATAAAAAAAATGAAAAAGTAAATTTATCTTCTACATGGGTCACCCTGTATACATGTGTGTTACGTCAAAAAATGGTACATAAAACTTACTTAAAATTTAAAGCAGAAGCCAAAAATCAAACAAAAAATAGGTGTTTTCATTTGTAAAAATGAAGTTGGTAGTCATCAATTGATTTTGAGCCACCCTGTATACATGAACTTACCATCAAAAAAATCGCTTCAAAAAATTAAAATCGACGTGTCCGAGCGTTTTTCCAAAAAACAAACACCCACCTAATTTTTAATTGAATTTATGCGGTACTTTTGGCCTTCTCTGTAAATAAATTGATCAGTGCTCAGAGGAAATATGTCCAGTTGTTATACTATTGTTCTTAAGCATAGCTTAATCTTAAATTATCTTATAAAATATTTAGGCACTTAAACTGTAATTAAGGCGACCATTCGTCCGTATTATACGGTATAGTCCATTTTTTAAATACATCATTTCGTATATATAATTATTTTTATAAATTACCTAAATGTTTCGTATTTTCCCTTTTTTGTCCCGTTTCTGTTTCATTGTTTAGAAGGAACTAACCAAAGTCTGTAACGTGCCAATCCTTAGCTATCGTTACCTTAATTTAAGTTTTGAAATTTAGTTATCATTGATAAATATATTTAAATTACGTTGGTGTCTTTTTTCCTTTCATAATAAAATTTTGGTATATTTCGATACTTTCTCTTTAGTGTACATAATTACAAACGGCCCTGCACATGTTATGGTCTATATTTTGTGCGCAAATCCGAACAGAACCCACTTAATGCATTCGCGTTTCTTCTACATTACGGAAAACCGATTTAACATACATAAAAATGGCGTGCATGATAGTGCAATTTTTGTCTTGAATAATTAAAAATGGAGATACCTTTGTATCATTATCGCTTGCTGTTGATTTGCCTGTTTTTGTAGTCTGGTCCACATTTCGTTTATGTTGTTTGTACGTTAATGAAGACTGCCTTAGCCTACCGAACCGTATGTTTATCCTATAGAAAGAAAATGAAGTTCTTAAACTTGAGGCACGGACGCAGACGCAGACGCAGACGCAGACGCAGACGCAGACGCAGACGCAGACGCAGACGCAGACGCAGACGCAGACGCAGACGCAGACGCAGACCCAGACGCAGACGCAGACGCAGACGCAGACGCAGACGCAGACGCAGACGCAGACGCAGACGCAGACGCAGACGCAGACGCAGACGCAGACGCAGACGCATACGCAGACGCAGACGCAGACGCAGACGCAGACGGAGACGCAGACGCAGACGCAGACGGAGACGCAGAGACAGAGACAGATACAGAGACAGAGACAGAGACAGAGACAGAGACAGAGACAGAGACAGAGACAGAGACAGAGACAGAGACAGAGACAGAGACAGAGACAGAGACAGAGACAGAGACAGAGACAGAGACAGAGACAGAGACAGAGACAGAGACAGAGACAGAGACAGAGACAGAGACAGAGACAGAGACAGAGACAGAGACAGAGACAGAGACAGAGACAGAGACAGAGACAGAGACAGAGCCAGAGACAGAGACAGAGACAGAGACAGAGACAGAGACAGACACAAACACAGACAGAGACAGACACAGACACAGACACAGACACAGGCACAGAGACAGACACAGACACAGACACTAACAGACATAGACAAAGATGCAGACACAGACACATACACGCACACACACTCACACACACGAAAGCACGCACGCACGCGTTACAGGATGACGCCTTTGTATTTAATATGAATGAATAGAACAGGTGCTGCTTCTCGTATATATTTTTTTGTATGGCTTAAATTATTTAAAATTTAAAAACCCGGAAAGTGACCTCAAATGTAATGATTATAAAATATCTAATATCTCCTAATCTTTTAACGTGTCACCCTAACGTGTAAAAAGTGAGTATCAGGTGTGACAAGATATCTAATCTAGTATATTATCCTTATTTGGTATTTATTGTATGTATTTAATTTATTACAAATTGCTGTATCTTGAAATATAAATTGAGTAACTTTGTTCCAATCCTACCATTCACTTTTTGTGAGTGCTTTAGACTTAACCTAAAATAAATAAACTTAATTTACGATTTTACCATAAACAATGACACAAAATACAAAATACTGTATAATTCAGAAAAAGTATGTTTGGTTCACCCAATATGTAACACCCTGTTAATACGAAAATTATGTTATAATGTAAAGTTTGAAGTTGCCTAGTATTTTTGAAAATAACTTAGTTGATATAGTTTATATATTAACGGATATATCTTACTTCGACGCACGAATGGCGCACATTGTATATTAATGAAATAAATTGCCAACAACTCTTAAAATCTGTGTATCGTGATATAGAAATATATTGTTACTACTTTTTAATTTTAATTTAAGTTTGCTGTTACTATTTACTCTGTATGAATGTTTTTAGGGGATATTCCTCAAACAGACATAACAGCATGATTACTGCGTAGATATATACACCTTATGTGGCGATTTAGAATTCTGTACCTTGGTCCTCAGAACCCTAACTCCACCATGCATACATAATTAATACATTAGTACATTAGTACATTAGTACATTGGGAACCCATCACTATGGCTGAATGAGCAAAAAATGCTCAAGTAGCACGTTGTACGGCTTGGACAGTGAATAAAACATATTGACTTTAAGTTTAACTACTTGCTTGGTTAAGAATAGATTGGTAAATGCATTTGAAAGGTTGATAGCGGAAAAAAATTTATAAAAGAAAACTCGCAATAGTGATAGTTACATGTTAAATGCAAGCCTAGAACTAAATGTTACTATATAAATTTTTATAAAAATGATATTTTGCTAATGATCAAAGGAAGGCTAAAGTAAAATTACGATTTGACTAGTAAATAATAAATAAATATGACTAATAAAGTTATTTGCTACATTAAAATCAGATCAATTAGGTTATATTACATATAAGACAAATGTATACCCATAATTTAATTTAAGCCATTAAGCTAACACTTGCAAACATTCAAATCTAGAGGCTATTTAGGAAAGGAAAGGTCACGTATTTCATTGCCTCCCCAAGGAAGAGGGCTGGCTTTTTGAGCTTTCCGAGGTTCTTCAGCCACAGTCATGGATTCCCAGCATACATACATACATTACGTATATATGCTTGGTGGGATTAAGGATGGGTGTGGTCAGGATAGGATCGGAAGGAACGGAGTTAGAGTTGTGAGGGGAAAAATACTACCCCAGGATTCGCCTAAGTAGCCGAACATGGTGTGCATATATGCGGTGATCATGCCGCTACATGCGTATGAGGAAAATTCACTGAAAGAACTTCACACAAGGTATATGGTAACGGGATTCGAACCCATTACCTACCGAACGCCAAGCAGACCGTGTCAGCACTACTCTGCCAACTCGGCGAGGCCATTTAGATAAGGTGACCATTTATGTAAAAAGGAAATACGGGGCATGACGCATCACCCCAAGAGTGTGAGGGGTGCCAAATGCTCCTCAGAGAGAGAGGAAAGAGAGGAAGACATTTCACTTAAATTAGATACAAGATTATGAGTTTTATGCTCACTAGTCTAAGTGACAAAGGTAACGGTTGTTTATGGTAAGTTTTTAGACGTCCCATGTCATAATACAATAGCCTCAAAAAATCTATCTAAATCTGTATTTTATTTCGGTTTCTAAAAGTACATAGTTAATAAAATGGCGAGCGAAACGTTACTCATTTGCATATTTTTCCGTTGAATCCACCATTCATAAAATATTTGGGCGAACTTGGAGATACTTAAAACATTTAAGGAAATTCATTTCAAAATTACGCTGTCACTAAAAGTTCTTATAGTAAGGCTAGTTGTTTCGCTGGTCCAAATTTTCTTCATATCAGAAAAAATAATTTCCGTGGCGGCGTTGGATCACGGTAAACACACATTTTAACAATTTTTAATATGTCGTGTGGTATATTTTCACTCTTGAAGAGGTTAAAACTTCGACCCATTGTTTGTCAATAGAATCAGAAACTTTGTTTTTTGTCTGCTTCTATATTTTTTAATGAATACAATTTCATCAAAAAGTTCCGAATCATCTATATGAATATCAGGGCGCTGTTTTTAAAAAAAACAATTAACGTGTTTCAAACATCTGACCACAGCAACACGCAACGAAATGCTGGCGAATCTTCATAGTAGAATAAAATTTGGTACATGATGTTTTAAACTGAGTTACGGCTAGGTCTTCTCCTTCATTTATCAAAGCTATTAGCGTAGTGTTAACTTGAATTGGCAAAAAGATTCCATTTTTCCATTCTACTAATTGTTGCTTTAAATTTGATAGAACCTTGTATACTTCTAGCGTTGAAGACTATTTAGATTCCACTTGCAGCACACATTTATGAAATGTAGAAACTTGTGAATGAACAAACCATAGCCAAACTTTTGTTGTTCCCAAAAACTATTAGGAATCAATGTGGAATATTTTGTTGAGTGACAAGGTAACTCTGTAACGGTTTGAAGATTTTTAATATTCTTTCTATCGAAGGTAACCGCGCTAACCATCTGGTTTAAATGTTTCGCAACAGATTTTGGTATTCAACATTAACAAACTCACAAAATTCTTGTAATTGTGTAACTCCAACAGTATAAATGTAGAAATAGTTATAGATTTTGACAAAAATGGCTTGTCAATAGGCAATCAGTCTGCTGATGTTGAATTCAGCTATGAAGGATATGAGCAGCATGGTTCCCCCGACTGAAGGTCTTTCAAGTAACTACTGAGCTTTATGAAAGACGTTATTTTACCCATGTCTTGCTGCTCCTCCAAAATTGCAATGTATGTTGTCAGCGCACACTGCCATTACTTTTGTTGTTAATTCGTATTTGTCACCCATTTTAATAATAAATTCGGATATACTGTCCGAAGCTTCACTTGGAAGATCTTGAACTTCCAAAAGTATGACTCGAATGCCCTTGTGTTTCCTAAAATAATCTTACGAGTATAGGACAATTTTTCACGCTCTCGTGATTTGAACATTCGGTATAGACTGTTACAAAATTAACAGTTCCAAGCTCATTTTCTACGGAGCTTAATGATTCTTTTTGTAAACCGTTGCACAAAATACTGTCAGATTTGGTTCTAGCACGTGCAAATTTTTGTTGGAAATAACTTTCTGTTAGCGTACTAGTGCGATCCATAAACCAACGTACTGATTGTGGATCAGATTGTGGTATGATCAAGTATCTTCAATCGCAGCTGGCTCTTGTTCATCATTTTCAAATGTATCCTTACGAAAAAGATACGACACTTTACTACTAATAGAAGCTGCAATGTCTGTCTTTTTATTCGTAAGTGTCGATTTGTGTTGTGCAAGTGAAAACTGTGTACAGCATTTTGAGCACATTACATCACTATCGGAGGTTGTCCTTTTAATAAATGGATATTCACTTTCCAAATCTCTATTAAATGTACACTTTCTTTTTGGCATTTTCTGATTTTTTACCGTCCTACACCATAACGATTATTTATTTAAAAACAGTTATTTATTAACACTTAATCTTAACTAACGAATTATTTGCAGTATATTTATTTACATGCACCGGTACATTTATTTTCCACACGTACAAGATACAATTCTTTTCATGCTACACTGGATACTTAGTATTCTCTCATAAGCGGGATTGCGCTCTATTTATTTAAGTCAACAAAAGTTCTAGAAAAGTCCCGTATATTGTAGAACTTGTGTCGCATTTTCTAGACAATGATACGTCAGAAACGGGACAAAAAAGGAACTTCTTTATAAATACGAAACATTTACGTAGTTTATTAAAATAATTACAGATACGAAATGATGTGTTTAATAAAGGGACTGTCCCGTATATTATGAAGGGACGAATGGTCGCCTTATATTTAGATCGTCCAGTCAAGAATCGAACCCAGAACAGGTAGACGTAGTATTAGTGGCACGGCTGCGCCAAGCCGGTCATATCAATTTAATATTAATAAAACTTACCTTTAACTGTATATGCCACAATCCATACAGCTTTGTTTACAGCAGGTTGGAACAGTAACAACAATAATTTAGACGTACCAAAAATTTAAGGTGTATCATTTATGTGCCTTTCATTTCAATGTTTGCGTTCCCTTATATTTTATGTCGTATAACGTTTTTGCGCAGTAACATTTATAAAAACATTGTTACTGACGACGGAAGTGGCAATTGCTGGGGAAATGTTTAAAGTGTGTAAATAAATTAAAAGAATTGCACGATAAAATCGAGGTTTTTTACTAATGCATACGGTTAAGCATTAGAAAAAAATTGGGTTTTATTTATTCACACACTTTAAACACGCAGTTTAATAAAATCAAACGATCTCGACCGATTTCGTATCGTGCAAAGTATCTAACATTAGCATACAATATTGATTACATTAAACAGTATTATTAAAATACGTATAAACACTATTTGTTACTTTAACTCTGAAACAATTTTAAATTCACTTTGGAACAGTCATATTAATAATGGAATCTTCAAAAGCCTCTCAAGCAGAATTTTAAATGTTCTTTCTTGTTGAATTTAATGATAATTTCTTAAGTCAGTGAAGCTTATAGCCCTAGGTAGAGTAAGTCATTTTCTAATTTTAATATTCTTTCATGAAAGTTTTAATAACAAATAACCCTTTTAGGTAGCATGAATCGCTTGCGGCAGTTTAAAATAAAAATAGAGACATTCATGCTTAGAACTGAAACCTTTTGTTATTTTTTATTCTGTGTTGGTGTTGTGCATACAATTACTAATATTTATTAAAACGAGCAAATCTAAATTTGAATTTAATAATATATCAGCTAATTTAAATTAATTTTAAAAATCACTTTCTATGGCATATCCTCTTCGGGCCCAAGGTATCATATACAGGGTGGATACTCTAAGTGGAATAAATTCTGTAAACTCAAAGGGGTGAAGTCCGGGAGAAAAATCATGATAGGCATTCTTTATAATTGTTTCCAGCCCTCAATCGGGTGTCACAGTTTCTTCATATATCCACCCCCGGAGGTGAAGCCACCAATTTTTTTTCAAATAAGGGTAGGTCAAGTGATACACCGTGTGAAACCTTGTATTAGGAGGAATACAACGCAGTATTTATTTTCTCGTGCATTGGAGAAATAAAGTGAAAAAACCAAATGAACAACTTTCTGTGGCTCAATGGTATTTAATTTCGAAAACGATTGAAATGGCGGTAGGTAAAAATTTACCGTAGTGTGTGTTTCTCACACTCACTAAATGCTTTTTAATTTCGACAATGCTTGAATGGTCGGTAGATAAAAATGTGCCGTATTGATAACGTGCATTTATTATCTCAGCAAGCCAGGTCTTATCGTTGATGAAAAACGCTCTTAATCTCAGTGTTTTAGTCTCGATTTTAGTTACCTGTTTGATTTGTTAGCGTTCACATTAGTAAATTACAATATTGTCTGTTCCTTGTATTTTTCTTTGTTCGTTTATTTAAGTAAATAATCCCTCTTGTAGTTTTCACATCTTCACAGCGTAGTAAATTATTTAGCATAACTTATTTAACGGAAGCCCTTCGCATTGAGATATTAATGGTGATCGGATGTGGTGACCGAAGTCGTACTCAAGCTGAGGTAGCTGAATTATTTCAAGCAAATCATCCCGGTTTACCGCGGCTTTCTCAATGCACAATTAGCAAAATAGAAAGGCGCTATAGAGAATTGGGTCATGTCAGGAATCTGCCAAGAAAAAGAAGAGAGGCAGTTGATGAAAATACAAAGCTGAACGTTTTTTGGCTATTCAAGAAAACCCCACCATTTTGGCACGGCAATTATCGCGCGGTAATGAGTGAGGTCAGTCATAGAACTGTTTTAAAGGTTCTAAAAACTGCAAAGATGCACCATTACAACATGAAATGCTATAAGAATTAACTGATGAAGATCCAGACGGACAAATTGTGTTTTGTGAACGAATGATGGACTTCATTGACCATGGTCACATACAGTTGGAATGGATTATCTTCTCGGATGAATGTACTTCCTATTTGCATCGTGAAGTGAATCATCACAATTGTCGTTATTGGTCTGACCATAACCCCCATTGGATGCGGAAAACTCACACACAACATCAACAAAAATTAAACGTATGGGCTGAGATTATTGGAGATCGAGTGGTAGGACCAATTTTTCTGAATGGTAATCTTGGTGGGCAGTTATATCTTTCTATGCTCACGGATGACCTGCTCCCAAATTTAAGACGTCTATTTCCAAATAACAATCCAAATGACTTGGATGAGAGAGTTTGGTTTCAGAAAGACGGCGCTCCACCGCGCTATGCATTGCCGGTACGGAACTATTTAAATCAATTTTTTCCGAATAGATGTATTAGTCGAAGAGGGGCACTTGAATGGCCACCACGATCCCCGGATCATAATCCCCTTGACTTCTTTTATGGGGATATTTGAAGAGTAAGGTTTATGCTACATTACCGACCGGCCTTCAGGATCTGAGGGACAGAGTAACTGCAGAAATCAGAAATATTCTACAAGACATGTTTCAAAACGTGAGATGTTGTTTTTATCGCCGGTTAGGTCTTTGTCAAGAAACACATAGACCCCATTTTGAACATCTTTAAAGTTATGAGTGTACCCCATAAGAAAAGATTTTTTTGCAGAGAAGTCGTTATATCGTAGTTTACCTTAAGAAAGTTTTCAGATGAAACTTCCTTTGCTAAAAGGGTGCGTTTATTTGTTTATTATTTTTGATTTTGATGTTTTTGTTCAACAAAATAGTATTTAAAATTTTGAGAAAATAAATACTCCGTTGTATTCCTCTTAATGCAAGGTTTCACACGCTGTATCTCTTGACCTACCCTTACCTTTGAAAAAAAAAGTTAGGGGTGGCTTCACTCCGGGGGTGGATATGTGAAGGAACTGTAACCCTCATATTGAGGACAGGAAACAATTATAAGGAATGCCTATCATGATTTTTCTTCCGGACTTCACCTTTTTGAGTTACAGAATTTACTCCACTTAGAGTATCCACCCTGTATAATACTTCGGGGTTTTATTTTATTTCTCCGTTACGTTAAGTGATATCGCATTCAGCCCATCTGTATCATATACAGGGTGATTGATCTGGACTAAGTGATTCATATTCTGTTTAAGGAAAATATTTTCATGATGACTACACTTCCGGTTATACCGGAAGTAGCCATCAACTTTGTTATTTTAAATGGAATCGTACTCTTTTTATGGCATATTCGAATTGTACTCGCCATTTAAGTAGAAATTTTATCAATGTTCCCTATACTTAAATTTAATAGTTTTTGAGATTTAAATTTTTTTTCGAAAATTATTGGTTGAACACTATGACATTTGACAATGCCTACTGGCGCCATTTTTAGTACGAAGCAAGTAATATTGACGTTATGCATAGGGGTATCCTTAAGCTTTACGCTTCCGGTACTGCCGAATTATCTATAGGGTGTTCAAAATGTGACTTCCATCTTTTGAAAATAAAAACCATCAAAACTTAACTTTTTCAAATACAATGCCCAATATTTTCTTCCTTTAACGGATGCAGAATAAAATTCTGCATTGATTTGTATTAGCATTCCCTATACCTATCTTCAACAGTTTTTCAGTTATTCAGGTATTTCTAAAATCTCGTCCGAAATTTGGAAAAATTAATTCGATTTCTCCACGGCCGAAACCTACTACAGATGCAGAAACCAATTACATTAATGTAGTTTATCAAAGCAAACAGAACTGTTAAATTTCGTCAACAAATAAGATGAGAATAAAAGTAATATGCAAATAATAACTATTAATATTATTGAAAGTAAGAAAAACAATTCAAAATTTTATATATGTTCTATGTGGCCTCCATTTTGTTGAAGACAACCTAAAAGTATTGACTGAACTTCTTTCGTGCAAGCTTTTTTGACGTGATGACGATTTAACTGGCGAAATGCCGTCGTTACTCTTAAGCCTACGTCTTCTCTTGTGTAGACTAAAGTGGCGTACACTTGATTTTTGACTTCGCCCCACACGTAGAAGTCGAGTGGAGTTAGATCGGGAGATCGGGGAGGCCACCGCCATGGTCCGTTTCGACCGATCCAATGATCACCAAACATGGTGGTGAGCTCTTGATCAACGTCACGCGTTGAATGTGCAGGAGCTCCGTCCATTTGATACCAGCAGTATTGTAAAATATTAAGAGGCAGATTTTCTAAAAATTCAGAGACATCCGTTCTCAGAATCTCCAAATATTTTATACTTGTCAAATTTTCATCATAAATTTGGAAAGAGACACGACCATTCATTACAAAACAAAACACGTTAAAACTAAATTTGTTTTGAAAATTTGATTCTCGCTTGAAATGTGGGTTTTCCGACGCCCAATAGTGCCAATTACGTCGATTAACAATTCCTTCTCTGGCAAATTTTGCTTCGTCCGTCCAAATTATTTTTCGTAAAAACAGTGGGTCTTCCTGAATTCTGATTAACATTTGCTCACAAAATTCCACTCGTTTGAAATTATCGCTTGGATGAAGTGCTTGAACCAAGGTAAACGAATAATCATGCATTTTATGCTTCTTTAAGATGTATTGTATAAAATAGTAAGACAGGCCCAAATCTTCTGCAGCAGATCGTATCCAGCCGTGGGGATAGTTATTAAAATATGCTAGGACATTAACTTCATTAGCTTCTTCGCCAGTAATAGGCTTTGATCGTGTTCTGGCAGCTTTGTCTGTTCCATACCGTAAAAAGTTTGACTCTATTCGCTTAAATTTGTGCTTGTTCATTGGTGTTAAATAAGGATATCGGTCATTAAACAAACGGCAAGTTCTGCTAATAATCTTATCACATTCTCCATGAATATAAAATAAGTTCAAAATATCCCTGTTTGAATACTTCCCATTTTACATTTTGATAAACCGAACACAGAAACACAACAAAAGGTATTGACAGTTACTAACAACAAACTTAGCTGTGGTTTCCATGGCTATCCATGGAAAAATCAGGTAAATCGTTTTGAATTTCAGAAGAAATGAACAAATACCTAAATATGAGAAAAACTATCGAAGATAGGTATAGGGAATGCTAATACAAATCAATGCAGAATTTTATTCTGCATCCGTTAAAGGAAGAAAATATTGGGCATTGTATTTGAAAAAGTTAAGTTTTGATGGTTTTTATATTCAAAGATGGAAGTCACATTTTGAACACCCTGTAGATAATTCGGCAGTACCGGAAGCATCAGCGTAAAGCTTAAGGACACCCCTATGCATAACGTCAATATTACTTGCTTCGTACTAAAAATGGCGCCAGTAGGCATTGTCAAATGTCATAGTGTTCAACCAATAATTTTCGAAAAAAAATTTAAATCTCAAAAACTATTAAATTTAAGTATAGGGAACATTGATAAAATTTCTACTTAAATGGCGAGTACAATTCGAATATGCCATAAAAAGGGTAGGATTCCATTTAAAATAACAAAGTTGATGGCTACTTCCGGTATAACCGGAAGTGTAGTCATCATGAAAATATTTTACTTAAATAGAATATGAATCACTTAGTCCAGATACAAACTTTCAGAAATCAGCCATGGCTGGAACTCCTAATACTTCTAATGAATGGTTTCGACCAATCACCCTGTACAACATGCGTCATACATGATGTCCGTTTTGTACATCTTGATGCTCGTTGATGTTATTATTTCTAAGTGAAATACGACAAGACATGCCCGCCGCTACCAAGAAATTTAACAATAAAGGTAAATAGGTACTAAATCTCAATTTTAGCGATTATTTTGATCAAATGTATGTTTATTATTCGCTATAATGTCCTGCATGTGAAAGGTCGTCTCATAGTTAGAATTGTGCATTCATTAGAAATGCATGTACCATTGGGGATACATTAGGTAGCAGTAGTAGTCCTAAAGATTACTGACACTTTCTCAAAACGAGTCTCGATGTTTGTAGATAGATATTTAACATCATTACCCCTGATTGATGCGCTTCTTTCGCGCACAATTTATGTAACGAGCACGTTAATGAAGAAGAGAATTCCGAAAACTACCAACCCGTTCAAAACCGAAAAAGAATTGAAGAAATCGGGAAGAGGGTCTTACGACATGTTAGTTACTGAAGATAACAAAATCGCTGCAGTGAAGTGGTTTGATTCTAGACACACACACCTTTCTTCAGCTGAATTTGGGGATGATCCGCTGGGACAATGTGGACGCTGCTGGTCTGTTCAAAATAAAAAATATATCGAAATCAATCGCCCTGTTGTGGTTCGAAGCTCCTATGAAAATATGGGCGGGGTTGATTTACTCGATCGCGTAATAGCAAAGTATTCAATGAGCAGCAGGATCAAGAAATGGACAATTCGTTGTATCTCCCATTTCGTGGATTTTGCAGCAGCAGCTTCCTGGCGTCAACACAGAGAAGATGCTCGGACCACATGCAAATGAGAAATTCATCGCTACCTTGATTACAAATTTTCACTCGCAAGAGCTTTGTTATACTACTCTAAACAGGACGAAAATGACGAAGAATGAGATATAAGTGATGTAGAATATCCAGAAAAGGATAATTAGAAAAGAAGAAATGTTTTACCAATTCCAGACCAGAGGGTACGTTTGGCAGACCAAGCATCTGCCAAAATTTATGAACGACGAACAACAAACACGGTCAAGAGCTTAATTTTTGTGAAATGTACTTCTTATAATGTTTTTCGATGTGCCATCATGCAAAGAAATTGTTTTCTTAAATTCACATGCACACACAGCACACACAGCACACACACACACACGCACACGCACAGCACACACGCACACACGCACACACAGCACACACCACACGACACACACGCACACACCACACACAGCACACGCACACGACACAACAGCACACAGCACACAGCACACACGCACACACGACACACACACATACGCACAATACACGCACAGCACACACACACGCACAACGCACACACGCACACGCACAACGCACACGCATACGCACAACGCACACACGACACACGCAACACACACGCACACAGCACACCGCACACGACACACACACAGCACGCACACACGCACTACGCACCACACACGCACATTCGCACAGCAGACACGCACACAGCACACAGCACACATGCACACGCACATGCACATAACACACACATACGCACAGCACTACGCACCCATGTACTCACGCGCATACACACACGAAAACACGCAAACACGCAAACACGCACACACGCAAATACGCACACACGCACACACGCACACACGCACACACACGCACACACATGCACCCATTCACACACGCACATGCGTACACAGGCATACACGGACACACTAATAATACTAATACAACGGACAATGGCGGCCTGTAGCGTAGTTTGTCCAAGATGCGTTTTTCCACCCCAATGCGATGGTGTGCGCAAGGTAGACGCGAATACCTCTGTCATGTAACACCAGTGTATCCTAGAAAGTGCTCGAGTAGATGTTCTAGTCAACTAGGAAGACTAATATTCACGTTACACAGCAATCCAAACGCCGCCGTAGGCAAATAATCTTGTAGGGTTAGATAACGCGTTAAAGCTTCAATCGGTGCAGATCCCGATATTATCTTCTGTCATAGGAACTTCAAACATCACATCCTGCATCACCTAACCTAAATCCTGCTTTAAAAGCGATTACTTAATTACTAAGGCTCAAACATTATATCACGTTCCAGAAGTGATTAACATTCACAGTCGCTTAATGTAAGTCCGTTTTAAAATAATCACTACATTACCCGATAGAAAACCCTGTTTATGAAAACTGCAATTCCAGAAGTAAAACCTGTATATTGTTGGCTTAAAACCGTTTTCTTGTAATGATAATTAATTTTCAATTATATGACTGTATTAAATAGAATTGTTATTATAACAGCTATTCCTGATGTGATTTCTGTGATTTATGTAAAATAAACTCTTGTTTCCTGAAGTATCCTAACTTAGTCTCTTGTTCTGTTTTTATTAAACTCTGGATATATAAACATTTGCAAGGTGTTCCGGCCATGTTGTAGTTTATCTTTGATATAGCCTAGGAAAATATCAAAGATTCATCTATCCTGAACAATAATTTATTAAGAAAGATCCCAAAAGAATTTACACCCTTCATGTAAATCCACTTGTTTAAACACCAATTGCTCCCTTAACGTAATTAATCAAAGATATCACTATGCGATAACCCAGGGGGCTTTCTTAACATTTTACCACAGCTATACCATTTATGGGACATTTATTTCTTAACATCGCCTCAGGAATCACCTCCCTGAATATTGAATTGTCTTTTTTAAACACCCTGTGTAGTAACATTCATGCGCACGCGCTGACGACACGCTTACGTGCACGCCCAAACCCGTGCACATGCATACGCACGCGTGTTACATTTTCTGAAAATATTTAAAACTAAGTCAATAATGATGGAAAGGAAATTGCAATTTTAGTTAATTGTTTAGTATATGCTACTTATATGCATTTTACCAAATTATGTGATTTTTGGATCCTTAATGACAAGAAATCAAATACTGTAACTAGCGCTTATATGTAACTAATGAGTATAAAAAACGTGTTGAGTTGTTACAAATTTTTATGACTTTTGAATACAAATAACGCTGTCTTACCTTCAACGAACATCCAAAAAAACGTTGTAACATGAAAGTAATGTAATAGAAACACTAAAATTACGCAAGACACCATGTCGGTTTCGAAAGATTGCTGAAAAAATTTAGAATTAAACTATTTTGTAAAACAATAATATAAAACATACGTCTACTATTAGTGTTACAATCCATAACCCGTACACCAAGATATACGCACACATTAAATTGGTATGTATTGTGTTTCTTAAACATCGCAGGTCTCTGAAATAAAATTCAAGTTTTTTTTTAAACACATACAAAATAGTAAGTTTTTTAAACTTCAGACAACAGTTGAAAGAGATTTAAGAAACGTGATTTACAGATAACAAAACATAAACTATAACTACTTATAAAGTTTATAGAGAAGGCGAAACACGTACGTAGGTGTAGTCAAATTAGTTAAAAAGAACTTACTTGAAATATATAAATATTCCTATTGCAATTGAGAGAGCCACTAAACTGAGTGTATAACCCACAAAGTAAATTGTACTAGTTGTAAAGAAGTTTTCAGAGGTAGAATTTTCTGTTAAATCTCTGCAAGCATCGTAATCTGTTTTCGACCACGTACCATTCCAAAAACATTCTCTACTTGCATTTTCTGAAAAAAAAAGAAACAGATTTATTTTTGTTATGTGAACATTTTTATATAATTAATCAACATTATATTTGAGTGTTGCTTTCTACCTTCACAATAATAAGTTTTACTCAGTTTGTCTGTCATATATTTACCAAAATAAAAAGGAGCAGGTGGCATCAATCACTTTTTAAAATAGAAAGGTTGGTACCAGTGACTAGAATATTAATGTTTCTAAACCTTATCATTTCGAAATTTGAGCATTAATAGACTGTAATAAAATATTGATTTCAGTATAAAATACTTTAATAATGCAATCAAATTTATTGTATTACTATATTATTTACTTTAAAGACAATTCGGATAAAAAATACTGACATACATGGCATACACCGTGTCCCAATTTAAATGTACCGTATTGGTTGTTATTATTAAGGATAGAAGGAAGGTTAATTTAGTAACGCTTGTAAAAATACATATTGTATACTCCATTTTTTTGTACGAACAAACTTTTACCATTTATTTTTGAGTGATTAACTTTAAATTTAGTTTTTCTAACGGAGACCGTATTGTTCTTTAACGATTGGGTAGTATAGCACAGATTTTTTAATTACCTATCGCGTATACTTTAATCGGGAAATTAACAAAATTTTCGCTTTTTTTATGTAATTAGTAGGCCATGGAATATCTACATATTATTTTTAATCCTTTCGATTCTGCGGGGATATATATGTTACAAGCAAATTTCAAAAATTACTGTAAATCAAACGCGCTGCTTAAAAAGACTGGGATGGGATAATATCGTGTATTGGAGTATCTGTTTGCTTTATGAATTGCTATGCGACAGTAATTACTATACACGCCAGGAAAGTTTACCGCTACGTCATTAATTTATGAATTTAGCTATCCAATTTGCTTATACTGCCTTCTCATATAAAACAGTGAATTAAATAAGGATAGTGAATATTCTTAGTGCATTTGACGAAATCGATATACGGTATTGAATAAGCAAATGTAATAGAAAGAGTAATTCTGTAAACGCGAAATCAGTTTGTTTTATATGCAAATGAATTTAATTCTCATTTGACTAATACTACATAACCTGTATTGGTTGGTTTATCGTTTTACTGTTTCCACATTTACCACATTTACTACAAACTTTAAAGAAAATGGGGTCCCCTGATATCACTATCTGCTGGCCAAGAAGTAAGTATGGCATAATTGTTTACCTTAATTTATTACAATCATGAAATTACAACGTGTGACAAGCGCCTTGAGGTATGTCTGAGGAGACAGGGAGAAATATCAATCTCGAGCTGTATCTAACCCTGTTTTACAAGTCCGGGTAAAAATCTACCACACAAGGAAACAAAATCTGATGATCTACCTGAACCATCCAAAATGAGCGTATGGAATACGTTATACAAGTATGAATGCACCAAGTGAGTAGTAGCGCATCACAATCTTTTACACATGTTTGACATATTAATTTATTTACAGTATAACATGTCACAGCTGCAAGTTTAAATGCGGAAATTGGTAACTGTTACATATTAGTAAGTGACAGAAGTCTTCATCGAGCAATCCAGTCGCTAGGATTTAAATTCCAAAAAGACTCCAACCGTAGAGCTTTATTGAAAAAAGTTACATAGAAATGCAAATTAAGTTTCTTAAATAATACATTAAAGAGATCCATTCACCTTATCGTCGGCAAGTAAACTCTTTTAATTAAAATCATTATCGGCTAATTAACATCGGAAACTATTCTGAAAGCTCGGATGTACATAGTGACTCCGATCAGAAGTTTAACACTTTGACAACCATGTTTCTACAACCTATAGTTAGTAATAGAAGTGCGTTAGTTCATATTTAATACAATACATTTCTATTAGTAATGCATTTCAATTATGTAAGTAAAATATATTTGTAAAATGCTTTTCAAGATGTTAATCACACATTTCCCATAGAATCTATGTTCCACATTAAACGTCATCTTCGTACAAATAATAGTTACATTTTATTTAGGCACGTAACTTAACATCCATTTTATGTAATAATGTTACCATCTTATTGTGGGCCGTCATTGCTACTGAATTGGCATCAGCAATAAGAAATTATGATTATGAAACATAGTAGCCTTGCGAGGTGTAAATAGTGCAGCTCGACAGTTGTTCCATGCAAATTGTTTAACCTATAAATTTAATTTTCTAATCAATTGTATTATTGTTTATAAGCAACTTACAACACAACCATTCTCCTGTTTTTATAATTCCGCTGCAATTATTAAATGTTTAATTTTGTTGAAAATTGCGTTGTTTGTAATAAGCAGCAATGTTTTATAACTTATATAATCTGCAGTCTGCAAAAACACAAGTACGAATCACCTGTTAGAATGAAAGGATATTGCTTTTTAACCGTTACCATTACGATAATCAACGTTCTATAATTCTCACAAAATAAATCACAATAAGTAAGTAATGGTATTTTAGAATTCTGCAGCTTTAAATGCAGCCATCTCAGATATTGAAAGTGAGGAACCTTTTCACAACAGCAATGAGAGCACAGATCCCGACTAGGGCAATTCCTCAAGATTTTTTGTGTGAAAGTCATGACTGCTGGACAATGAAGATGAAATTGATACTCTCAATAACACCGGTTCTCGGCAATCTGAAGCCACCCCACAAGAGTATATACGTTCTGTAAGTATTCAAAATTTTCAACCCAAATATTCAATTCCACCCAAGGAATCATGTGTTGCAGTTAACGATCCTTCCAGGGGTGCGAGTGCCATAGGCTGCTTTCTAAAACTGTTCCTTTTTTTTTTATACAGATTACTACTTATATTAACCAACGCTTAGAAATTCTTTCAAAATCCAAGTAAAAAACATTAGAGTCTACTAACACTGGCGAAGTAATGGCCCTGTTAGAATCTAGTCTCAATGCATATGTGTTGGTCAAGAAATAAACCTCTAGACAAGCAGGCAATAAGGTAGATCATATTACAAGATCGGTTTCCACTTTTATCGTCTAAATTGTACTTCAACCAACCTGACAAACCAAAGGATGCCTCAAAAACTTATTACAATGATGAAGTTGTTAAGTGTTTGCCAGAAAACTTCTAAAGGTGAGAAATGACAGCGTAGTTCAGTCTATAGATGAATCTGTAACAACATTTAAAGGTCGCTCTAGTTTGAGGGAACATTTGCCAATGAAACCCGTGAAAAATGACGTAAAATTGTGAACTAGATGTGACTCAGGCACTGGGTATGTTTATGATACCACAATATATAGAGGCAAAGAAACTGAAGTTGTTGAGGGTACACTTAGGTATCGAAGCTTTTCAATAAAATTAAATCACAAAGGAGTGAAATGGTGGGTTGTCAACAGGGCATTCTTGCAATTCGTTGGAAAGACACTAAAGATGTTTTAGTGAAGACCAATTGTCATGAAAGCACGGTTGGAGTTGTAAGTAGAAAAATGAAAGATGGTACGTCTAAGGAAATTGATTTCCCTGTAGCAATAGTTTTTTATAATTCCTACATGGTAGGGGTAGATCCAAGCAGGTCAGATGAGCACTAAATGGCAGAAGAAAATTTTTTAGGCTGCTTATGACAGCTGTGCGTACATCATTTACTCAGATGTAAATAAGAAAAAAATCCATATATCAAATTTTTAATTGATGTGGCAGATAGACTTATAATTTGGGGAAGAGCAAAAGATCCAAGAAACAGATTTCGTAGGCAAGGAAGACACTGCAAAAAAGTTAAGTTTCTTGCTAATATAGGTGATTACTTACCTGTAACCAAGGGGTGTAAAAGTAGATGTGCCCGGCGTCAATCAAAAAGATTGAAAAAAGAACAGATTGTGTGCCAAAGTTGGGATTAATTTATCCCAATCCACATTACTGTAAGGATTAAGTAATCCCAAACATTTTTTTCAAAAATAGGTTTATTAAAAAATTTTAGCATTTTGGTATGTGTTTATCTATGTCTAGTAATAATACTTAGAATAACTGTTAAGTTCTAGCTTTAAAAACAAAAAGTCGTATTACAAGGGTTAAACGATTATTTCAAACCAAACGAAGGAATGGAATAATAAACTACAAACAAATTTTCAAGCAAAATGCAAACTGTAATGTAACCTGGTTTAGTTTTTTAGAACAAAAATTTGCCGATAGTAACGATTTCTAACTACTTTTCTCCAGAAAGAGATTTTGGTCTGAATGTATTTCTATTGAGTAGCGTATGCCTTGAACAAATATATTCGGTCAGTTCGTGTCTTTTATCATAGCTAAGAATAAAAAGGGATATTAGTGATTTCTCCCATTTTTGCAAAAAAACCTACTTTAAGGTTAAAACAACTAGAAATACCACCAAGCACATAATGCTATGGTATACCGGGTGTTTTATTGGGAAAATGACATACGTTAACTGCAGATAGGGGACACCTAGGAGATCTAAAAACCCCAAACTACTTTAATAACCAAGATACAGGGTGTTTTATCTATTTTGCAAACTACTTGCTTGGTTCATAACTTTCTAACTACACAGTATATTTTCTTGATATTTGTGAGGCATATTTACTTAAGGTGCCCAATCAATTAATTTAATTACAATAAAAGAAATGCAGGTCCAGATTAAAAAAAATTACAAAATATTCCGACGAAAAAGAACACCCTTTAAATCAAATTTTTCTAAAACGGATCCTATATTTGAAAAGAGCACGAAAAATGCCTTTAGTGATGTACTTTGGACTTTCGCCAAATGTTTCTTCCTGTAAATTTTGAGTTCAATTTGAAATGGTGTGAATTGTTATTAACGTAATTGAGTTTCAATGAAGACAATTTAACCTAAATTGATAAAATTTTAACATTTAAATTTTCTTCAATATTTGCGATAAATATTCCACAAAAACATTTATCTTTAAGTAATTAACGAACAAATAACACAGAAGCAATAAAATAATTAATCACGAATACCAGAAATTTTAAACAATGCTTAAAATTAATGAAAGCAATGTAAAATCAATACGGATTAACACGTTTTATATACATCACACAATTTTATTTTTCGTACATGCAATTATTAACAAAGAAGGCTATGGAAATGACAGGATCTCTTTGTTGAATATCGTACGATGATTGTCATTAGTCTTAAACTATTATCTTCTGTCAACAATACCTACAGTTCTTTCGTTTAGGTCCGCATTAACCGATTTCTATTAGTTATCACACGTTATTTCTGCATTAAGAACTAATAATACGGCTCATAAATTCAGCAACGCAGAATAGGCGGATATGGTTTATGTGTCCGGTTTTTGTGATAGTAATGGCAGACCTGCCAGAAGGGAGTATGAAATGTGGTTTCCTCAACAAAGTAATACTACATTTGGAACGTATACGACTATTTCAGGCGACACGTCGGTAACAGTAAACGAACTAATGAAAAACAATACGTAAATAAGCAAAATAATATTCTCAAATTAATTGAGAATAAGCCAAAATTGAGTACTCGACGAATTAGTCAATTAATTAAGCTAATCGGATCACATATTATACCTGCTAGCACACTATCACAAACACACAAACACAAACACACAAACACGCAAACACACAAACACACAAACACACAAACACACACACACACACAAACACACAACACACACAAACACACAAACACACAAACACACAAACACACAAACACACAAACACACAAACACACAAACACACAAACACAAACACACAAACACACAAACACACAAACACACAAACACACAACACACAAACACACAAACACACAAACACAAACAAACACACAAACACACAAACACAAAACAACAAAACACACAAACACACAAACACACACACACACAACACACACACACACACACACACAAACACAACACACACACACAACACACAAACACACAAACACACAAACACACAAACACACACACAACACACAACACACATAACACAACACACAAACACACAAAACACACAAACACAACACACACACACACACACACAAACACACAACACAACAAACACACAAACACACAAACACACAAACACACAACACACAAACACACAACACACACACAAACACACAAACACACAAACACAAACACACAAACACACAAACACAAACACACAAACACAAACAACACACACAAACACACAACACACAAACACACAAACAACACAAACACACAAACACAACAAACACACACACGAACACACAACACACAAACAGACACACAAACACACAAACACACAAACACAAAACACACAAACACACAAACACACAAACACACAAACACAAACACAACACACAAACACACAAACACACAAACACTACAAAACACACAAACACACAAACACACAAACACACAAACACATCAAACACACAAACACACAAACACAACAAACAACACGAATATGCACAAACACACAAACACACAAACACAAAACACACAACAAAACACATCAACACACGAAACACGAACACACAACATGAACACATAACAACACACAAACACACAAACACACTAAACACACAAACACAAAACACACAAAACACAAACTGCAAACACTACAATTACAGACAAACACAAAACATTACAAACACCAAAATGATCATCAATACACAACATGATATCACGAAATCAGAACATCATCAACAAACTAACTTAAAGCATACAAAACACAAACACACTATACACACACACAACATTTTCTTAGAAATCTACACAAACATCTAACAAAAACACACAACACACAAAACACAAACACAAACACACAACACAAACACAACAAAACACACAAACAAATCACATCACACAAACTCTACACATTTAAGATAGCAAAATCATTTAACGATATAAAACAAATTCATAACCCAAACTATCACTACACATTCAGTAGATTCACACTAAACATAAAACCAAACAAAAGACCTAACTTAAAACTAAAAATTCCGAATAATCTTCTTGGAAAATTTCAATTTTTATGATTTCCATTTCGTAGGAAAAAGGTGGTTGTAATTTCCAACAACTGGGTAGTTGTTTGGTTAGAAGAAACCTTCTTTAAGGGAACTAAATAATTTTAATTTTAACATTTTTATTTTCCCTTCATTGGGCGGGAAGTTCAACCCGGTTGTTTTTTTAAGAAACTTCCTTAAGTCTTAAAATTTAAAACAATTTATTTTGCCAAAAAGGGCAAAACCTTTTAATTCAACAAATTTTTAGAAAAGGAACATAGGTCTCGGGATATAACTATTTAATAAGCACCTAAATATATTGTGTTATTCTATCGAAGATATGCACCCTTTGTTTAGTGAGTATTAGATTTAGTTATAAATATTGCATTAAAATTTGATTAGATTCCTTTTAAAGTCTATTTTATTCCCAAAAATATAGTTTTGACACAACATAGGAATTTTTTCTTGTAAAATAGGTATTGATAACATTCTTATACATCTGAAACATTCTTAAAAATTTACATTTTGTTTCTCTTCTTGTCATAATAGCTTAACGTGATGAAGCGAAAATTCATGTTTTCTAATTTCAGGAATATGACAAGATATCAAGATAAAGAAAATCTATTTTTCACACATACTCTTTACGCACTTTTAAGCTGCAAATTATTTTTTTTTTTGTAAGTAAATACATTATCTTCACTAAGTAAATATTTATATAAATTTATAATGTTAGATTTACTATAACTTACTATAAAAGCAAATTAAAGCTATTTTCTATCCCTTCCTTTCTAATATTTATCCGCTTGCAACACTTCAATTTTGCATAGACACTTAGTATCTGTAAATGTGCATTTTTTAGTTCGCTTTAATATTAAAGTGAAGCGTATATTTTCTTTAATGGATTTAAGGGTAATTTCATAAGTAAAATGACAAAGATTGATGCTGTGTCTAGGTACACGGCTTTTCATTCAATTCACATTGGTCCTTGCACAATTAACAGTACTGGAATATGTGACAATACAATTTTCAATCCCATTTAAATAATTTTTAAACTTAGTTTATTTATTAAGAAACTTTATAAAAAAAAAGTTATGTAAAATAAAATTTTCTTTGAAACATGTATCTGCACATTTTCTTATAAAATTAATCGATATGTTTAAGGTCTGTATGTTACTATTTTATATTTTTGAAATATAAGCCGATTATATCTATATATACAGGGTGTTCTAACAGAAGTGGGCACTATCGCCAACTTTGTAACTACTGAAGATACGATTATGGTTAAAGCACCAAAGTAGTAGCGGTTTTTCTTCCAATTACAATAGTAAAATCCTAAAATAAATTTTACGCGTTTTAGAGAAATTAAAACAAGCATTTTTTTAATGGAATACCCTGTATATTTCTGCACATTTTGAAGGATAATACTAAACAACATTTATTAATACATGGGACCCTAAACTTGCAAATAAGCGAACTACAAACATTTAAATTCAAGTTGAAATGAATATCATGTAGCCAAGAATGGCCAATATTGGGCAGTAAAGAACTTATCACAGATAACCACGACAATAACAAAAGATACAATTGTCATTTAACAATGGCATTCACGCACTTAGAAAAATGTGATATGTTAGAAAGTTGTATAGATTGTCAAAAAAATTCCCATCGCGCTCTCGAACATTACAATGCGTATTTCCCGGACGAATCGAAGAATATTTATTGATACCACACCAAAAGT
This sequence comes from Vesta saturnalis, assembly GCA_036346205.1. Lineage (NCBI taxonomy): Eukaryota > Metazoa > Arthropoda > Insecta > Coleoptera > Lampyridae > Vesta > Vesta saturnalis. The sequence continues at coordinate 1,741,543 of JARFJB010001326.1, forward strand.
TTAAGTCAAACTACTAAATCGGTTCTAAGGAAACAATTTATAGCTAATTAAGAAGCCGAAACTAGTGTTATGGCATATTTCGAGCGTTTAGGGAAAATTGAATAAGGGAGTGTAAGCGTGATATTGGACTGTGTCTGGTACCTGTTCATAATATATTAAAAAAGCATAAGTAAGTGCCGTATGAGTATCCACACAAACCTTAATGGCAGGTGATCAAGAAAGACGTATGGAGCTTTGTCGATGGTTTTTTCATTGCGTTAGGCGCAGTCCGAACTTTTACGTTTGATTTTGTGGAGTAATGAAGCTAATTTTTCTAATTGTGGTATGTTTAATTGAAAAACCCAACATTAATGGAGTCGAGAAAATCTTATGCGTAACCATACTCGTAATCCCCAAAAGACGTTTTGTGGTAAATGTATGGTGTGACTTAATCGGGGGCAGAACAGTATTTTACGAAGATACTATTACACGTGAACGGTATACAGAACTGTTGCGAAGTATAATGGAGGTCACTTCAGATGATTTCAATTTAGCTGATCACCAACAAGTTATTTTCCAGCAAGATGGTGCACCACCGCACAATTCTCAAACTGTTGCTGGTTTATTAACAAAACTTTTTAAGGTCGCTGGACCAATATTATGGCCGCCACGTTCGCCAGATCTCACACCTCTGTATTTTTATTTCTTGGGATTTGTAAAAAATCAAATTTTTAAAAACAACTATGGAAATACGAATGATCTTCAAGAAAGCATCAGCAGCAAATCATAATCAATATAGACGGACGAACCATTTTAAGGGCTATTAAAATGGTGTACTAACGTGCTCAAATACATGGAATAAGACGGAAATGTTTTCGAGCACATGATCTAAGCTTTTTGGTTGCTTTTACCTTTAGTGTAATACTTCCTTTATTGTTCAAATTAGATTAATCTTTATAATACATAGAAACTATTCAATGCGTACACGATTTTCCTTTCAATAATTCGAGTTAGTTGATTTGAAAGTTTAGGGCATTTGTGCATTAATAAATTTCAAATAACGTTTAAAATGTACAAAATATGCAGATTATTCCATTAAAATTTTTTAATACCTCAAAAACGCGAAGTTTAATTGTTTTTAAATATTTACCATTGTAATCGGAAGAAAAAACACTAGTACTTTAGTACTTTAACTAACACTATATCTTTAGCATTTTTAGTAACAAAGTTGGCAACAGTGCCGAATTCAATGTGAACACCCTGTATGAAAAATAAATGTGCGTCTGATTGTAACAACTACTGGTCATACCGTTCAACCTCATATCTGGGACGTAGGCCGGTCATGGTCACCATTGGGTTTATAGATATTAACCATCCCAATAGGGGTTAGAGACAAAATATTTAAAAATCTCTACTTATGGCCCGATTAAGATCACGTGTCATGTAGTTGACATAAATCATTCTATTGGCAAGTGTAGAAATCTAAATTGACGGACAAGGTATGTGGGTCGGCTAGTATTGGGTAAGAAACCAAAAACGATTCCTAATAAACCGCCCCTTTCCGCAACTGAATTTCTCCCAAGGTCAAATCAGCTCAATGAGAAATCAAAACAGGCTCAATACGAAATTTAAGTACGTTCGTGCTGTCGCTGAGTAGTTATCGTGGAAAGGACACACATTTACACATACGTACGAACGCACACATGCAATTACGCATGCGCACACACGAACACGGGCGCGCACGCATACACGCATACACCCACACACCCACGCAGGTACACACAAACACTCAAATGCACGCGCGCACACAAACGCGTGCAAGCGCACACACGCACACACGCACACACGCTCACATGCACACACGCACACACGTACACACGCACACACGCACACGTATACGTACACGTACACGCACACACGCACACACGCACACACGAACACACGCATACACGCACACACGCACTCACGCATACACGTACACATGCACAGACGCACACACGCACACACGCAACACGCACACAGCACTGACACACACACGCACAGACGACACACGCACACACGCACACACACACGCTACACATGCACACACACACACACATGCATACACGACACACGAACAAACGCACACACGCACTACACCTACACCACACACACTACACGCATCACACGCACACACATCACACGCACACACGCACACGCACGCATAACGCACACACCACACACGCACACACGCACACAACGCACACACGCACACACGCACACACGCACACGCACTCATACGCTGATTATCTCTTGTATCGTTACGCTACCCACATTACGCACAATTTCAACACTTACACGCTACAACACACGCTCTGAGTAACGCACCAACAGCATAAATCAACATTACCACGCAAGGAAATATTTCCAAATCAACCTTATAAGTTGATTAACACATTCACCGTTAAATATTGATAACGTATCGCGTAAAGGATACAAATCATTAATACCGAAAATGTTATGCAATAGAAAAAATGTTAAAGCTTGTGTAATAGAGAAATTGAGTTGTTTACGATAAACTGATTTAAAGATCTAAAATATTATACCTTTGAGCGTAAAGACCGATTCTCTGTTTATTGTTTCTGTTGCAAAATTTGACGAACAATAACCTATTTTAAAAGATATTGTTAATTTTATTAAATACATAAATAAAAAGTCGGATCTGGACCTACGACATCTACTTTGCTAGAGTTGCGCTGTAAACAACTGAGCTATCGAGATACAAGTCCCAATCGATGTAAATTTTGTCTTTATTTATGTAGTAATAGTTTTTAATTACATATTTAATTATTCGTTAATAACAAAAACTTATAATAATCTATTTTGTACCAGAATGCACATCTTGAATGGAAAACTACAATCAAGACGTTTATATAAATAATAGTTAGAAATACCGCAGCATTAAAACATAGAATTTCCAACACGACAGATATAATTAATAGATACTCAATTACAAAAACAATAAAACTAACACCCTCCCTACAAATTAACTGATTTATCTCTTAAAATTGCATTAAGTATAATAGTAGAAAGAACCAACAAAGTGATCGGGACGATGGTAGCGCAATTCAATAATCAAAAGGAGTGGGACTTACAACTCCCTAAAATAGCTTTCGCTATTAGTATGGTACACCACGGAACGACAGGATTTTCGCCAGCGCTACTGAATTTAGAGCGATAACTCGACCCCTTGGGTGCGTGGCCTACACAATCACATCCGGAGCAAACGGGCACCACCGTTACAGTGGCCGAACAAGAGGAGGACATGAGCCACCTAAAGGATGTACAGGAATTGGCCAGGGTGCCTTTAGCGCAAAACATCGAAGTCCAACGACAACATTATAATCTTCGTCATAGAGCACAGCGCCCCCCGAGAAGGAGACCTTGTGTATCGCAAAACCCATCATCTTTCCAGCAAGGTGAAAGAGTTCACCGCAAAATTAGCAAAAAAATATATATAACGGACCGTTCCTAATCTACAAAATAACATCGCTCGTAATCGTTGAACTCCGAGAACCCGGCACACGCCACGCAAAAGCGTGGGAGAAGCACATGTTAAGAACACGGTTAACCAACATCAATCAGGCGACCTCGATAACCAATGAAAACGAAGAAGAATTAACGACCATAAACTTCCCGCGTTTCTCCACGCTATAATACCAGACAAAAGCGCGGAACGATATATCCATAATAGTCTCACTAGTCCGAAATGAAAAGAAAAACCGTCGCCGCATCCAACCGTGGCAGCCTGCAAAATACCACCCGCCCGGGATGGGAAATTTACCGTTCGCCTTCCTGACGTAGCGTCCTGTGCATCAATAAGAGAACGGCTACCCACACACGCACCCCGAGGACCCCCTAACCCCCCGGGACACTACCATGAATAGAGTGCGAGTGGGAACTCTCGTCGCCCAGGGCACACTCCAATGGAAGGCCACGGACGCCCTAAACACCATTGCATATCAGGCAGACTAACGAGGTAACCAGCCAGATGGGAAACATCCACCTCGACGAGGACGGCGACTTCACCGAATACCACCGCCAACCCATATCCTGCCACGGAGCCTGCACAACTTTAACGCAGAAGCCGCATCACGATTTATATGCACCACGGTGCAAAGATGGCATGTAGTGTCTGGCTGCTTTACACCTTATTTTTATTAATTATCTGCTAATTATCCTATTTAATTGAAATCATCAAATAACGAATTTATATCCCCTTCCCCGTGAATTTCAAAGCAGAAACACTTCTGCAAGTCTACCGTTCCGATAAAACGTTTGACTTTTATAGCTAATGTTACAAATAGAATTGAAAAATCCTAATCAAACATGGCATTAGGACTATTTTTAAACCTACAAGAAAAATTAAAGAACATTTAAGATCACCTAAAGATGTGTCAAACCCTTTATCATCTTCCGGAGTGTATAAGTTATCTTGTTCATGTGGAAAAGTATACATCGGGACCACAAAACGTAGCTTTGATACAAGACGCAAAGAACATATGAGATTTTGTAGATTGGGTCAACCAGAGAGGTCTGCTGTGGCTGACCATGCCCTGAATAATTTAAATCATGACATTCAATTTGACAATATGAAAATATTGTCAAGACAAACCCATTATTATGTTCGTTTGCAACGTGAAGCTATTGAAATATATAAACACCCGAATAATTTTAATAGACAAGAAGAAAATCTCCGTTTAAATAGGTTTTGGCATCTTATAATTAAAAAGAGCATAATGATACGCCTTGATTTTAATTTGTTTTCAACTTTTGGTATGTCTAGGTTTTTGCTGTGTTTTTCCTAGACCTTGAAGCAAATGCTTTATCAATTATATGTTAAATTTCCACAGCACTATAATTTAACATAAGTAGTTGAAATTAAATTGAAATTAAAAATTACAAAGAACGTTCTGCATTGTGCTTTTCATTGTTAATAACACTTCCAATTATTGATAAAGATATCTCTTTGTTAGATTTAACTGGGTTATTTTTTGATGTAATGTTTGGATTTGTGAATGCTTCTATCATTTTAAAATTGAAGTTTTTCACAACTTTACACTTACATCATAACTCGATTAAATTTTGTTAAATGTGTTTTTTGGCTGGCAAATTTCATTGTTAGCTTTCGCGTAGAGAGTGTTCTGGTTTGTCATCTTTGAGGCAGTTTAACAATATTTAATTTTAATGACCTAGTTATTCTTTACTACAATTTTATAGTTGGCTTATACGTTTCTCAAACTGTTATATTAATAGCAGGCTTATGTTTATGTTTGAATTTTTCAAATTTGACAAAATTGTTTACTACATCTTTAACAATTTTTAACTAACATTACTACTGACGAAGATAACTGTAAGTGTTATCGAAACGTTTAGATTGTATAATTTAAAGTACACCATTAAAAATCCCAAAAAGATAAGTATTTTATTATGAGTGTTAATGGTGAAAGTTTACATTTTCATACCACCAAACCTGTTTCACTAAAACTTTCGCTAATTACTAAGAGAAATTAAAAATGTTTTATTCCCCAATAGGTAATGTAAATAGATCGTTTATCAATAAAAAACCCTGTATAAATTAATTAGCTTCTTTTAATTCTACGTTTGTAAATATTAGATCGTAAAAGTTTTATTTTTATGGAGGAGACATAAAAGTGCATTTCATAAAAATTAGAGGTAGAAAAATTGCATTTGCACCATTTAAATTCTGTATAAAAAAATCCCTTTAAAGGTATTGATTTTTCTAGTTGACCTAATAACAGGTATAAAGAGCGTTACCCTTGTTATCATATCGACGCACACTTGCTATCCCAGTTATAATAATTGTAAATAAAACGATCACCGATAACAGGACCATATTTAAAAATATTTATTTAATTTAAATAAATTGCTTTGACTAAAATGCAACCATATAATTAAAGATTAGTTCCCTTCAATATC